>JASVEL010001960.1:0-167556 GCA_032618575.1 Nicotiana noctiflora | reverse complement strand
TTGCTGTGTTCAGACCTAAAGTGGATGAGATCTCTCTCCTTACTATCAACACTACCAACTTTTTCCCTGTATGATCGATCTTCCCCACTTTGCTCTGTCTTTTTGCTCTCTCTCTATTGGGTTCAATTGGCTTAAAGTTGAGATTTTTATTGTTTACTTAAGGAAATATGGTGAAATGGGGTTAGATCTGAGATGGGTTTGTTCTGGTTTTAGATTAGGTTTGGGGGTTTTGTTTTGGTTGGGGGGGGGAGGTTTAAGGGAGAACGAATAGGGGTGCCATTGTTCTTAATTTTGAGTCTTCTTAGTGAAGGTAGAAACTTATAACCAGAGTATTTTGGAGATTGTGTTCCTAGAAAAAGTTCTACTCCCTCCTTAATTTATGCGAGTTGTTTGTCTAGGTACAAAGTTGTAGGGGAAAAAAGAATTTTGAAACTTTAAGTTTGAAAAATACCATATACAATTTTGTGGCTAAACGAGAAGTTTAAAGTTAAATTGTTACCAAAATATAAAATAGTGTCATTCCCTTCGCAACAGACTAAAAAGGAAAATGTAGCCTAAATTAGGACAAAGAAGGTACTTGGTAATTAGCATGTATGAAGAACTTAATGAGATTCGTCCTTTCCTCTTGGCTTTATCTTATGCTTAGCGTTTTCTTCTCATTCATTTTAAGTCAATGGAGGACGATTATTTATAAACATCTGTTTTCTCTCTGTTTGGTTTTGCTAAATATCCCTTTATTTTTAACTCTAGAACTAGAAATGTTGAAATGTATTAGTAATATTCTTATAGTGATGAATGCTTCTTTCCTTTTCTGGAACAATGTTCCATCATTTTTAACTATCTGAATTTTTCTTTAGTACCTTAGTGGGGTTCCCGTATCGTACATTAGGATGATTAAGGACATGTACAATGGAGCGAAAACTCCGGTGAGGACTGTGGGAGGAGTCTCAGACTATTTTCCTTTGATGATGGGGTTACATTAGGGTTCAGCTCTTAGCCCATTTTTATTTGCCCTGTTGTACGTGCTGACCTGCAAAATTCAGGCTGAGGTGCCATGGTGTATGTTATTTGTAGATGACATTGTGCTATTCGATGAGACACGTTGCGGGGCGGCTGGAGCTCTGGAAGCAGACCCTGGAGTCTAAAGGTTTCACGTTAAGTAGGATAAAAACAGAATATTTGGAGTGCAAGGTTAGTGTCAAGACGCATCAGGTAGAAGCGGAGGTGAAGCTTGGTACACAAGTCATCCCTAAGAGAGATAGTTTCATATATCTTGGGTCTGTTATTCAGGGGAACAGAGAGATTAACGAGGATTCGTGTTGAAGTGGGGTGGATGAAATGGAGGCTTACGTCCGGTGTTTTGTGTGATAAGAATATGCCAACAAGTTTTAAGGGGAAGTTCTACAAAGTGGTAGTTAAGCTGATTATGTTGTATGGAGCCGAGTATTGGCCAGTCAAGAAATCTCATGTCCAGAAGATGAAAGTAGCATAGATGAGGATGCTGAGATGGATGTGTGGACATACCAGGAAGGACCAGATTAGGAATGAAGTTATTAGGAACAAGGTGGGTGTGGCTGGCCCCTGTGGAAGACAAATGTGGGAATCGAGGCTGAGATGGTTCGGGCATGGGAAGAGGAGAGACATCGATGCCCCGGTGAGGAGATGTGAGAGGTTGACCATAGCGGGTCAGAAGAGAGGTAGAGGGAGACCCAGGAAGTAACGGAGAGAGGTGATTAGGCAGGACATGACTCTACTTTAGCTTACCGAGGCCACGACCCTTGATAGGGATGTGTGGAAGTCGAGAATTAGGGTTGTGGGTTGACAGGTTGTCGAGAGTCTTTTCTAGTCGTATTAGAAGTAGTAGTACTAGTCTTGTATTCTTCTATTCCGAGTCCCTCGCTGATTAGAATACGTGGCATTATTGCTAGTAGTTTTCGCACTTCTATTATAGCTTCGTATCCCTAGTTCTCTGCTATTACATGATGTGCTATTTGTTTCTTTTATCTTATTTCCTTGCCATTGTTAATGTTGGTTTATTGTGTCCTTGTCACTATTCTTGAGCCGAAGGTCGATTGGAAATAACCTCTTGTCCTTCAAAAGGTAGGGGTAAAGTCTGCGTACGCAGACCCCACATATGGGATTGCATTGGGTTTGTTGTTGTTGCTGTTACCATTAGTACTTGGATGAATGATTGTTTCTAATCTTATGTTTGCCTATCACCAATAATTCTATCCTTAATAACAACAACATATCCAGTATAATCATACATAGTGGGTTTTGGGAAGGGTAGTGTGTACGCAGACCTTACCCTACCTTGTGGAGATAGAGAGTTTGTTTCCAATAGATCCTCGGCTCAATGTCTATGCCTTAATGCATTTGTGAATTTTGTTTTAGGAACCACCGGTAATGTGCAACTTATAGGTTACTAGAAAATCATCAACAAGTAAACAATTGCAATCATTTATATAATTGTTGAAAGCAATTCTATCAAACCTATTGCTAATTTTTAGTAGAATATAGTAACAAAACATCAAGAATAAAAAAATTGCTATCTTTTAAATGTTTAAAGATCTTTTTTTATGACTGAGAAATCCATCTGGGATCAGCCACATCCTTTGGAACTCGGGGATAATAGCTCTACCCAAAGTGAGGGTAGAGCAAATTGCTTGAGAGTTTTAAGGAACTAAAATGTGAATCTTAAAGTTTCTTTTACTTTCTCAAAAAATAAAATGTGTCTGAGCTTGATTAGCTGTCAAGCCTTTGTTCCTTTATGGCCAAAATCTGGGAACTACAAGATACACATTTGCCCATCATGCGAGAATATCAAGGCAATTTCATTAACTGGGGTCTCCATTTACTTGGAGAACGAACTTTAAATTTTGGGTTGAATCAAGTCTTTTTCATAACATGGGTTCTACACTTTAGTGAGAGATGTAACTTTAAAATTTGGGGCAATAGCACCTGACTGGTCCCCTGTGAAGCTGTCTTTTGGCATTCCGATGCCTTTTCCTTGTGTGCTGCTTGACCCCTTGACTTGATATCACTGCAATTGAAGCAGCAAACTTCTGACAGGGGTGGAGTTCTGCATCATGACTGACCTTCCGAGGGATCTCATCTTCTGCATTTGTTCCCTCATCAGCAGCTCATACTCTTCATTGAACGCCCCACAGCCACCTGAGTCACCTCTATCTGCTGCATCGTTTTCGTTAGGTTGAGACGAAGCAGATGGATTTCTAAATCGGGCTTTTATCTGGACAGGCCAATAATGCTACCGTCTTGGTGTACTTGTAGCCTGTATTGCTCGGACTCTCCTAAACTTTAGCCGAGTGCGTGTCGGATTCTCCAAACGTAGTGCATTTTTGAAGGATCCGACTTGGATGAGCCAGCATTTTAGAGAGTCCACGCAAGATAGCATGTAGCTTCTGCTTGCTGCTTTGAATATTTAATAAGTCCTATTTCACCTTATATATATTATAGGGATAGATGGAGTAGTGCTTAGTGGTCCTTAACTGTTCCTTTTGTCTAGTAGAAAGGTGTAGTGAGGAAGCAATGTGATATGCTTCACCTTCTACCCCTCTATTGTACTTAGTGTGTTTCGGAGTTCATAGCAAGGTGAGCTGGCGCTGGGATTGTGAATCATTTCAAATACCAACTCATGCAAGCTTCCAAACTGTAACTTGTAGAAACTAAAAGTTTGTTAATGGTGTCAATACCATAGAATACATTCCATAGCAGATGTCCATAATATTATTCAAGACTTTTATCTTGGAAGGCGTGTCTAAGCTCTTTTTCTCCCCACTGTTGCAATTCTCTTTGATCATTGAAGTTTTCTTTAAATAAAGGAGGCAATCATACTTAGTAGCTTATGGGCTTCAATTCATTTTGCAATTGTGTATCTAAACACCCCCCCCCCCCCCCACACACACACACAACCTTCTTCTGCAGGCTTGAGAACCCTCTTATTTTCTGAGTGAAGGACTCTTGTATTCGTGTGTTTCTTTCATGTTTCTTCTCCTCTTTAGTCTCTTTTAGCTCTGTTTTTGTAGCTAGAGACAACTGTTTATTTTTCAACCGTGACAGAAAACATGCAAAAATGCATCTTGATTTTCACTACCCTTCTGCATTCTGCAATTTTTGAAGCTCATTTGTACCTTTCCTTGGGTAATGGTTGTGTATTTCCATCCTCCAATATTCTTACAAGGGGATGGTTCGTTTTTCTACATTCATATGCATCTACTGACCTCCGATGTTTCTTTTACTGTACAACAGGATTCTTATGGAGGCTACATGGTTGCATTTGCTGGTCGGAAATATGCTGCTAGGTCATTGCCTGCTTTTGTTGCTAATAATACATTCACTGTAACAAGCTTTACTCTGGTAAGTGAAATTGCTGTCTACAAGATCTTGATGTTGCATCGGTTGATAAGATATCTAATAACAAGAATATGGTGTTCTTGTTTGATATAGGTACTTGAATTCAAAAAGGGTAGGCTGGAAAACTTGTATTGGAAGAGAGATGGCTGCTCGTCTTGCTCAGGCAACTCTAACTTTGTGTGCCTCAACGATCAGGATTGCGCTATCAGGACTAACAACTGCAAGAATCGAGGTGGCAATGTTGATTGTAGCCTTGGAATACAACTTACATTTTCTGGCACCGATAAGCATGAATCCGTTTTCAATTCATGGTTTGAAGTGAAGAATCTTCGTCAGTACTCTCTGTATGGCCTATATTCCAATCTCAGAAGTTCTCTCACAGATCAATACAGCAAATTCTTCTGATTGTTTTTTAATGTTTGTATGTAGAGTTGTATTTTGTAATTTAGTTGTTTTAAAGTGCTTTTTTATTTAACATCTTGAGTGTTTTCTGAATTTGATGGCTTTGTAATTTGTTTATATACTTGTATCTATGTGGACATCATTTGTCAAGAGTTCTCTTCATATTTTGTCTATGTATGGTTGAGATGGCCTGTAAACTTCTGTCTTTAGTGTTTGGTTAATTAATTATTTTTTCTTGTGCTCACAAGATGTTTTTTTTTATGTAGTTCAAGCAATGAATCAAAACTACTAAACTCAAAATGGAGACAACGAGACCATAATTTCCAAATCTGTCAACAGTGAAACAATGAAAGTTTTAAATAAAGTATGATTTTATTTGTTATGATATGTATGATCAGTACTTTAATACATCATCAACAAATTTTTGAGTAAAAATAGCACGGTATAGCTAGTTTTCGGATTGGTGAATCAAAAATAGCAAGCGTTTACCAAGTCAATGAAAAATAGCCAATGTTTTGCTGCAATAGAGACCGGTTCAGCATAATATATTGGAGTTCGGTGCACTTGTGTATGAACTCCAGCATATTATGTTGGACCGGTATACCTTGCTGGCTCCAGTATAATATACTGGAGTCTGGAGCACTAGTACTCCAAACTCCAATATATTATACTGAACCATTGTACTTGCTGGAACTCCAGTATATTATGCTAGAGTTCTAGTGTACTTATGCTAGAATTTCATCGTATTATGTTGGTGTTCCAGCATATTATCCTGGAACTCCAGTATAATATGTTGGAGTTTAAGTATACTTATGCTGGAACTCAAGCATAATATAGTGGAGTATTTTCCGGCTTTTGAACAATATTTTAGCTCAGATTTATCTTTACATAAAAAGTGACTAAATTTCAATTACTTTTGAAATTGGGCTATTTTTGAACGATCAGTTATAAATTTAGTTATTTTTAAAAATCTCCCAATTTTCGAAGATGCAGCTTTTTCACTAACTCGGTCCTATTTTATGTGGCGTTATCGTCCTATGTTATGTGATATTTTAGTAATTTTTTATCAAGGATGTACTTAAAGTATCAGTATTGTTCCTTATTATCAACAATAAAATAAAATGAGTTAGTGGTAGGAATTTCACAAGTCTTCATATTTTTTCCTCATAAAAAAGTGAACTTTTATGTGAAATGCGTAGGATTAAATAGTTTTCAATATTGAAATACAACAAATTTTTTGAGATAAATATAAAGAAAAGTATATAATATATAAAATGGAAAAAGAGAATAAACCAATATTAGTAGTAATGTTTCATCTGTATTTTATTAATTGGTGCTTAAGGGCCAACTCGTAGTTTTCCTATAGGGATTTTTTCCTATCTATACCATATATGAAACCTTATTAAAAAAAATACTATGTATATTTGGTAAATTACCCGCCTTGTGCACTGTTTTTCTAATTTTTATACCATTCATTAATTAGTAATTAATAGTAGCTAAATCTTTCTAATATGGCGCGCTAAAAATCAGGAAAAGAATCTAATTGATTAAGTGATCTTAAGTTCAAATTTAAACGCAAATCTTTTATCTAATCTCTCCCGATTTTTTTTCGTAATTCAAAAAAAAAAAACTTCAGCAAATTGAAATCAAATCCGTTCTTCGTCTTTTTTTTCTCAATCCACAAATCAAAAAATAATAAAATATAGAACAATACCTCAGCGACACCATTCAATCATGTCCAAAAATTCCAATCATGCTACAATTGAATGGAAAAAATTCTGATTATAAAAAATGGGTCTCATCTCTGTATTTTTTTGAGAAGAAGAAGGAATGTAGAAGAGGAAGTCTGATTTTATGTTAATATATACAAAATTCCTACATTTATCTACAAATAAACTATTAATTAATTTAAGCATGTATAAAGCAATATTATTTTTAAGGGTATCTAAAAAATTACTACATTTATACTACAATTAAACTACGATCTATGTTGAAAAAAAATGTAGACTACAAAATTTTCTACTCATCTATAAAAGTCCTACAAAAAACTATAAATAAATTACAAATCAGTTTTAATATTGTATAAAGTTGTATTGTTTTTAAGGATATCTACAAAATTACTACATTTATACTACATTAAACTACAAGGCGGGTAATTACTATATAATGGATTGAGTACAATAAACTATATTTAACTACAATTAAAATACATTTAACTACATAATAACTGAGAACAACTACAATAAAAAATGCCAGTATAACTACAATTTAACTACAAAACCACTAAAAACAACTACAAATCTACCACAATATAACTACAATTTAACTACAAATATATTAACGATTCATATAAAAATATAAAATAACGACAATTAAACCTCAAAATTGAGACAAATTAAAAGGTTCCAGAAACTACGCGGAAAAATTAAATAAAAATACCTTTTCTGAAATATTATGAGGGCTGAATTTTTTAGCTTTTTTTGGATGTTTCTTTTTTGATTTTTTTGAAGAAGATGGAGATAACTTCAATTTTTTTCCAGATTGAAGCTTAGGTGAATCCTCGAAAAAATAAGAAAAACTGAACAAAAGAGGAAAAGAACTGAACAAAAGAAAAAACGTGAGGGAGAAAAGAAGTGGGGGAAAATCGTGGGATGAGGGGTGGGGGTGAGGAACGAAAAATTTAAAAATTAGAAGATAGAGAAGCGGATAACAAAATAAATTAGGAGATTTTGTCCCTAAATATACTCCTACATTTAATGATAACTTAATTAAAGCCTTAATTTGAATTATGGTACATAAATTGAAACTTGGTATACTTAAATATAATAAACACAAACCTTAAACATGGATAATAATAAGATTTGATATATGATATAAACATGTAAAAATTACTCTTTCCTATATTTCAGGTGAGCGCGAAAAGATTCCAGAGGAAGTCTCAGAAAGAGAGTTAAAAAGGCGGGAACCCCAGTAGTGTGACACACACACACAGAAGTATGTACGGCGGGACCAGCCAATTCGACGGCAACGCGGCGTTTGCCGGCGGCGGTTTCATGCCATCGCAGGCCACTCAAACCGCCGGCGATCATTCTTTCTCTCCAGCCAAGGTCTGTTTTGTTTTTTTTGGGCATACAGAATATGAAAGCTTTAATATTTCATTTACCCTAATATGCCTTTCATAGAACTTCGAACTATATAACTTTAATATAAACCCTTAAAAATTAAGAGCGTATTTTAGTTCTTCTTTGCAATTCCTTTTTTTTTTTTTTGGTTGATAATTTTGCGCCTATGTAGGAAAGTGAAGGGAAAAATGAATTAACTTGGGTCCACCATTGTTTAATTTCTTTAATAAGTTTGTTTGCTTAGTAATTGCGTAAATAATGATAAATTATTACAGTTAAGAATATATCAGAGGTGTTTAAACTAGTTTAATAAATAAAAAAATGTTTGATTCTCCCTAATAGCAGCAGTGCCATCGTTTCTGGAAGGAGGGAGTACAAGATAACAATGCTAAAAATATTATCTTGAATATTCGAAGACTAACTTAATGCAATTGGTGAGCCTGCCAGAAGAAGAAGAAGAAGAAGGGCCGGAAATGGTCCCAATGGAGTCAAAAACACTAGGCTATTTTTACCCATATGTTTAAGCCTTGGTTGACAGAGTTACCCAATACTTGGGCCAGTGGGATATAGCAGGTAGCTTATGAATTTAGTCGAGGTATGCGCAAGCTGGCCTGACACCACCACTGTCCCAAGTAAAGAAAAAAATAAGAAGGGCCAGAAATGGTGACAGGGAGGAAAGGTTTCCAGGATAAGTTGTGCGGAGGATCCCCAATAAGAGTAGCTCTATTTGTTCATGGTCCATGAAGCTACATTAAATCAGGAAGATCGTTAGAAAAGGGGACATAAAATGTGCTAAGATGTTATTCTACATAATACAGAAGAAGAATCAGTCAGACATCTTATATCACATAAGTAGTATATTGCTAGAGAAATTTGGAGCATGCTTCTAGATTGGGTTATTAACTATGGACTAAGGAAAGCTGATCAAGCATATTGCAAAATAAAGAATATTTCTTTACTCATGCATTTCTTGGTCTTTAGAAACTTTGTCAATGTTCTACATTTCAATTTTAAATTAGAGTAAGTTTCTTTTGGATCCTTAAGTTTCATAAGCGTCATGTAGAGTGTAATTGGTTTTGACTTGGTATGAAGGAAATACAAGAATTTCTAAAGCATATTATATTCTCTTGTTTATCTGTTCCTTAAATTTCTTAAGTGCATGTAGAGTGTAATTGGTTTTGACTCGGCGCGAAGGAAATAAAAGAAAACATATTATATTCTCTTGCTTAATGTAGCATCTTAATATGGTCGTGGAAAATTGAAAAGCAGGGGTGATAACATCTTTCTTGTTTTTCTTTTTATTTCTCTATTCGCAGAATCGTGATTCACAGACTTTGCTTCCACTAAGTGTCAAGCAAATTAGTGAAGCCTTTCAATCAAGTGATGATAAGACAAACTTTCTCATTGATGGGGTTGACGTGAATAATGTAAGTCTCTCTTATACTGATGGCTTTTACTGTTTTGTTGAAAGTTTATGCAAGATATGTATGATTTAGAATCTGACGTGCTCGTAGGTGAAAGTGGTGGGTATTTTATTCAACAAAGCGGAAAGGGTTACAGAAGTTTCATTTGTAGTGGATGATGGAACAGGGCGCATTGACTGTTCTCGATGGTAATTGTCAGTTTCTTTTTTCCCTTTTCTGTTCTGACTTTAATTTGGTTAGGATTCTATCTAATTGATGGATATGGCGTCGATATCATTTCTGTCATCATAGAAGTACATTGTGGTGCATCTCTTATTGGTAAAGGATTTAGAATTGCTATACCTCTTATGTCAAACCATAATCTAGTCAATTACTATTATGTCTGACACAATTGACTTTCTGTTTTAAAAATTTAATTGTAAAGTTTGGTTGATGCATGCTATGCAGGGTAAATGAAGCTGTTGATGCCAACGAAATGGAAGCAGTCACGTAACTTTTCTTCTTGATAGTGTGCTATTTTATCACCTAAGATATATTTTAATATTCATGTTTATTGTTTGTTCGGGTTCTTTGTCAAATAGAAATGGCATGTACGTTCGGGTTCATGGACACCTGAAAGGATTTCTGGGTAAAAGGCAATTGGTAGCTTACTCTGTCAGGTATTACTGTACGAATGGGTTTTTGAATTGCTCATTTCTGTTTCTTTCTGTATATTAATGTTGGGGAGTTTATGCACAAGTCGTTAAGCTTTTCTGCTAGTGAGGTGGTTGCCTCTGGCTTGGAGAAAAAGCTATTTCCATGGGGTTTTAGTTTTATAGTACATAATTTGTAATTATCCAGCATTCTCAATGCGTACAGCATTACTTCACCATAAAGTTACTAACTTATCTGTACATGAAACCATATAATAACATGAAACTTATATTTAGTGTTGATTTTTGTATTTTCAAGGTCCACGTACGGTCATAGTAAGTTAGTTCCTTTTTCTTAAGCCCTAGTTATATCCTTGCATGCCTTTATTATTGCATGCCATTTTATGTATAATTCTTATGTTTAGATAACTATTTATGCGATTTTCTGCCGGAATTACTAATGCTCTTTTGTTTTTGTTTTTGTTGTTGTTTTCCCTTCCCTTCTCTAAGCCGAGGGTCGATTGGAAACAGCCTCTCTACCCTTTTGGGTAGGGGTAAGGCTTGTCTACATATTACCCTCCCCAAACCCCACCTTTTGGGACTATACTGGGTAGTTGTTGTTGTTGTTGTTGTATATCCTTGCATGCCTTTGTTAGTTGATTGCTTTGTAATGTATCTAGGGTCTCTCCACTTTTCAAGTGTTGACTATTTATATTACTGTTTTTATAATTTCTTAATTGGGATCCAATCTTTTTTTAGCTTTTGGGGGATGTTTTAAGGTTTAGAGGAAGTCCATCAGATAGAAGGCGGAGAGAGTGCGCACAACTGGCTTTTTCTAAGAAGCACGTGAAATGACGTGATAGTTGTTTGTTAAAGCAAGGCAACTGTATCTGTTTTGTGCCTCCTTTTCTGGAGAGGCACAGGGAGATCAGTTAAGCAAATTTGGCGCTTGTTACAAATGGGAGGTTTGGCATTATCTGATTGATTCCTTATGTGTGATGAATCAATGGGCAAACCGAACTTGTTAATTATGTTGACTAAGGGTGTAATGTGGGCCGGGCATGAGCCTAAACAGTCTTCGTGGGCCGGTCCTAAATGGGCCTGGGCTTCGTGGCCGATCCTAAACATCCCGGTCTTCGTGGGCTTTTTTGTAGTAATCGGCTCGGGATCGGGACCATGAACTAATGGTCCCGGGCTAAGTGGGCCGATCCCGAGCCTAATTGGGCCGGGCCTTTTTTTTTTAGTTTTAATCTAAGGCAATTTCTTGTAAATTATATTATAGAATTGTGAATCTAAAATATTTTTTAATTCAATGAACACAAAAATATTGTAAAGAAATATTTAAAGCAATGCGTTAATAATTTTTTTTTAACAAAACATGGCAATATTTTTCTTAGTCTTCTTCTCCCATGGAATGAGCACAACAAGGTGCTAATACTATAATTGAGAAGAAAAAGAAACTAATCAAGATGTGCCAAAATACAAGTGACATATTAATTTACATAGTATCTCTTACAAATTTCATAAATCATTAAGGTTCAGAAGAATTTCCGTTGGTGGTGGCAGAAAAGAAGCTTGGTCATCACTGCTTCCAGGCGAAGCAGCATCCTCTGCAAGTTCATCTAGCATTTCTTCATAAATTTTGTCTATCTCTGGTTGTGATTCAGCAAGTCTAAAATTTCTTCGTTCTGAACGGATCCAATCTTTTCAAAGTATTGATTTTTCCAAGCTCAACCTCATAGATGCTCTATAATACCGAGTTGAAGTCTTGCTTGACTGAAAGCGATCTCTGATGCCACTGTTGAAGCTTGAATAGTTAAATGTCTTGAGCCACCCTTGAAAGAACCGAAAAGTATTTTTCTTTGTCCTTCCACCATTCCAAACTATTAAAGGAGCCAGCAGGATTCACTTCCTCAATTCCCTGTGACAAATAAATTTCAAGCTCATTTAGTTGTGAAAAGGTATTACTACTAGAATCTTGAGAACCCCAACCTGGCCCAAACAGTAAATGCTCTTACTCTCGCATTTCTTTTAGATGATTGAGAGCGAGAAGAAGAAGGAGTTGGAACATTTGGTCTAGCATGATCTAATGCAATTTGATAAGCACTATAAATAGTTTGAGCATTCATTTTAATTGAGGCTTGTTCTTCCGGAAGTTTAGACAACTCCTCATCTTCAAGTGCTAAACCATTATAAACAATTTCATACTAAAATTGAGGACCTCCTAATTTTCATATTAGGATTTAACAATGCAGCAACACAATAAATAGGGGGAATATGGAAAAAATATTTTTTAAACTTTTTTCTCATAGAATCAATAGTTTGTTCATAAATTTTCTCACCATCTGAAAAAATGAGCAAACAAATTTGCAAGTTCTGCAATTTAAGCCAAAGAATTAGAAATAGTAGGATAATATTGCCCAGAAAATTCATTTGTAGCAATATCAAAATTTTTCTAAAAAATCTACAAGCATTTTAATATTAGCCCAATCCGCATTTGTAAGGTACCCATTATCATCACTTACATGAGCATTAAACGTTGAGTTTATGGGGTTTCCATATTCATATGCAACAACGTAACTTTCATATATGTAATTCCATCTAGTTTGACAAACTTTAGGAACCTTTCTTTCTCTTAGACCAAATTTATCGCATCTTTTAAAATATTCTCTAAGTCTAGTTCTACGGTTTGAATAAAAAAGCCAGTTAAGAGCCATTTTAACCTTTTCAATTAACATTTAAAATTCTCATACCATCACCCCCAATTAAATGGTAAATATGACAAATTTCTTGTGTTTTTGTTTTTGTTTTTCCCTTTCCTTCCCTGAGCCGGGAGTCGATTATAAACAATCTCTCTGCCCTTTCGGGTAGGGGTAAGGCTTGTCTACATATTACTCTCCCCAGACCCCACTTGGTGGGACCATACTGGGTAGTTGTTGTTGTTATTATTGTTATGACAAATAAATCTAGCATGAAAAATGTTACTAAATGCAGGATTTAGTGTAGTGGTAAGCAAGGCTACAACACTAGTATTACTAGTAGCATTTTCATTGAAATTGACATTATTTTATCCCTAATGTAAAAATGTCTACAAATATTCGTAACTATGCTAGAAATAAACTGCATTGTATGACGTGAATTAATTATTCTATAAGCAACAATGCGATTTTGCATTATCTAATCCTCGTCAATCCGACTGGTAGCAATAAGATAGTCACAGTGATTACACGTCTACCAATATTAGTAGTAATAGCAACACTGCAATTAATATGAATAAATAAATAGTGTAAATATTATTTATATTCATATTTATATTTATAAATATCGCTCTTTACGGTTGTGCGAGGCCATCCTTTATAAGTGGGATTAAAAACTTTTCTAATATAATGCACAAAGTGAGGGTTAGAAGGAAAACTATAGGGTAAGCACATAGCAGTAACCATTTTTGCCAATTCTTTCCTATCTTTTCTTGGATCATAATATAAAGTACCACCGGTAACAGTGTTAATTCCCGGTTGAAATTAATTTAGCCCGGTACTAAGATCAGACTGACTAGGTACACTTGTCCCCTCGGCCAAAGCTTTAAATGCACTAACGGCTAGAAATGGCCATTTTGGCAGATGTTTTTTTAATTTTAAAAACAGCTGTTGGGCCCGTTTAGGCCCACTTAGGACTGTTTAGGATCGGCCGAACCGGCCCACTTACCAGCCGGTCCTGGTCTTGCGGGCCTATAACAAGGGATCTGCCCACCTGGAAGCCCACCCCCACCCGGTCCTGGTCCTGTCCATTTAGGCCCACTACCATTTGGGTCTGCGGGCCCGGGCCCGGGCCTAACCGGCCCACATGCCACCCTTAATGTTGACATGTACAGTTTGTGGTCGTCATTTTCATTAACCATGAAGGAGGTTTTGAATATTTATTCTTAAACTAATGAACTTTCTGTAAACTGCAACTCGACAATTGTTTGCGAGAAAAACATCTGTGATAAAATAAAACTTAACCATCTATATGGATTGAACCACACACCTGTCCTTATATATTAGTGCATGAATGGCTAGGGCATGAAGCATGTAAAAATTTAGTGAGAGTTGTTATTTCTACTCATACGGTGTCTCTTGGGAGGTTAGAAGATGACCTCCTTCTCCTGTTCCCTCTGTATCTTCTTTGACGAGTTGGTGGTAAAGATCCTAAGTTCTTATCTTTGTGGTTTTAGGCCTGTGGATGACTACAATGAGATTGCAAGCCACTTTGCAGAGGTCATTTATGTTCATAGCTACAACAGTAAGCTACGGGTATTTAGCAAACTGCCTCGAATGTGTTAAAGCTAAAACAGAATACGATGTACGTAAGATTCTGATTAGAGTTGTATTTCCTTTGCCCCTCCAGAGACAACAGGATAGTTCGTCTATGTCAGCTCAAGTGCCTAGCTCAGCTGCCAACACTCCTTTAAAGGGATATCAAGCTTCACCGGCGACTCAAGTATCTCTAATTACGTTTGCTCTTTCTTTTAATTGGTGTAGTTAATTTTAATGTTCATTTTCAGTTTTTTTTTCACATTTTCACTATAACAAGTGATTTAGTAATTTTCTTTTAAGTTTCAGTTTCCTGGATACAACATGGATGGGATCAGGGGTGTAGATAAAATGGTATTGGACTACTTGCAACAACCGTCATGCCTGTAAGTCATTTTAATATCCAAAAAATTTTCTCGCTGGGGATGCATTTTTCAGTGTTTGCTTCTTTCTAGTGCAAATACCATGGCAATCACAGCAGTACAAATGAAGGCAGATTATTAAATGTCGCAGTTTTATTTTTGTTTGTTTTTGTTTTTTTGGCGGCTGATTTTGTCGGATACTCCTGTTCTGTCAGATGTCAAAGAAAGAAAAATATACGAGTAACACTCTGTGAAGTAACTTTCAAATTGTTCACTTGCTTTAAAGAAGACTTGATAACAAAATAGCGAGTGGGTTCTTTGCAAGGTCGGGTACTTCTCCTTTATCTCGTGCCTTGCGTTTTCGCAAGGTCAACACCTAAGTGTGGTTCAATGCTAACAAAAACGGCCAAAACACAAAAAGGGATGTAGGGTTAATAGAATAGCAGTCAATAACAGTCTGGTCTCGCCTATCAATTGATAATGCGTCATAAACACCACGAATTGTCTTCTAAGTTGAATATCCTTCACCCCTTGTCTCCTCATCGTCCTATTTATAAGCCAGAGCTTTTCCATCTAGGAAACAACCGAAAATTCAAGAGGATCGCCTTTGGAGAAGGGGGTTGCTTTCTTGTGATAGTAATTGTCTCTGCCATCATTTGAGCAGCCAATGTTATAACTTTTGTTAGAGCTAATGCAATGCAAGGAAAAATGCAGGCCAGTTATGATCATCCAGTTGACTAACTTTTCAAAAAGGGAAAAAGAAAAGAACACCCAGTGAACTTGCTGCCTTTTGGTTAATAAATGTTAATAGATGGTTTCCAGGCAGGACAAGTAGATGGTTTGTTTGGGAACTTTCCTCTCAGGTTGATTCCTGTTTTTAGGATCTTATTCGATGCTATGAAATGCATAATCTTGTAACTCCTGAAAGAAATCTTATCAACTAAGTGGTAAGAGTGCAACGGGTAGTGTGTGAATTGCGTCAGGTCCGAACCCTGCCATAGACAAAGCTTGGTAGTTAAGTGGAGAATGGTAGAGAAGCTAGCCCATTATCTATCGAGTTTCGAACCAGCGCACTGGCTCTCGAGGCTTCTCACTTATAAAAAGAAGAAGAGGTAAATAAGAGGATTTAGGTTGTCGCTCTGGAATAGAGGAAGATGGGAGAGGAGTATAATAGATTTTTGACTTCGGGATGTATCATGAATGGTTGAACTTTGGTCAAATTCGTAATGTCTCTTTGTCAAATGAAAAGTAGATGAAGGCTTTGTTACTACTAACACCGGTTAGGAACTCTGCAAGATGGGGTGACTTAGGGAATATATTAATTATTAGCAATATGGTGATGATCTCCATTATTAAGTCATTTAAAGGATCTAAATGTACTCACGTGTTATTTATCTGAACTCAGGCATGAGCATGCCTTTAGGGATTCTATTGTAGTATAAATGGGAACTTTCATCAAGAGACTAAATTTGGATTATTTGAGGAACTTCTCTTCCTGCCTTTGTGTTAGAAATTCGCAGAGTTGCTTGCTGTTCTGGTAGTCTACAGTTATTCCTTTCTCAATTGTGGCTTTAACAAGTGGATAAATCCGCTTCGCACTTCTTTTGCTAGATTGTATCTGGTAGGTATCTTGAAAATTTGTAAAGGGCATTGCATATAAGCCTTGAGCAAATAAATGGTTTTGATTAAATTTTGATCTTAATATTCACAAATGGTTGACTGCCTAAATTCTAGAATATGTAAAGTCCGATGTTTATTACTTCTTGAAATGTGTTACAGTTGTCATGTTGGATAATTGCATTTCGGTAGCACTGATCGGGCGTATGACAAGGTCCCTAGGGAGGTACTATGGAGGTGCCTGGAGGCTAAGAGCGTGCCGGAAGCCTACATCAGAGTAATCAAGGACATGTACGATGGAGCTAAGTCCGGGGTCAGGACAGTGGGTGGCGACTCAGACCATTTCCGGTGGTTATGGGGCTCCGTCAAGGATCTGTGCTTAGCCCCCTCTTGTTTGCCTTGGTGATGGATGCTTTGACGCGGCATATTCAAGGGGATGTTCCTTGGTATATGCTATTTGCTGATGACATAGTCCTGGTAGACGAGACGAGGGTCGGTGTTAACGAGAGGCTAGAGGAATGGAGACGGACTCTCGAGTCTAAGGGGTTTAAACTAAGCAGGTCTAAGACAGAATACCTGGAGTGCAAGTTTAGCGCTGAGTCGAGCGAAGTGGGAGGGAGCGTGATGATTGGATCTCAGGCCATAGCCAAGAAGGATAGTTTCAGATACCTTGGATCGGTGATCCAAGGGGACGGAGAGATAGACGGGGATGTCACTCACCATATAGCGGCGGGGTGGTCGAAGTGGAGGCTTGCATCAGGAGTCTTGTGTGATAAGAAAGTGCCACAGAAACTCAAAGGGAAGTTTTATAGAATTGTGGTTAGACCTGCCATGCTGTATGGGACGGAGTGTTGGCCGGTGAAGAAATCTCATGTTCAGAGGATGAATATTGCGGAGATGAGGATGCTTAGGTGGATGTGCGGGCTCACCGGGTTAGATAGGATTAGGAACGAAGTTATTCGGGAGAAGGTGGGAGTGGCCCCAATGGATGAGAAGATGCGAGAGGCGAGGCTTCGATGGTTCGGGCATGTGCGGAGGAGAAGCCCCAATGCTCCGGTGAGGAGTTGCGAGCGGCTAGCGATGGTCGGTGTGAAGCGAGGCAAAGGGAGGCCTAAGAGATACTAGGGAGAGGTAATTAGGCAGGACATGGCCAGGTTGCGGATTTCCGAGGACATGACCCTAGATAGGACAGCCTGGAGGTCGAGTATAAGGGTTGTAGGATAGGGGCTTCTAGAGTTTTCGTACTCCTTTCCCTGGGTGGGTGAGACGCGGTAGGGCCACCCTTTAGAGGATTAGTTTGTGTTCTTTTATGGTAGTTATTTCTGGTAGCTACTGTTTTAATATTATTGCATGCCGATTTATTTATGGTACATATGTCTCTTATAGTTAGTTTATTATTTATACGATGTATGCTGGTGTAACTAATGCTGTTTCGTTTTTGTTTTTGTTTTCTTTTCTTTTCCCTGCGCCGAGGGTCGATTGGAAACAGCCTCTCTGCCCTCTTGGGTAGAGGTAAGGCCTGCCTACATATAACCCTTCCCAGACCCCACTTTGCGGGAATATACTGGGTTGTTGTTGTTGTTGTTGTTGTTGAGTCTGAATCGGGCATTAAATATGTAATGTACTAAAGTAACAAGAATACAAACTTGACAATTTTATTACAAAACAAAAGATAAGAGAAAGAGAGGAGAAAGAACAGAGGAAAAGAAGGGAAAAGAGTAGAACCAGAGAGGGAGAGAACATAAAGAAAGAGATATAATTTTATCAGATTTTCCATTCCTGCTTTCCCTTATTGTCTGTAGTTATTTATAGAACTAATGGTTCAAGTCCCTTAAGCACGCTAAGTAGTTCTAAAGACCTTCAACTGTGTAACTAACTTCTAATCCCAACTAACTTTCCTCCAAGATCTCTACAATACAGTGATAAGAAGATGGTCTGAATATATATGGCATTGAGCCAGCCATTAAAAATTTGATATTAGAGGAAAGGAAGATGAATATTAGCATCAAAAGAATTAATTGTGAATTTGACTCTACGTCGGACTGAATGAGAAGAGGGATTTGTGCAGCAAACCTTCACACAGGATATGTATTTTCATAAGCATATATCTCAAGTTATTACTAGTTTAAGCTACGTTACTTTAGATGTAAACTGATTGGTAAAGTATTGCAGCATGGTTCTTATGTTGTACTATCTAACAGGTTGATTGGATTTGGTTTGATAAGCAGTTGTTTTGGTTCTGACAGTTTGTTCCTTTTTTAACGGTCTTTCCACATTGTTTTTGTGATCCTGGAATGAATTAGTGAAGATAATCTTCCTTTTGGACAAAGGACAAATCCAGTTTGTTACTAGTTTTTTTTTTTGTTTATTTTAAGATTAATTTTCAAAAATCAAAATAGTTTTTTCCAAAACCCAACAAATTTGTTTTCAAATGTTGAAAACTTTTCCAACTCAAACATAAAACTTTCAACCAACTACCGCAAGACTTTTGCTTCTCTTTTAAAATTAGACATTGGGTATTTGTGTAATTGATTGAAAATATGACTACTAAGCTCATTGAATGATTTGCTATGTTAGTAATCTCTCTTGTCATTCTTATTTCAGTGCACGTGAAAAAGGTGTTCATCGCAATGAGCTTGCTCAACAGCTAAAGGTCCCTTCCGAGAAGATCTTGTGAGTCTCTCCCCTCTTGTTCTCTTTCATGATTATGTATCATTATAATCGGTTTTTTGCTCTTTGCTTATTTTCCTTATGGGTTCTGTACGACAGAGAAGCTATTGAATCTCTTGAGTCTGAAGGTTTAGTTTACTCCACAATAGACGAGTATCACTACAAGTCTACTGCAAATGGTTGATGTGGGAGACGTAACCATAAGCAACTTAGTAACATATGTCCTTTTTCACGTATATGTAGACAGAGCAAGATGGAAAATGCAGAAACCTTTTTTCATTTTTGTAGGATGTATTGCTGTTTCTTCCCTCAAAGAGTTTTGCACTATGTTTGGTAGCTTTTTGACAGTTTTTATCTCGTTGAAGCAACCTAGCTCTTAGCTTATGTTTACCTGGATTTGGTCCTAGGTATTAGGCCCAACTAACTTCATTCTCACTTGAAATACAAATGATGTTGATAAGGTTAGGTCCAATTCTTATGAATTTCTTCCTTGTGCTGAAAAATCCAGTTTGAAATATAAGATATTTATCTTGTTATTGAATGACAAGAGGGATTGCTATGATGGTAAGTAATCCCACTTCCAACCGAGAGGGGTGTGAGTTCGAGTCTCCACAAGAGCAAGGTGGGAAGTTCTTAGAAGGAAGGATGCCGGGGGTCTATTTGGAAACAGCCTCTCTACCGTAGGATAGGGATAAAATCTATGTATACACTATCCGTTTCACTAAGTGGGATTATACTGGGTTGTTGTTGTATCTTGTTATTGAATAATGTGTGCTAATTCAAGTGATTGTTGGGGGTGGTTGTCAAAGTTATCTGAATTCCAAAGGCTAAAGCTTCAGGATGAGGTTTTGAGTTTACTATAATATCAAAACCTTGCTGTTAAACCATTATCTAGCTAATGTGATATATAAAATAATTAAATATTGGTTGTACTATAATCTGGAATATAATAAGGGACTAACATTTCCACTTGCTAGTTGGTCGCTCCTTTACTGAAAAATCCTAGTACTATTAGTTTTTTGGTGGTTGGGAAGATACTTATTCCTACGTATAGAATATAGAATTAATTAAACAATACTATACTGTAATGGATTACTTAAAACTTAAAAGCATAATACCTGTCAACATCACCATGAAAAAAATTACGTACTAGTCTAGTGGGACAAAATCCTAGGTCACAATCTTGATTTTCTGGAATTTCCAAATTAAATTCGATGGATATGTACTTCGTAGATGCTTAGTAATAATGGCAGAGCAATTTTTATTGTGATAGAATCATAGTACAACTATCTCATTCGCCATCAGTTATTTTTATATATCTACTCTTATCAGCTTGCGTTAATTGATTTGTCATGTCAGTACTATTTAATACTATTATATACTCCGTATTACAATGATAACCTGTCTATTTAGCAGCCTTAGAGGGTGTTTGGATAAACCAGCTTTTAAGCCACTTTTATTATGTGGAGTGTTTGGCAAAAAAAAAAAATTGCTTAAAAAAAGTTAAAATGTGCTTAAAGAAAAGCCAAAAGAAGTTGGTTGATCCCAACTTTTTTGATTTTGGCTTATCAATAAAATTACTCAATTGTCCATTATAAAATTTTCATAATATCAAACTTACCATCAGTCAAAGAAATCCCAAAATATTTTCTTCTCCTATTTTCTTCACATATGAAGACCCGTTCCTCTTCTTTCATCTCACTCTCTACTTTATCTTTCATTTTCTGCACTTTCCTCTAAGTATATTTTTTGATCCACTTGCGTTACTTTCTACCAATTCTACTTGACTGTATAGTATCTTTTTTCTACTTTATAAAAATTATCTAAAGTAATCACATAAATTGAAATTAAATTATTTTTTATTTGTATTAATTTATAATTAAATATATTATAGTAATCAACTCCTTTATAATATTAACAACTTTAAGAATATTTTTATCTTTTTAATAGAAAAAAGTGCTTATCAGCACTTGTTTATCAAATACTTCAACAATTTTTTTTTAAGTTTCAATATTTTTATCCAAATATGTAACAACTTATTTATAAAATAAGCTTCAATAAGTAAAAGCTGTTTTTAAGCCTTTATGCTTAAAAGTTACTTTTTTTAAATCAATCCAAACGAGCTCTTAGATTATTAATTATGAACCTAAAGAAGAAAATCTTACTTGATTGTCCCATCACTATCGCACTCAAAATATTATAATACTATACAAATTTAAGGACTTATTATATACCAAGGAATTGAATCTAAATGTGTTGTTATTGTTGTACAATATATGGAGCTGTGTATGCTAATTTACAAGCAATTTTAGTTAATGACACGTAGATTATTCTCCGTTTCATTCCCAAGTATACATGAGAAATGAAGTACTATATAATTTGGCATTTCGTGACTCTCTTCTGCCTGCAGATTTCTATCATTAGAATATTTTCATTATATGTATGTTTGTGCGTGCATACGCAAGCACGCGCTGATATTTGTAATTTTTGATTATAAAATGATAGTGTAAAAGACAGTATAAGATATTTGTAAATACAAAAAGAAAAATCAATCTGTCATGCTAAAAATTGTAATTGAGATTATCTCTGCTACTAGTACTATGCAATTAATGTACAGAAAATATTTAAATTTATCCTTCTACTATATAATAGTATCTTAATTTTATTTTGAGATCATTCTTAACTTTATTCTAGTAAATTGTATAGTAGCGAAGCCAAAAAATTTAATAAGGATATTTGGGTTATGCAAGTGTATTTAAAATTTATTTTTAATCAATAATAATAATATTTTATCTTATACACAACAAGCTTCAAAGGTTGCAATTGCTCGATCTCTAATTTTTTCCCTTTTTCCTTTTAAAGGAGGCTTTAAAATCTTTATGGTACAATATCCCAGATATGTCCAAAGTTGGTTTGTCCCTTTTCTTAGTGGTTAAAAAGCTTTTATTTTTATCATATATATATGTATATATATATATATATATATATATATATATATATATATATATATATATATCCAGACAAAGTCCAATGTTAGGTGCTCTCTACACTTTAATGAAAAGCTAAATATGATAAAGTCATACAGATTGCAATAAATCTAGCAGCAAAGATAATGATACAACTCTTTTTTGTGGACCTTATCATATTATTCCATTTGTAGCCATCTTATGGCTTCCAACAAACCTTCAAGAAATGAACACTTGCCCTACAGCATCCACCAAAATGCATCTAGAAGACTAACTAATTTCTTTCCTAAAAACTATCAAGAAAGTAGGAAATTATGGACAATTCGATTCCTGAAATATTTTGTGTTTATGTAGGATTGGTGTAACACCCCGCCTATGGCCACACATGGACCCCTCGCAGCGGCGGTGCCGGCCGTGCCACACATGGACACGCAGCCTAAGGAATTGTTACCCTTGAGTATAGGAGCATTCCACGCATAGCTGCAGCTACTGGGAATCGAACCTAAGACCCAAGGCTTTTCAAGGATTTTACTCCCTCACCTCTCACCAATTGAGCTGCAGAAAAGCTATTTTGACTTCTACTCAAAAAAAATTTTTTATTCTCAACTCTTGTTAGCCCCTTACTGCTTTCATTTCCAGCACTTGTGTGTTTTCTGTTTGCCATAGCTTCCAGCACGTTTTTGTGCTGATTATTGTGTTAGGACTGAGGCTAAAAGCGAGTTAAGGCTGTTTAGCTGTCCGCACGGGTCTTGTCAAACTTAGCCCCGTGACAATTGGGGTCCGTTGGGAGAAGGATAACACCTAAGGGGCTGCGATGTAGGCGGCCGTACTCTAATACACATATCAGTGGTTGATTCCGCAGCTCGTACTCATGACTTATATGTCACTTGGAGATAAACTTTACAGTTGCTCCAAGACTTCCCTTCAAGAAAGTAATAAATTGCGGAGTGAAGTTCCTCAATCGGTACCTTATATTTATACTAAAAGTAAATAATTTATTCTTAAGAATAATACACAAGGATTTTATTAAGAAAATATGAAAATATATTTCTTATTAAACAGATTAATAAGAAAATAGGTTCAAATAAAGTCGAAAAAGTAAATATTATAGGTCTAACATGCATTCGAGTACTAAACAATGAAACTCATCCATAATTAGGAATAATACGTGTACCTACACATGACATTATAATCATGATAAGATAATTTTTTTTCCATTTGATAAGTTAAACCTACCAAAATTGGTATAGAAGGGAAATTACCAAATACGGTTTTACGAGGATTAACTTTCTTTAGTCTTAAACTGTCATTTTCATGCAGTTGATCAATCATCTGGACTCGTGAAAGTTCAAATGATCCTTCATACTGAAAAGTTGTTGACTTTGCTCCCTGTTCACCAACCATTAGCTTTTGCTATTATATTTGAAACATCCCTAATTTTGTGTCTAACAAGAGCAAAATTCGTCCCCCAAAAAAAAAAAAAAAAAAGTTCTATGATGTTTAAGAAAGAGCAGTTCGATGGATAACGTATCCTGCATTCACGTAGAATTTGGGAAAGAGCTGCACCCCAAAGGGTGTGATGAGATAACCTACCATAATAAAAGCATTAGTGGTTGCTTCCACGACTCGTACCACTGACCTATAGGTCACATAGAAATAACATTTACCGTTGCTCCACGATTCAACTTCACTTATATGATTGATGTTTCCGAATAGAAAATAAAAAGTTATAAGTTTGAGTCTAGACGTGGCAAAATGGTTCAAAGAAAACAGTTAACCACCCATATTATCCACTAAAAAATGGGTTGGAAAATGAACTTTTTAAAAACGGGTGAAATATGAATAAGAACCATATTATCCATTTAGAAAATGGATAATCAATGAGTAACCAATGGATAACCAATGAGTCTAACTTTTACATTTGTAAAGCCTCAAATTGGGGGTTACTCAAGTTAGAGAAACTAAAAATTCTCCCAAAAGTGATCATATACAATAAGTCATAAATAATATGAGTAGCTCATATTATCCATCGGTTAACCTATTTTTTATCCATATTAAATATGAGTCATGTCAAATAATTGATACGTTTACCTATTTTTAACCAGAATCATATTCGACCCGAACCGCCCGGTTGCCACCCTATTTGAGTCTAACATTAGTGAAAGTGCACAATTAGTTAATGGGTATCACTTCACTTCATATGCCGAACAGGAATAATTTTTTAAATACCAATATCAAACGTTCAAAAGTTTTATTCAAAAGAGTGGGAAATAATGAAGAATTTCAAATTAAAAAAAAAGAGATATTTTTTTTTCTGGAATTTCTCCAAAGTTTGGTGCTCTGGCCAGATAATGGAACTATTCTCATTTTTTTAGCCACTTGGGTTCGGTCAAGGCATATGAACAAAGTATAGTTTCGAACGCTTTTCCTTTAACGAGCCTTATATATATTACGAATTTAGACTAGCGGAGTCTTAATACTTCTATCGAATAGTGGATGAGAAACCCAAAAAAAAAAATTATAATTCAAGCAAACATATGTAACGCAAAGGGAAGATATTGATATGGACTTTTAATGATGCTTTTACTAAAGAATATAATGAGTTCCATTAATTTAAAAGAAAACTCTCAATTTTGCAATAATTATTTCAAACCGTGGACCATTTGAGACATACGTTTACATCAAGCAGTTTGTATGAGCTATAATTCGATCTTATAATACTCGGAATATATTAATCGCTCCCTTCGGCCCAAATAGGCATAACGGGCGTCGAGGCCCTCCCCAATTGGGCGCAGACGCCGTAAGCAGCGGGGCCGTCCGCGACCACTGGCTATTGTCCATAGCCGCTTACAATTCTTTTGTCAAAGACGACGCCTTGCGGGTACGCCCGCAACAGTTTCATGACACAGACTCGATCTCCAAAGAAAGTCAACTGTCATAATTAAGACCTATAAATACCGAAGCAATGATGAGAAAAGGGGTTCCACTCTCTCCCCATGGGGGCTCTAAGAAATACAAAGTACAATACAGAGTGAGAATCAATACCAACAGTATAGGATAACAGTAGATCCATGAAAACATGATTGTAAGGATCTGAACCTCTTCATGGAGAGGTCGATTAACCCATTATCATGAATAAAGATCACTAAATATCCCCCGTTATCTCTACATATGTCTCCATTATCTTTTCCTTTGCTGAATTTCAGATATGCTACGACCTGCTATGATTGGCCCTTTATTTTCAATAATTGCTTCGAGTCCATAAATGTTCGTAAACATTCATTCGGGCCAAACAATTTGGCGTCGTCTGTGGGGACTTCATAGCAAAATTGCGTAGCTTTTCCTGAAGTCACAAACAAAGGGAAAACGACGAACGAAGGGTTAGAAACCCTATCAGAGCAAGCCTAATTCGTCTTAAAACTCGGGCTATGAGCCATCGACTCAAAAGAATCAACAAAAGTTCAACTACAGTTGAACTGGGACTCAGGCCATGAGCCTTCGCCAACTAAGAAATTCAATGATAGTTGAAGTAAAACTCGGGCTATGAGCCCTCGACTCAAAAAGATTCAACAAAGTTCAACTACAGTCGAACTGGGACTGAAGCCACGAGCCTTCGCCAATATAAATTCAACGACAGTTGAAGTAAAACTCGAGCTATGAGCCCTCGACTCTAAAGAATCAACAAAAAGTTCAACTACGGTTGAACTGGGACTCAGCCCATGAGCCTTCACCACGATTAATCCAACAACATTTGAAGTAAAACTCGGGCTATGAGCCCCCGACTCAAAAGAATCAACAAAAGTTCAACTACGGTTTAACTGGGACTCAGGCCACGAGCCTTCGCCAATATGAATTCAACGACAGTTGAAGTAAAACTCGGGCTATGAGCCCTCGACTCAAAAGAATCAATAAAAGTTCAACTACGGTTGAACTGGGACTCAGGCCACGAGCCTCCGCCAATATGAATTCAACGACATTTGAAGTAAAACTCGGGCTATGAGCCCTCGACTTTAAAGAATCAACAAAAGTTCAACTACGGTTGAACTGGGACTCAGGCCATGATCCTTCGCCAACTAAGAAATTCAACAACAGTTGAAGTAAAACTCGGGCTATGATCCCTCGACTCTAAAGAATCAACAAAAGTTCAACTACGGTTGAACTGGGACTCAGGCCACGAGCCTTCGCCAATATGAATTCAACGACAATTGAAGTAAAACTCGGGCTATGAGCCCTCGACTCTAAAGAGTCAACAAAAGTTCAACTATGGTTTGAACTGGGACTCAGGCCATGAGCCTTCGCCAACTAAGAAATTCAACAACAGTTGAAGTAAAATTCGGGCTATGAGCCCTCGACTCAAAAAGAGTCAACGAAGAGTTCAACTACGGTTGAACTGGGACTCAAGCCATGAGCCTTCGCCAACTAAAAGTTTCAACGACAGTTAAAGTGAAACTCGGGCCATGATCCCTCGATCCAAGACAACTAATGACCACATGAATGGAAGACGCGCAGCATAACAAGCAATAAGTGAATGGAAGGAAAAAAGGGGGATTCCCCCCATTTCAAATTAAAACAGGCGAATACGAGCCACGCCCGTCCGCCTCGAAACAAGAATTATCTGAAATTAACCACAACAATCAATCAAATAAAAAATAGCCACACCCGGCAACAAGAAAAAGAAAATACAACAAACTAATCACCAATTAACTGGGGATTGCCAACAACGCCATCCGCTCCAGTTCCATCATCACCGACCTGCGCCGCTCCATCACCAGCTTTGTCCGCGTCGGCCCCCACTCCGCTCCCGCCAGCCTCTGCTGCGCCTTCGTCATTCTCGGCTTCGGCTCCGCTCCCACTAGGAATGTCATCATTACCAGGCGTCGCGGCATCAAAACCGCACTCCTCACGGGCCTCCCGCACTTTCTGACATGCCTGCTCGAAAGCCCCTTCGGTAATCAGGCCGGCCTCAAACAAATGTTTATATATGTCCCGCTGCGCTTCGGCATAAACCCAAGCCTCACGGGAATTACCCAAACACGCGGACTGTTCCTGGACACGCCGGTTTTCCTGTTCAAGGAGCGCAATCTGCCCCGCGGCCTCCTGAGCACTCCTCTCCAACATACTGATCCGCTCCTCGAGGCCGTTCTCCCTGGAGGCGGCAACGACTCTTATTGTCGAAAACTGAGAGTCGTTGGCTCGGATGATCCCCTCAAGCTCGGCCGCCCTGGAAGAAGCCTTAACCAGCCTGCGCCTTAAGTCGGCCGATTCTCCCTCCACAGCAACAACTTTCCCGCTCCACTCCGATGTAACTGCCGTCACCTTGGCCAAACACTGACGCTCGCTCTCCAAGGATGCCCTTCTCGCTGCCTCTAGTTCGTCGTTCGCCTGGCGCAGCCGCCCTTCCAAGGCCTCAGTATGGCCGAGCGCCTGGTTCCTCTGTAACTCCGTCCGCGCTAACTCCCCGACCAACTCTTGGTTACGAGGATCATCCCTCAAGCGCTCCTCAAGCTCCCTACATTGGAGCCGTAAGCGGCGACACCTCTCAAGAACGCGGAGAAGGACCCCGGTTCGAATATTGGTCCGACGCAGGAACTCTACCTGCAGCAAAAACGCCTGCTAAACAAAGAAACATATAGAAGGGTCAGAGACAGAAATTCGGGAAGACGCAAAGGTTATGAGAGAGTAATTAGTCTGGAACACATACCTTCATACCCAGCGACGCTACCTCATTCATTATACTAACATCCGTCACCTCTCTCAGCGACTGATTCTCCACAGAAGAACATAACTCGTCCAACAGCGGCAGTATGGAAGCCTCCCGCAGCAACAAATTCTCATCCGCGGGAATTTCGATCACCCGCGGCCTCCCGTCCGGATGGACAGTCGCGTTCGTGATCCTATCACGGAACATATGAACGTCCTCGGAGTCCAAGTCGGAACCAGACGGAGATACCTCTCCCGTCGTCGCCGCCCCCGTCGACGGGGTGCTGGAATCTCCAAGATCCACGACCACCCGAGAGGGCTCACCCGCCTCGAATCTATAGGTGGAAGACTGGGCAGTAAGGGCAGTGCTCCCTTCCCGCTCGTCCCGGGCTTTCAGATCATGTGGCCCGCCCGTAGGAGTACGTGCCACCTCAACAACCTCCCTCGCCCTGGAGGGGGGCGGAGGGGTCACGGTTACCGTCTCATTAGCGACTGGTCGCGCCTCTGGAGGAGCCTGAGGTGGAGGATTCACCGCCTAACCAAGGGCCTCTCCTCCTCATCTCGAGAAGGCGACGCCTCTCGGGAGCGGACAACTCCCGACACACTCCCGCCATCCAGCCGAGGGTAAGCGGGAGAGGGCGCAGCTACGAAATCGACGGAGACAGTCCTAGGAGCCCGAGCGGCCGCCGCCAGAGCGAAAAACCTGGCGATCTCCCCAAAACGCCGGAATACGGGCTGAGGTGCCATGTCGCGGCTTACCCGTCCTACAAAGATAGAAAATAGGTCAACATTGAGTTACGATGACTACCAAAAGACGGATACGCCCCATTAAAGTAAAACGACTCACCTACGACCAAACTGTGGCCGTATCTCGTCGAGAAGGATGCCCACGAGCGAATCCCCTCGGTATATGGAAGGATAACTTCTAACCACCTGCGCAGACCAGTGAATAGAGGCAGGGGCGACCTGTCAGCTGCGAAAACGACAAAACCACAATCAGTCAAAAAATAAGAATAAAGCACAAATTTAATCCTCATCGAAACGAAGAAAATAAGAAAAGACTTACGGCCATGATTCCAGGTCTCCCGAAAACACGAAGGGGGCGATGACTATTCCGGATGTAGAAAAATTGTTCATATTGACGAGGCTCGACCTCGTCGTCCAAAGCCGTCACCAGTCCCTGCACCCACGTGGGTCCATCCGAATCATGCTCCCCCGATTCCGTTGAGAAGCAAAGAGACCAAGGATGTCACGACCCTAGTTCACCAATTGTGAACATGTCGTGATGGCACCCAGTCCCCACGACTAGGTAAGCCTAATACGTTGCGGAATATACAAGTTATAAATACTTAAATGTGAAACAACGGAAAAATAGCATAAAAGATATGTAATCCGTGCCGCTTGGCACATACATCCGTCACACAATGAATAAAACACTACCAAGATCCGGAACCTCACGGGTAACACAGACTAAAAGAGATCATACAATTGTAGCTCTATGTAAAAGGAGTATCTAACAACGGAATGAAGGAAAATGTCAACTAGTACTACTAGAGTAGAAGGAAGGCCTCCGGATCCGCGGACGTAGCAGATCATACCTCGAGGTCTCCCAAAACGCTGCTGAATCACCTGGTGTGAGCCTGCCCTGATGTACCTGGATCTGCACAACAAAAGTGTGCAGAAAAGTAGCATGAGTACACCATAGCGGTACTCAGTAAGTGCCAAGCCTAACCTCGATGGAGTAGTGACGAGGAAGGTCAGGGCCCTACTGAGAAAACAATAATACAATGATAATAACAACAATAAGCAGTTTAAATGAATAATAAATTTCCGAACTAGCAACAATAAGATGATTACTACAATCGTCTACAATTAAGCTAACAATGAATAGTCAACTCAATAAAACAAGTCCAGGACCTGTAGGAATCGAACCCACAGTCCCATTGACATAACCTCTAGGTCTCCGGGAATCGAACCCGCAGCCCATATCTCAATAAATAATCAATTACTCAGGATCTCCGGGAATCGAACCCGCAGTCCCTACCAATAACTCAGGATATCGGGAATCGAACCCGTAGTCCCTACCAATAACTCGGGATCTCGGGAATCGAACCCGTAGTCCCTACAAATAACTCAGGATCTCGGGAATCGAACCCGTAGTCCCTACCAATATCACACCGGGTCTCTGGGAATCGAACCCACAGCCCTGGGTCTCCGGGAATCGAACCCGCAGTCCACAAGCACAGCAAATAAAGGAACCCAAAGAGAGATCAATTATGCTTAACTATAACTTCACCGAAAAATAGTGCCAATAATTATCAAGGAGTTCAAATAAGGCAATTAGGCAACTAAACAGTTAAGTACTACCTAATCATGCTTTCCTAAACACTACCGGGTAAAAATATCAAATTAACAGCCAAAGACAGGAATATCGCTCATCGAACATTTTAATTAAAGTGCGTGTTCAACAACCAACGCATGTATACGCCCGTCACCTCACATACAAGGCATTTAAACCATCACATAATATCCTAGGGGTGAAAATTCCCCCACACGAGGTTAGACAAGCCACTTACCTCGACTCCGGTTACAAAACCGCTATGAAACAACTCTCTTGCCGCGAATGTCGGCCTCCACAGGTGTAGTATCCGATAAAAATCAATAGAATCATATCAAAATAGGTCAATTGGGCATTACCCAATCAAAACAACTCAAAATACGCCAAAACCCACAAGTTGCCAAAACCCGACTTTCGGTGCGCTTATCGAAAAATCACGAAAATTATATATTCGGGTTCCTTATCATAATACGAGTCTAAGCATATAAGATTTACCAAATTCGGACTCCATTTGCCCATTCAAAACCTTGATTTTCTAAAGTTCAAGCCTAGGGCTAAATCCTCCATAAATTACCCCAAATTCCTCCATTTTCATGGTATAATTGCATAATATTACCAATACTAATCATAAGATGAGTCCATAGTTTATTACCTGATGATTTCCCTTGAATCTCCCTTCAAAATCGCCCAAATCGCCCCTTAAGCCGAGACCCCAAATGTTGGAATGTTTTCTGAAATTTTCTAACTTCTGAAACAATTAACTCTCTGCGATTTCCGCTTCTGCGGACCATTTCCGCCTCTGCGGAACCGCTTCTGAGACCACGTGGTCGCTTCTGCGATTCATCCTCCGCTCCTGCGGAACATTCCGCTTCCGCGCCTCAGAGTCCGCTCATGCGGACTCGCTTAAGCGGTCAATATTCCGCTTCTGCGGAACTCCCCTTCGCGACCCCGGACCGCTTCTGCGATCCTCATTCCACATCAGCGATGCCGCCTCTGCGGACCAGGGTCCGCTTCAGCGATCACTTCCGCTCCTGCGTTCACTTGTCCGCTCCTACGGACTCGCTCCTGCGCTCCCTTTTCCGCAGGAGCGAAAACAACAGAACAGAACCCCAACCTGCATTGTTTTCATGTTTTTCTCCCGTTTAACCATCCGAAACCACCCCGAGGCCCCCGGGACCTCATCCAAACAAACCAACACATCCTAATACCTTATTCGAACTTGTTCCAATCCTCAAAACACGTCTAACAACATCAAAACTCATAATTCACATCGAATTCAAGCCTAAATTTCTTAAAACTCTCCAAATTTCACATTCGATCTAAAACCCGACCAAACGACTTCCGAATGACCTAAAAATTTGCGGACATATCCAAATTCACATAACGAAGCTACATAAATTGTCGGAATTCCATTCCGACCCCCGGATCAAAATCTCACCTATCGTTCGGATTCGCCAAAATTTCAAACTTCGGTATTTCAAGCCTAATTGAGCTACGGACCTCCAAAATACATTCCGAATGCGCTCCCAACCCCGAAATCACCTAACGGAGCTAATGGAACCATCGGATTTCCGTTCCGAGATAGACTTAACACTGTTCCGGCTACGGGCCATTTTCTAGCTTCAAAGCCCTTATTTAGGGACTAAGTGTCCCAAAATGCTCAAATTTTCAGAACCAACTCTCCCGGCAAACCACAATAGCAGAAATGAACTTAGGGGAACAAGTTAAATTAGGGATTGGGGCGTAATTTTCTAAAACGACCGGTCGGGTCGTTACATCTTCCCACACTTAAAGATTCGTTCGTCCTCGAACTAGCATTGAAAATATACCTGGAGTAGAGAAAAGATGAGGGTACTGGCTGCGCATATCCTGCTCGGTCTCCCAAGTCGCCTTCTTGACCGGCTGGCCCCGCCAATGAACCTTTACCGAAGCGATGTTCTTTGACCTTAGCTTTCTGACCTGCCTGTCTAGAATGGCTACTGGCTCCTCAACATAAGACAGATCCTTGTCTAGCTGAACAGAAGTGAAATCCAACACATGCGACGGGTCACCAAGGTATCTCCGGAGCATGGAGACATGAAATACGGGATGAACTCCGGCTAGACTGGGAGGTAGGGCCAACTCATAAGCAACCTCCCCAACACGCCTCAAAATCTCAAAAGGGCCAATAAACCTAGGACTCAGCTTTCCTTTCTTCCCAAACCTCATAACGCCCTTCATGGGCGAGACTCGAAGTAGAACCCGCTCGCCAACCATAAAAGCCACATCGCGAACCTTCTTGTCCGCATAACTCTTCTCTCTAGACTAGGCTGCACGAAGTCTGTCCTGAATCACCTTGACCTTGTCCATAGCCTCCTGAACCATATCAGTACCTAGCAACCTGGCCTCGCCCGGCTCAAACCAACCCACGGGAGACCCGCACCTCCTACCATATAGGGCCTCGTACGGTGCCATCTGAATACTAGACTGGTAGTTGTTGTTATAAGCAAACTCCGCCAGTGGCAAGAAGTGATCCCATGAACCTCCAAACTCAATCACGCACGCACGGAGCATATCCTTCAAAATATGAATAGTGCGTTCGGACTGCCCATCAGTCTGGGGGTGAAAGGCTGTGCTCAGCTCTACCCGAGTACCTAACTCCTGCTGTACGGCTCTCCAGAACCGTGAAGTGAACCGAGTGCCTCTATCCGAAATGATGGAAACTGGAATACCATGCAGCCGAACTATCTCCCTGATATAGATCTCCGCCAATCGTTCCGATGAATAAGCAGTGCTCACCAGTATGAAATGGGCGGACTTGGTCAGCCGATCCACAATAACCCAAATGGAATCAAACTTCCTAACAGTCCGTGGAAGTCCAGATACAAAGTCCATGGTAATGCGCTCCCATTTCCACTCGGGAATCTCAATCTGCTGCATCAATCCACCCGGACGCTGATGCTCATACTTCACCTGCTGGCGGTTGAGGCATCTAGAAACATAATCAACTATATCCCTCTTCATCCGCCTCCACCAGTAATGTTGTTTCAAGTCCTGATACATCTTCGCGGCTCCCGGATGGATGGAATACCGCGAACTATGGGCCTCTTCTAGAATCAGCTCTCGAAGATCATCTATATTGGGCACACGGATACGCCCCTGCATCCTCATGACTCCATCATCCCCGATGGTAACATCTCGAGCATCACCACGCCGAACTCTATCCCGAAGGACAAGCAAATGAGGGTCGTCGAACTGACGCTCCCTGATGCGGTCAAATAGAGAAGACCGAGAAACCACACAAGCTAGAACCCGGCTGGGCTCCGAAAGATCCAGTCTAACAAACTGCCTGGCTAAAGCCTGAACATCCATCGCCATAGGCCTCTCCGAAGCTGGTAGATATGCTAAACTCCCCAAACTCTCTGCCCGACGACTCAAGGCATCAGCAACCACATTAGCCTTGCCCGGATGATAGAGAATAGTAATATCATAGTCCTTCGGTAGCTCCAACCATCTCCTCTGACGCATATTCAGGTCCTTCTGCTTAAGCAAGTGCTGCAAGCTCCGGTGATCGGTGTAGATCTCACAAGGAACCCCATATAAATAATGACGCCAAATTTTCAAGGCGTGAACAATGGCAGCCTAGCTCCAAATCATGAACAGGGTAATTCTTCTCATGCACCTTCAGCTGTCTCGACGCGTAGGCAATCACCCTACCGTCCCGCATCAATACCGCACCGAGTCCAACTCGTGAGGCATCACAATATACAGTATAGGACCCCGAACCTGTAGGCAACATCAATATAGGGGCCGAAGTCAAAGCTGTCTTGAGCTTCTGAAAGCTCGCCTCACACTCGTCTGTCCACCGAAAAGGGGCACCCTTTTGGGTCAATCTAGTCATAGGTGCTGCAATCGAAGAGAACCCCTCTACGAAACGACGGTAATAGCCCACCAAACCAAGGAAACTGCGAATCTCAGTAGCGGAGGAGGGTCTGGGCCAACTCTGCACGGCCTCCACCTTCCTCGGATCTACTCGAATACCATCACTCGACACCACGTGGCCCAAAAATGCCACCGAACTCAACCAGAATTCACATTTAGAGAACTTGGCATAAAGCTGCTTCTCCCTTAGAGTCTGAAGCACCATCCTCTGATGCTGCTCGTGCTCTTCCCGACTCCGGAATATACTAAAATATCATCAATGAAAACAATCACGAACGAGTCCAGATATGGCCTGAACACACTGTGCATCAAATGCATAAAAGCTGATGGGGCATTAGTTATCCCGAAAGACATAACAAGGAACTCGTAGTGGCCATACCGAGTCCTGAAGGCAGTCTTCGGGATATCTGGCTCCCGAATCTTTAGCTGATGATAACCAGAGCACAAATCAATCTTGGATAACACCTGTGCGCCCTGTAGCTGATCAAATAAATCATCAATACGAGGCAAAGGATACCGATTCTTCACTGTAACCTTGTTCAACTGACGATAGTCAATACACATACGCATAGAACCGTCCTTTTTCTTCACAAACAATACGGGAGCACCCCAAGGCGAAACACTGGGTCGAATAAAACCCTTGCCCAATAACTCCTGTAACTGATCCTTCAACTCCTTTAACTCAGGAGGAGCCATACGGTACGGTGGAATAGAAATCGGCTGAGTGCCCGGCAACAAGTCAATAGCAAAGTCAATATCTCTGTCGGGCGGCATGCCCGGAAGATCAGCTGGAAATACATCAGCAAAGTCACGTACCACATGAACAGAATCAATAGAGGGAGTGTCAACACTGACGTCCCGCACATAGGCTAGATAAGCAGCACACCCCTTCTCAACCATACGCTGAGCTCTGAGAAAAGAAATAACACGGCTAGTGGTGTGATCTAGAGTACCACTCCACTCAATACGTGGAATGCCTGGCATAGCCAGCGTCACGATCTTGGCGTGACAATCAAGAATAGCATAATGGGGCGACAACCAGTCCATGCCCAGAATAATATCAAAATCGACCATCCCGAGCAACAATAGATCCGCTCTGGTCTCAAAATCACAAATGGTAACCAAACACGACCGATATACACGGTCCACGACCAAAGAATCACCCACCGGAGTGGAAACATAAATGGGGGCACTCAAAGAATCCCGAGGCACACCCAGGATGAGAAGCAAAGTAAGAAGACACATATGAAAAAGTGGAACCAGGGTCGAATAGAACCGATGCCTCCCCGTGACTAACCAGAATAATACCTGTGATAACAGAGTCAGATGCAACAGCCGCAGCGCGATCAGGAATAGCATAGAATCTGGCCTGTTCCCCCTCTCGAGGGCGGCCTCTGGAACCCTGACCCCCGCCCCTAGCAGGCTGGGCAGGTGGAGTGGCAGCTGGAGCTGGAATGATAGCCTGCTGACCCTGAGAACCACGCTGATACTGCGAAGACTAAGGAGGTGCTCCCCTTCTACGCCTGGGGCACTCCCTAACCAGATGGCCAGTATCCCCGCACCCAAAGCAAGCTCCGGGAGGACACGGTGACCGTGACTGCCCGGCCTCACCCCCACTAGTCTGACCCCTGGAAGGACCCCGCGCAGGAGGTGCACTGGAAACTGGGGAGCATAATAAGGCTCCTGAGGTGCTGGAAGACCTGGAGTACTATCGGCTGCGGGCAATGCTAAGTGAACTGGTCGGCCGGAATAACCCCTGCCAAAACGACAGGTTGCTGAAGTGCGGGCACCGGAGAAATGGCCCGACTCACGAGACCTCTTGGCCTCTCTCTCTCCCCGCTCTCTAGGGAGGATACTCTCGATCCTCCTAGCGATGTTCACCGCCTGCTGATAAGATATATCTGTCTCCAACTCTCTGGCCATGCTGGATCGGATCGGCGGAATCATGCCCTCAATAAATCTCCGCACTCTCTCCCGAACCATGGCTACTAAGGCCGGTGCATGCCTGGCAAGACGGGTAAAACTGATAGCGTACTCTGATACTGACATGGAGCCCTGTCGCAACCGCTCAAACTCCGAGCGCCAAGAATCCCTAAGGCTCGGGGGAACAAACTCCCTCAAAAACAGATCTGAAAACTGAGTCCAGGTCAATGAAGCAGACTCCTCTAGACTATCCAACTCATACGTGCGCCACCAATCGTAAGCAGCCCCACGAAACTGAAAAGCAATGAAAGAAACCCCGATGGTCTCCACAATCCCCATAGTACGAAGAATACGACGACACTCCTCTAGAAAACCCAATGCATCATCTGAAGCCAAACCACTAAACACTGGAGGGTCATATTTCTTGAACCTCTCCAATCTATGCTGCTCGTCCTCAGAGGCAGCTGGTCCACCTCCTGGTTGTGCTGGGGCGGCAGGAGGCATAACCAAAACATCTGGAACCTGTCCCACCGGCACACGCTGCTCCGGTGTAACGGCTGCGGGAGTCTGGGCCCCTCCCCCGGCCTGAGATGTAGCTGCAACGAGAGGAAGCAGTCCTGCCTGAGCTAAAGTGGTATACATACTCATGAACTGGGCCAGGGTCTCCTGTAGTGCTGGAGTAGTAGCAGCTGTAGTCGGTGTACTAGGTACCTGTGCTCCAACCTGATCCACTGGTGGCACCTCAGCGGCAGCGCGCGCGGGTGCTGTGGCCGCACCTCGGGCGCGTCCTCGTCCTCTACCTCGGCCACGGCCTCTGACGACGGCAACAGGGGGCGCGGGTACCTGATCGTCGCGAGTAGCTCGTGTCCTCACCATCTGTGAGAGAATAGAAATCAATAGTTTAGATTTTTGATGCCAAAAATGTCGCACGATAAGGAATCCAAAGAAATGAAGAGTTTCCTAAACAGTTACATAGCCCCTCGTAAATAAATACAGACGTCTCCGTATCGATCAGCGAGACTCTAAGTAACCGGTCTGTGTCCCGTGACTCCTATGAACCTAGAGCTTTGATACCAACTTGTCACGACCCTAGTTCACCAATTGTGAACATGTCGTGATGGCACCCAGTCCCCACGACTAGGTAAGCCTAACACGTTGCGGAATATACAAGTTATAAATACTTAAATGAGAAACAGCAGAAAAATAGCATAAAAGATATGTAATCCGTGCCGCTTGGCACATACATCCGTCACACAATGAATAAAACACTACCAAGATCCGGAACCCCACGGGTAACACAGACTAAAAGAGATCATACAATTGTAGCTCTATGTAAAAGGAGTATCTAACAACGGAATGAAGGAAAATGTCAACTAGTACTACTAGAGTAGAAGGAAGGCCTCCGGATCCGCGGACGTAGCAGATCATACCTCGAGGTCTCCCAAAACGCTGCTGAATCACCTGGTGTGAGCCTGCCCTGATGTACCTGGATCTGCACAACAAAAGTGTGCAGAAGAGTAGCATGAGTACACCACAGCGGTACTCAGTAAGTGCCAAGCCTAACCTCGATGGAGTAGTGACGAGGAAGGTCAGGGCCCTACTGAGAAAACAATAATACAATGATAATAACAACAATAAGCAGTTTAAATGAATAATAAATTTCCGAACTAGCAACAATAAGATGATTACTACAATCGTCTACAATTAAGCTAACAATGAATAGTCAACTCAATAAAACAAGTCCAGGACCTGTAGGAATCGAACCCACAGTCCCATTGACAGTACCTCTGGGTCTCCGGGAATCTAACCCGTAGCCCATATCTCAATAAATAATCAATTACTCGGGATCTCCGGGAATCGAACCCGCAGTCCCTACCAATAACTCAGGATCTCGGGAATCGAACCCGTAGTCCCTACCAATAACTCATGATCTCGGGAATCGAACCCGTAGTCCCTACCAATAACTCAGGATCTCGGGAATCGAACCCGTAGTCCCTACCAATAACTCAGGATCTCGGGAATCGAACCCGTAGTCCCTACCAATAACTCGGGATCTCGGGAATCGAACCCGTAGTCCCTACCAATAACTCAGGATCTCGGGAATCGAACCCGTAGTCTCTACCAATATCACACCGGGTCTCTGGGAATCGAACCCACAGCCCTGGGTCTCCGGGAATCGAACCCGCAGTCCACAAGCACAGCAAATAAAGGAACCCACAGAGAGATCAATTATGCTTAACTATAACTTCACCGAAAAATAGTGCCAATAATTATCAAGGAGTTCAAATAAGGCAATTAGGCAACTAAACAGTTAAGTACTACCTAATCATGCTTTCCTAACCACTACCGGGTAAAAATATCAAATTAACAGCCAAAGACAGGAATATCGCTCATCGAACATTTTAATTAAAGTGCGTGTTCAACAACCAACGCATGTATACGCCCGTCACCTCGCATACAAGGCATTTAAACCATCACATAATATCCTAGGGGTGAAAATTCCCCCACACGAGGTTAGACAAGCCACTTACCTCGACTCCGGTACAAAACCGCTATGAAACAACTCTCTTGCCGCGAATGTCGGCCTCCACAGGTGTAGTATCCGATAAAAATCAATAGAATCATATCAAAATAGGTCAATTGGGCATTACCCAATCAAAACAACTCAAAATACGCCAAAACCCACAAGTTGCCAAAACCCGACTTTCGGTGCGCTTATCGAAAAATCACGAAAATTATATATTCGGGTTCCTTATCATAATACGAGTCTAAGCATATAAGATTTACCAAATTCGGACTCCATTTGCCCATTCAAAACCTTGATTTTCTAAAGTTCAAGCCTAGGGCTAAATCCTCCATAAATTACCCCAAATTCCTCCATTTTCATGGTATAATTGCATAATATTACCAATACTAATCATAAGATGAGTCCATAGTTGATTACCTGATAATTTCCCTTGAATCTCCCTTCAAAATCGCCCAAATCGCCCCTTAAGCCGAGACCCCAAATGTTGGAATGTTTTCTGAAATTTTCTAACTTCTGATACAATTAACTCTCTGCGATTTCCGCTTCTGCGGACCATTTCCGCTTCTGCGAGCCTAGGTTCACTTCCGCGAGGCCACTTCTGCGAAATCTCTTCCGCTTCTGCGGAACATTCCGCTTCCGCGCCTCGCAGTCCGCTCCTACGGACTCGCTTAAGCAGTCAATATTCCGCTTCTGCGGAACTCCCCTTCACGACCCTGGACCGCTTCTGCGATCCTCTTTCCGCATCAGCGATGCCGCCTCTGCGGACCAGGGTCCGCTTCAGCGATCACTTCCGCTCCTGCGTTCACTTGTCCGCTCCTGCGGACTCGCTCCTGCGCTCCCTTTTCCGCAGGAGCGAAAACAACAGAACAGAACCCCAAACCTGCATTGTTTTCATGTTTTTCTCCCGTTTAACCATCCGAAACCACCCCGAGGCCCCCGGGACCTCATCCAAACACACCAACACATCCTAATACCTTATTCGAACTTGTTCCAATCCTCAAAACACGTCTAACAACATCAAAACTCATAATTCACATCGAATTCAAGCCTAAATTTCTTAAAACTCTCCAAATTTCACATTCGATCTAAAACCCGACCAAACGACTTCCGAATGACCTGAAAATTTGCGGACATATCCAAATTCACATAACGAAGCTACAAAAATTGTCGGAATTCCATTCCGATACCCGGATTAAAATCTCACCTATCGTTCGGATTCGCCAAAATTTCAAACTTCGGTATTTCAAGCCTAATTGAGCTACGGACCTCCAAAATACATTCCGAACGCGCTCCCAACCCCGAAATCACCTAACGGAGCTAATGGAACCATCAGATTTCCGTTCCGAGATCGTCTTAACACTGTTCCGGCTACGACCATTTTCTAGATTCAAAGCCCTTATTTAGGGACTAAGTGTCCCAAAATGCTCAAATTTTCAGAACCGACTCTCCCGGCAAACCACAATAGCAGAAATGAACTTAGGGGAACAGTTAAATTAGGGATTGGGGAGTAATTTTCTAAAACGACCGGTCGGGTCGTTACAAAGGACATGCTGAATAGTGACCAACCTTCCGGCCAGCTCCGAGAACTTAAGCAACATGGCCAAGAGCCTGTACACGGACGGGGTAAGCTGCCCCAGACAAACGCCGTAATACCGACAGAAATCGACTAACAGATTGGGAAGGGGCATTCTGAACCCCAGCCTGAACGGGAAGGAATAGAACACACAATACACGGTGCGGTCAGTGTGCACCCTATCTCCGGGTTGGGCCAACACGGTGTCAGCATGGGAGGGGATGAGCCCCTGCGCGCGCAGCTGGACCATGCTCACCTCCCCCATCAGTGGAGCCTCATTGACGGGCTCAACACCACCATCTGCGGTGAAATCCACCGCCAAGCTCCCCGCCCCCGGGAGTATATCGTCTACTGAGGGCATCCTCTCAGTGTCATTCCGTTCAACGACCGGAAGCACGGGGGACAACCCCTCAATCACCGGAGAATCCGCTGGTAGCACCACCGGAAGACCATCGCGGGGAGGAAGGCCAGCCATTAATTTGGGTCACCGGGAGAGTTAGATGAAGAACGAAGAATATAACTAAGAACGGGCAACGATTATGCCACAGAAAAAGCAAGATTATTTGAGAATTTGCTAGAGAGAAAAACAATCCGTATATCAAAGCACAAAGAATGTCTGACACATCAGGCCCTCTTATAAGAAAAATCGAATCAAAACCTCGGGAAACTGACAGACGCCATTTAATGCGAATCCCAACCGTCAGAAATGATTCAGGTTCTCATCAAAATCGTCGCTTCCACGATCGAAATCGGAGAGTGTGCGCCGGAATACAAGCCATCACTTCAAACACCCTTGGTACGACAACGCATCAACCGGACCCTGCGTCCTGAAGCCTGCGTGAAGCAAGAGTGCATTCGGGCCCACGCCTGATGAAGAGGCGTCCTGAGAGGTCGCCGTATCCTCAATCGAAAGGAGACGTCGTCCGAACTATCATATCCGCTCATCCCGATCCGTCTCGACGTGACCACGATAAACGGAGGGTCTATCTGTATGAGCTATAATTCGACCTTATAATACTCGGAATATATTAATCGCTCCCCTCGGCCCAGATAGGTATAACGGTCGTCGAGGCCGTCCCCAATTGGGCACAGGCGCCGTAAGCAGCGAGGCCGTCCTCGACCACATGCTATTGTCCATAGCCGCCTACAATTCTTTTGTCAGAGACGACGCCTTGCGGGTACGCCCGCAACAGTTTCATGACACGGACTCGATCTCCAAAGAAAGTCAACTATCATAATTAAGACCTATAAATACCGAAGCAATGATGAGAAAGGGGGTTCCACTCTCTCCCCATAGGGGCTCTAAGAAATACAGAGTACAACACAGAGTGAGAATCAATACCAACAGTATAGGATAACAGTAGATCCATGAAAACGTGATTGTAAGGATCTGAACCTCTTCATGGAGAAGCAGATTAACCAATTATCATGAATAAAGATCACTAAATATCCCCGTTATCTCTACATATGTCTTCATTATCTTTTCCTTTGCTGAATTTCAGATATGCTATGACCTGCTATGATTGACCCTTTATTTTCAATAATTGCTTTGAGTCCATAAATGTTCGCAAACATTAATTCGGGCCAAACACAGTTCTTGAAAGTTACTCTTACCCCCTATATCTTTTTATTTCTTTGTTTGGTAAATTTCGTTGTTTTAAAATTTTTGTAATCAAAAGAATTTGGATTTCTTCTTTGGCTTTGGTAAAATTACTTGTATTTCTATAAATACATGAGATAACAAGTGTACCTCGCACAAATATTTCTTCTCTAATTCGATATCGTTTTATTCCTTTTGAAGAAAAGATTGATAAATTTAGCTAAATGAAATCTGGAATATTTAATAATCATTTTTGAGAATAAAGAATAACACAATTTGTGCACTTAGTCTTCATCCATCAAGATAAGCATTGAACCTTTTATAAAATATAAGTGCGAATTTTATATCAGTCATTAGTTAAAAGTACACTAGAGCTTTGCACGCAAACCAGCTAATTATTAGCTGGCACAAAATAGTGGTCTTTATAAAATCAATTTAAGAATCTTCATTTTCTATTTAAACATCACATTTTGTCCATGCCCAGAAAAAAAAAAACAATTTGGCAATTTAATTGAATGAGTTAAGCTATTTTCTATATAATAACTTTTTCAAAATTAACAAGATGACTAGATTTTATAAACAGAAAAAAATAAGAAAAACATTGAGGCAGAACAGTCAACTATTTAACAGAATCATTGAATCAATGTATATTCGTAAATCACTGATTAACAAATATTATAATCGCGAGAAATACTGTAGAAAAATCCTTAAAACAAAATAGACGATTGTTGCTTTTTGTTCAAAAGTTATCATATACTTTGCGAGTGTAAAACAATATAAATAAACCATGGGAAATCATAGCAAACCATAATAATATATTGGACCAAATAAAGAAAACGAAAATAAGTACTTAGAGTTAGGAGGAGAAATATTAAAAGCCTTTATTTATAATATTGATTTGGTTTGCCTATCCATGAAGAGTTCCAGAGTCTTCATGGTGACGAATGGGCCGAGGCCTCGTTGATCGAATTAAGTAAGAGTTAAATACCATTAATTTTGAGTGATCGTATTATTTATTAATCATGAATTAACCTAAAACAAGATTAATTTCGTTGATTATCGTGGGGTTAGTAACTAACCAATACAGTTGCCATCTTGTATTTTTCAAAGGGAAAAAATTTAGATTTGCGAGAAGATTTAACTTTACCTTCCGATAGAAGTTTGATTCATTCATATTCTCGAAAGGCAAATTTGAAGGTTAAACCTTCTAGAAATAATAGTTGAACCCAAAGGATTGAGTTGGACAATCTTGAAGAAGGCATCCTTGGTGAATATATTAAACATTAGTGGTCAACATGATAAATTAAAATTTTAGATTAAAAGAAGAATCATATATCTTGCCTTAGGTGAAATATATCTGATCTTTATGATGAACATGAACTAAAAGAAAGGAAACACAATGGATAAATTCCTCGAAATTGAAAGTGATCCCACCAATGCAGGAGTGTTATATTATCACCACTTATTGTTATAATATATATACTCCGTACACTAGCTATTATCACATATATCTTCACACTTTCATATATGCTTCTCATTTGAGAGATCATATTTGAACTAGCATGTGTTTAAATTTAGAGCTTTAATTCAAAACCTTTCATATATATATATATATATATTGATTGATGAAAACATATAATAAGAGAAGCAAGAACTATTAACAATATCACTTTCTTTAGACAAGAGAGGTTGCGCTGATGGTAAGCAACCCTCACTTCCAATCGAGAGGTTGTGAGTTCGAGTCTCTCCAAAAGTAATGTGAGAAGTTTTAGGAGGGAATGATGCCGATGATCTATTTGAAAACAAACTCTCTGCCCCAAAGCATGGGTAAGGGTAACTGTTTATTCTAGTAAATTTTGAATATAAAATGATTTACTGACAAGAAAAAAAATTGCACCCACCAACCAGCCAATTATAATAGTGGTGGGGGGGGGGGGGGAGCAAATGTAAAGATCTATGCCAAGTGTGAAAAGTGGAAACCAAAAAAAGGATCACCTCAATAATCTAAAAGCCTAGTCACCCCCACCCAAAGCATTCCAGTTGCATTATTGTCACATAAACTACTTCACTTATTAGAATCCATATAGTTAGTACTAAAAGATTAATGTAGTTGGCATCCTCTTTTCAGCCACTAATAGCAGTAAAATTACTAGTAGTACTTTTTTTGGGTTCCTTTTAATTTGTTGCCCTTATCTTTTCTTTATTAAAATTAACCTAAGAACATCAAGCTATTATCAACATCTCAAATAAAGGTACAAGTATTAATTAAAAGCATATATCTATGATTATTACTTTGACAAACAGAAACTGCTTTGTGTTGAAATTAGTAACCTGAAAAGATACCTGAATATGTGTAAATGTTCTGAATAGTAATAAATGCATGCAAGGTAAATCCTAATAAAATCAGAGTTCGGAACCTAAATAATAAATAATATAACAAAAAATACATTTTTAAAATTAAAAAAAAAATACCAAAATACATATTTCGCAGTATAATACCTATTAAGTGTTGATAGAATTTTCATGAAGTTGAATCGTCTATAAATAAGAAAATTTTGAGCAATTTTTCAATGAAATTCACATTACATTACTACGAATTATGAATTTTAATTAAAAGTGTGCCCAATTTGCAGCCTATTTCGCAGTTTTGTACTGCAAAATAGCCTAATTCATAGTACAAAACTGCGAAATAGGCCATTTTTCAAAAACCGGCCATTTAAAAAAAAAAATTAATAGCAATTCGCAGTATAAAACTGCGAAATGTACTAACGGCCGTTAGTGCATTTCGTAGTTTTATACTGCGAATTGCTTATTTATGTATTTTTTTTTAATTTTAAAAGCATAATTTTTGTTTTATTAGTTATTATTTAGGTTCCACACAGTAAAAATCACATACAGTATCTCCGGTCCAAAATAAGTGATTTTTTGGATGTTTTCACACATATTAAGAAAGTCACCTTTTAGCATTAATTAGCAATAGAATTGACCATTTTAACCTTACTATCTCACATAAACACTCCTAACACATATTCCAATAATATTTACTTTAAGGACAATGTAGGAAAAATATCATTAAATCATTTTTGAAATCCGAAAAAATCACTTATTTTGCACCACAAAAAAAAGACCAAAAAATTACTTATTTTGGACGGGAGGGAGTACTGAAAAATGTATAGAAGTTAGGCTCCAAACATACAAATAGTTAAAGAAGTAGGGTCCAAAACGGAAACAATAAGATTAGGAGGAACAAACATAAACAAATCAAATCATGTGGGGTTTAAGAAGAAAATAGTATATTTAAAGAACATTAAACACAGTATTTTTTATCAAGTCTTTAGGCTATATTTCATTGGCCATCTCTCTCCTCTTTTGTGTTTTCTGCTAGAATTGTACAATAAACAGCTTCTACTGTGTATGTCACTCTTTTCTCTTTTTATTGCCTCCCCCGATCTCTTTCTTCCTATTTTCTTGTGATTTCTGGTTCATCATACATTACAACTCTAGTTTCATTTGTTTTTAAACTACTTATAAATTTGTGATCCATATATATAAATATATATATCTGATTATCTTATTTATGTTCATGCTCTTAAAAATTCTATTATCTGAATTTCGTTAATATGCTCTTTTTCTAATTAACTTGTCTTTTCTTACAATAATAATTTAGAGTTAGATTATCTCAGCTGTTTCTTTTTTTCTTTTGTTTTGTTTTTTTATCTGAGAATTAAATTGTGATCATTCCCTTTTCTCCTCTAGTTTCTTTGTTGAACATTAAGATGTTGTTTAAAATTATTTTCTTTTTTGTTGGTGAAGTTAAGTAGTCTGTATATGTGAAAAGTAATTTTCCCTTGAATTGCAGGAATTAATTTGTTTGAGAGTATATTAAAGAGCAATTTCTATATATGAGCATGCATACTATATATACCAAAAGGAATGAAAGTGCAACTTGGTGGGGCAGCCTTGTGCCTCAATCACTCGAATCTTTCAAATCTGCATCTATGAAGCAGCCTTCCAAGGGGGACACTACTGAATTTACTACCTCTGGTAATCATCAATGTTATTTAATCTATAATAGCCTGTTATTAGTTATGAATGTCTACTAAATTATCAATAGAATTAATGTTTATCATTAAAATTTACATGAAAAATAAGAGGGGTTGATATGATGGTGTTCGAGTCTCCCAAGAGCAAGGTGGAAAGTTCTTGGAAGGAACGATGCTGGTTTATATATGGAAACAACCTCTCTACCCTAGGTAGGGATAAGTATGAAGATGACGAAGTAATGTGTGGGGCTCGAAAACTAGCTCTTGGACATTGATGACCATAAATACTCAAATGATGTGTGAGGTGTATACACAGTGAACCTCCAAATAAGTACATCAAGTGATGGTCATGTGGACTTTAGTTCAAGGAGCTTGGTGATGGGCCATGTGGAACTTAATCGATTGTTAGGTATGCCACGCTGATAGCTGAAATAGAAAGGAGGCTACATAAACTTTTAAAGGTGTGAAGACTTTTGAGAATAATAGTGCGAGTTAAGTGTAAATCGTACATAATTAGACCATATTTAAGAGTGTATATATTTGGGCTATCTTAATTTAACACCTGAAAGTATGATCAAGAAGAGATTTGAAGGGATTGATTGGAATTCTATTGACCTACTTAAGGCTCAAATTGTCTTTTCATTTAATTTTATTGATCATATAGAATCTCAACTAAAATCTTTCTCACTTTGCCCTAAGGTTACCATCTTACAAAAATTTCACATTTCTTGATCCTTTGTTTCCCTAAAATTAAGGGATCATTCTTCTATATTTTTTTAACTAGTTCGAGTTATATATTGTTTGGCACTTTTATTAATAATTATGCAGAATATCAATCAGGCGATTCCAAATCTTCAGAAAAGCTTTCAAATGTTATGGATGGTGTTTCTATGAAATCATCTAATATGGACTATCAAGGCCACTTTGAGCCCGTGGTAAATTTTCTTGGATTAACTTTTATATAGAATGTCAGTGTAAAAACTTTTTATACTAAAATCTTTATTTTTAGGTTATAAATTCCACATATTGTGAACGATTACGCTGATAATATAATTAAGTGTTATAAAAAGCTGGCATTAGTATGAAAGCTAACATGTTTTTTTTCTGCTTGTCCGCCAGATTTATGCAAAATATCCTTATGGAGAGAAGTGCCTTGGGTTATTTTCAACTTATGGTTCTCAAGTTTCGGTATTACATTACTTCTTTCTCCTGTCTAAAACCAGTTACAGTATTATTTTCCTGCACTAAAAATTACAAATGTTTTTGCAGTCAAATGCATGTTTATGAATAGCGATCTGTATTTCTGCCGGCATTACTAATGCTCTTTTGTTTTTGTTTTTGTTGTTGCTTTCCCTTTCCTTCTCTAAGCCGAGGGTCTATTGGAAACAGCCTCTCTGCCCTTTTAGGTAGGGGTAATGCCTCTCTGCCCTTTTAGGTAGCGGTAAGGCCTATCTACATGTTACCCTCCCCAGACCCCACCTTGTGGGACTATTCTGGGTAGTAGTTGTTGTTGTTAATTACACTATCTCTTTTGTGGATGTTTTCTATACTCCGTCCTGTCTTATTCGTTGGAAGTATTGTCTAAAATTGTTTTCAAGTAATATACTCATAACAGAGTTTTTATTCTCAAAAATTTCAAGGGCCGTGTTATGCTACCACTGAATTTGACCTCTGATGAAGGCCCAATATTTGTCAATGCAAAGCAGTATCATGGGATACTTAGGCGTAGAAAGTTTCGTGCAAAGGAGATGGAGAATAAATTGCTTAAACCACGTAAGGTAAATTTCTTTGCTTAACTCCAATTGATCCACATATGCATATCCAATCATCGACTCTTTTAACTTGTAAATATTATGCTTAATATGAAAATTTTAAGTAGCACTATGGTTTTACTCAAGTTTCCTGTCCTGTTTTCACTGTGGTTACTTAATTTTTAATGGTTACAGCCATTCTTGCACCTCTCACGCCATCTCCATGCCATGCGCCGACCTAGGGGAGGTGGTGGCCGCTTCTTGAACACAAGGAAGATGAATGTAAGTACTAATGAAGGTACAACCAAGACTGGTAACAGGAAATCTCAACCCACTGGATCACAGAATTCTGAAGTTCTGCAGTCTGATCATATAGGCTATTTTAACTCACCAAAGGAAACAACTAGCAGAATATCCAGTAACTCATCAGAAGTTACTAGCTTCTACTCCCGGGGAAATCTTGATACTTATCCAGTTCACAATCCCAGGCCATCAGTTCAGGCTTTTCTTGATATGATGAATACTAGCCATGATATTCTCATGGGCAGTAAGTGGGGTTCTGCAGCAGCAGATAGTTGCTGCAACCTCAACATCTGATAACGTCATCCTTACTACAACCAAATTGACATATCTGGACTATGTTCCTATCGCGGTTTGGTTGCTAGAATAGGCAGATCATCCTTGGCTATCAACAGGCAGTTCATCCTTGGCTTATCCGCATTAAGGTGTCACCTCCATCGTTCCATTAGCTGTCAAGCTACAATATGGATGTTACGAGGTGCTAAAACCTTAATGTAGTTTACTTATAGCAACAGTAATACAAGTATCCTAAATCTAAATAAAGTTCATGTGAATGTCCAAATAATCAGGTTTATGATGTTGTGCATATATATATGTTGGTTTGTAAAAATAGAGTTGATCACATGTTGATTAAACTTGGTATTCGCTAATGTGTAATTTGGTGTGTTTTAGACTGGAAGTGTATTTGGACCAAAATGAAGTGTTTATGTTATAATATTTTGGATATAAGTTTGTATAATATGTGCAATGTCTTCTACTCCATATGTCAAGACCTAGATTTTCCACAATCGAAAGTCGTGATGGCGCCTACTAACGGAGCTAGGCTAGCTAAACTTCAAACATTATCTGATAAATCTCAACAATATAAATAATCGGAAATTAATTAAACAAGTGTGGAAGACTTTAAGCTTAATAAAAATGAAACAAAAAATGCGAAAGTTTGAAACATATCTCTACCCAGAACCTGGTGTCACTAGCTCACGAACCTCTAAGATTTATTAAATACATCCGTCTGAAATAAATCATAACAATCTATTTCAATACAAGAGTTAACAAACCGAATAAAGATGGAAGAGACTTCGGGCCTGCGGACATCAGCAAGGCTACCTCAAGAGTCCCTGGACTGAAAGTCTGCTCCCAATCTAATATTGTTGCGGTCCGAAAGTTGCTTCCTCATCTGTGCAAAAGAAATGCACAGAGTATAGCATCAACACAACCGACCCCATGTGCTGCTAAGTGCCTGGCCTAACCCCGGCGAGGTAGTGACGAGGCTAGACAAGACCTACCACAAATAACATGTACAGATATATATGCAATAACAAGAGATACACTAATTTAAACAGTTAAGGGGGGGGGAGCATGCTGTGGGGTTCTACAGTCTAAATATAGAAATCATCGGTAAAGAAGTAAACTTGAACAATAACAACCGATAAGGAAATAATGAAGAGGTTACACGACCAGAACATTTTTTAGCGACATTTCAAACCCGGGGACATGATATTGCTCTATAACTCAACATTGCGGTTGTTCCCTAGTAAGCTTAAATCAAGATGGCTGGGACCATTTCGAGTGATTGAAGTATTCCCTTCAGGTGCTGTAAAGATTAACGTAGAGAAATATTCTCATACAGTTAGATTTAATGGGCAGAGATTGAAACTATATGCGAGCATGAACGAACCAAAGGAAGGGTCTGAGATCCACCTCACTGAACCTCAGAGGTCGAGTGAGCCTTAAATGCGCTCACGTACGTCATGCCGCGATGTTAAATCAGGAGTTGCATGGGAGGCAACCCACGAATGTGTTGTAAGTGTAGTCTGTAATGTCATAAAAAATAAAAAAAATAAAAAAAGAGAGAGGTTGAGCGAATCTTATTTGCGCTCGTGTTGCGTCGTGCCGTGACATTAAATCAGGCGCTTCATGGAGGCAACCCACGATAGTATAGTTTCTAACATATTGTATATATGTAGGATAGTGAGGAGGACTTTGCATCACGAGCCTGGGCGTAACATGGGTAAGGTAGGCATTAAAGAGGTAAAAATAGTGCCTAAAGGGAAAAACAATGAAAAGAACCCCAAAATTGACATCCAAGAACAGGTCCACCGCGGTCGTGGCGTAATCACGGGGGGACCGCGATCAAAGACCCTCTTTGAAGAGGGTCCATCGCGATCGCAGCGTAACCGTGATGGGACCACGGTTAGAGACCCTTTCTGAAGAGGGACCACCACGGTCGCGGCGTAGCCGCGGTGGGACCGCGGTAGGTCAGAACGGGCCCAGTTACGATTTGCAATTTTTTTTATTTTCTATTTTTTCCCTCTCTTTTCCTCCTTTAATTAACCTAACCTAATCTAATCCTACCCTCCCCATAAAACACCGCCCACTTTCTCCTTTAGTCTTCACTTCCCTCGTATTCTCTCGTTCTTCTTCATTCTTCTTCTTCCCAAAATCCTTTTTCTCCATTCTTCTTCTTCCCAAAACCCACGCTCTCCTTCTCTTCTTCTTCCCATAACCCAAAACCCCCATTTTTGTTTATTCCTTATTCTTATTCCCTTCCTCCAACCAAACCCTCTCTCTCCATAACCCCCCAAACCCTCCCCCACACCTTTCCACCCCCCCCCCCCCCAAGACTCTACGGTAATATTCAAGTAAGTTGTTCTACTTTTTTTTGTATTTTATGTACTTTGCATTATTTAGTGATTATTATGTAGAATTCATGATTTTGGTTTCAACGGGGTTTTAGACTCAAGCTTGGTGTTGGAGATGGTGTTTGGGATTGATTTGTGTAGATGTGGGGGTGTGTTCCTAGTTGACAATTTTTGTGTGGGGTGGGTGGTGGTAGCACTTAACTATTATTAATTTCTGGAAGCTTGCCGGGGGGGGGGATGTGGGGTCTTATATGGCGAAATTGTAGCATTGATAGCGGTGTGGGGCAATAGTGGATGTTATTCACTTTGGCACCTTACTAGATGGTTATACTAGCCATACTTGAAAAAAGGAACTATTTGGTGCCAGCAGGTGGCGAAGTCTGAGTACCAATCCGACTGGCACATGTTTTGCTTCGTTATGCCGAATTAATTGCAGGTACTATGGCCCGAAAAAAGTGCAGGAATTCGGAAAGCACTTTCAAAGTGCGGACTTATGATGCCACCTGGTTCGCATCCGAGGAGGCAGAGGACAGATTTCATGCTAAAGCTATCAAAAGCTTTGTCCCTGAAATTGCTATTGATAGGGCTACCCTCCGTGTAAAAAATCCGGACATGTACAAGAAAATTAGACGGAGGGGGATAGAGTTCTTGTTCGAGGAACCTGAAACGGCCAACCCAATAATAGTCCGGGAGTTCTATGCGAACTTCTTGGAACATATGTGTCGTTCTGTGGTTGTGCGGGGCAAAGCGGTAGATGTCTCACTACTGAAGATTCGCCAGGTCTTGCAGCTGCTTTTGTTCACTTGTGAAATTGATTATTACCACAATTCTCTAGGGGTCGATTGGGACACTCTGATTGAGTCAATATGCTCAGGGGGACGACCAATTTAGATATAGGAATACATGACTCTTCATTCAAAGTCGTTCACATGGGAGGCTAAATGTTGGTTCACCATTATTTGTAGCAGGTTATTTTCCACGACACGTCAGATGTGACCACCTTACGGGCTCTATTAGTTTGGTACTTTGTAACCAGGAAGGACGTTGATGTTGTTAAAATCATTAGAGATGTAATGATCCCCCTCTGATGACTAATGGGTTTTACTTCCGCTTACTTGTGACGAGGTTATGTCTACTGGATGATGTCCCCACCAGTCCTACAGATGGAACTTTTCCTACAAAAATAGCATTCAGAGCTTTGAAGATTTAAATGGGCAGAGATGCACCCACACCCATTGAGTTTGATGACGATGATGACGTCCCATCTCCTGCGGCACCACCTAGGAGATCTTATGATGCTGTCGTATCCTCTCGGTAACCCCAAACTGGGGTGGAGTTCTCTAGATCACACTCCAGTCAACCCGGGTTGCCTTCTTTAGAAGAAGATGTGGCAGAACTTCGCACTTTGGTGGATGGCCTGCATATACGTTTGGATGCCATGTCTAGATGGCAAGCCAGTTCTGAAAGCCGGATGATGGCTTGGTTCCGTGCTTTAGGGAGGGCCTGTAACTTGGACCCCAACACCGTCTCTGACTCCGACTGATGACCAGGAAAGTTCTCATACCCTTCTGCGCTTTAACTGTTTTATAATATGAGGACATGCCATGTTATTTTTGTGTGGGGTGGGAGACTTGATTTAGTGTGTGTATTGTTAGTGTATATATGCATTAAGTATGTCTTAGTTTTGTGTTTTTGTTTTTGTTTGTGCTTATCTTAGACGTCTTTGTCTTGGCCCAACTACTGACACTTGCCAATGGGTCTCTTAAGAGCTAAGGTCGGGTAAGAAAATATATGGAAAAGGTAGGAGACTCTTCCTAATGACGGACCACTTAGACAGTATTCTTGAGGGAAGTAGTCTAATCAAAAAGCCAAAAAGATTTTTTATTTTATTTTCTTTTAGGTAGTATAGTAATTCTCCCTTAGTTTTTCTTTTGACCACGGTTCTTTTCCAAGGGCTTTTCTTGAACCAGGTTAGGTAGAATTTCTTTAATAGATTTTGGACTCTTAGGACTCTCTTGGGATAAGATGGGTGAGGGAAAGAATGTATCTCGTGGTGTAAATACCTGCAAATACTTAAAATGAACTTGAGGGTGCAACGTCTAGGCTCACGTGTAGACTCTTAATCTTATGCCTTAATTTTGCACACTTTGTCCTACTTGAACGCTCACGTGAATGTGTTGACAAACTAATTCAGAATGAGTTACATGCCAAGTGTGTGTGAGGTAATACACGTATACTATGCTTGTATGCGATACCTAGAACTTGCCTCGTGTGTGTGCAAAATGAAATAGAAGTTATTTGGTCTTAGAAATGATTTAGGCATTTCTTTGTGTAGCCTATATAATCATGAATCCACCTATACATATTACCATAGTTAACCTCTTTGATCCTATAATTTTTTTTCTTTGGCAACCACATTACAAGCCTTACCCATTTGTTTGAATTAACCATCTATTTTAACCATTATAACCTCTCATGAGCACTTAAATTATTATGAACCTTGTAAAAGTTAAAGTGTGGGATGTTCGGTTTGGATTTCGAGTGGAACTAATTGAATAAGGAGAAATGTGCACTGTTTTAAAAAAGGAAGAGCCACTTGAATTGAAAAAAAAAACTCCTCGATAAGTGGTGGCTCTTGACGCAATTATGCTTAAAGAAGAATGGGGGTAGTTACATTGATGTGAAGGTGGAATTTAGGGGTGACATAAGGATGAGGTTTAATTGATAAAATGTATTTATTAAAGAGCTTAGGGAGGTGTAGCCACTATTATATCTAAATGTATCCTACCCGTCCCGTAGCCAACATTACAACCAAATGAAGCCCTATTGATCTTAGACTGAACAACTCGATTAGTAGAGTATTACACTAAGGGAAAGCTTATGGTGTATTTTTGTGGCATATGAATGTTCTTTGCTGAGAGTGAGTGAATTCGTTCTATCCATTGTTTCTTATTGTTTAATTTCATGTATGTGGAACTTCTCTAAAAAATGTGATGTGACGACATTTAACTCAAGAAGAAAAAGAAAGTCTTCACTTTTGTTTAGAGTACATAGAGTAAGTATGAGTGTGGCATGGCATTATAGTCTTCATCTGAGGTGTGGTTGTTGCACTGCTTAGGTTGTTCCTTCATAATGGCGGGTGTGACATAAACAAGGTAATGCGTCAAACGACTAGGCCTAGAAGTGTGGTTCAACTTGCTCGAGGACGAGCAAAGATTTAAGTGTGGGGTATTGATAATAGGTGAATTAGACTATAATTATGCCCGAAGGAACCACATTTTTGTATAGCTTTAGGGTAAAAAAGTGATAAACAAATGCTCTGGTTAGTGTTTTTCATGCTTTGCAGGCTATATCCAATAAAATAAGTCAGTAAAGTACTTTTGGGATCAATTACGGAGAAAAGGATGCCAATCATACAATACTCACAAAGTACACCAAGCGAAGGGACAAAATCAGAACTAATGATAGCCTGCCGCTGTCCTGGCGTAACCGCGGCAGAACATTGTTGTAGATTCAGAGGACCATTTTAGTCGCGGTCCTGTCGTAAATGCGGTGTGACCACGGCAAAATGCAGGAACTTCATGGACCAAAGTATCAAGTAGGGAAAACTCGATGTAAATATAAGATGTTGGTTGTTTGGGCAAGCTTGTTTTTTAGAATACTTTTGCATGGTACACAAGTGTGAGAGATCGCCCAAAAACATCGTAGTTCTTTATCTCTTCTTTTTCTTGAAATTTTGGGTTATGAATATTTTCGTAGTTTATCTTTACGTTGTTATGAGTAGCTAAATACTTTTGTCTAAGGTTTTGATGGAACCTATTGAAGGATGAACTTCTTGATTATTTTAATATAGTTTGTCAGTTAATCTCTATTTGTTCAACTACGTATTTGTTATAGTTAATTGATACGACCCTCAATTAGTTGTGCCTATTTAGTATGTATAACTCGGAAGAGAGTGTATATATAGGTAATTGTTGAACAACACCACTCCCAGAGTATAAGAGGGATTTATAACTGCGGATTTAAAGGCGGGATTAGAGATAACGAAGCCTTGGGTGCAATCTAAAGTGAGTTGTAATAAATAAAGTTAGCTAGCGTATCTCGGGAGAGTGTGTCTAGTAAATTATCGTAATTACTCGGGAGAGATTTACGGTAAAAAGAGTGTTCATGATTGATAGAGATGTTTTGGTGAATCTGTATGAAACATAACCAGAAGAGATTCCATCAATAGGGGAAATCACTACCTTAGAACCTTCTCATTATTGTTTATAACCCAAGCATATTTAGTTTACAGTTGTTTATTTACTTTCAATCTTAGTTATTAGAAATACCATCAACTATTGTTTACAACGTTTGAGGAAGTTGATTCTAGAGAATTTAGTAAGTCAGACAAAAGTAATTGATAGGTTAATTCTCCGTGAATTTGACTTTGGGCTTAAATACTCAAATTATATTTGCAACGTCTGCGGGTCCTTTTATAAGACATAAGTAGGCGTGATCACAAATATATTCGAATACAATCATATCCAACTAAGTGATACTATGGGACCTTGAAGATGGGCTTCATCTTTACAAGTATCTTTCCAACAATTGAAAGACTAATCGAGACAAAAATATCATTGTGAAGGTATACAATTTGGCAAGTATAACTCTACTCCGGTGCCTATTCGAGATAGTATCCTATGAAAGCATGACTACTTTTTCATTTAACCATCAGATTATAGTTCTTTCGTTTTGTTTTTCACAAAAATAAATTTTGCCTGTGGTAAATCCACATTTGGAGGTATGATTGTTGAAGCACCCATGGGCTAAGCCCAAATTGTTTTATGTATTGAGAGATATCAATTACAAAAATCAATAATTGAATTATAAATCCTGAATATCCCCCTAAAATTTGCATTATATGAGCGAGCTAGAGTAGGGATGTGCATTCGATTTTGACTCTTATCGAAAACTATTTATCGATTATCGATTTGTACATATGCTTATCATTATCGTTTCAATAAGGTTTCGATTTTTCGATTTTTGGGGCTTATAAATTATACCAATAAGAAAATCTGCAGGATTCCACGGAAAGTATATCGATATAACATGCCTAACTAATATGGACCAAAAGAAGCTAAAATAAGACGAACACCGTTTATAACATAAAAATTATGTCAACAAGCACATGCAACGAAACTAAAGTAAGGGATCAAATATATGCCACCAACACTCTAACGGCATAAAAAAATACTTCATCACGGCTAATTCTATTTTCCATTAAATTGAACTTCATTCCCTTGAGCTTTAAATATGATCATTCCTTAAATATGGTAGATGAAATAATAGGGTTAGAGAATTAGGGTAAAGGAAATGGTATTATAGAATAAGGGTAAAAAAAAGTTAATTTTTTTTAGTATCGATAAGCCGATAACCAAAGAGGACAAAATTGAAATCGAAATCAATACTCTATAAAAAAAATTTCGAAATCGAAATCAAAATCGATAAACCGATAACAAATATTCGATTTATCGATTCGATTTTGACTGTTATCGACAATTATTTATCGATTATCGATTTGTACATATGCTTATCATTATCGTTTCAATAAGGTTTCGATTTTTCGATTTTTGGGGCTTATCGATTTTGTTATCGACTATACCAATAAGAAAACTTGCGGGATTTCACGGAAAGTATATCGCTATAAACACGCCTGACTAATATGGACCAAAAGAAGCTAAAATAAGACGAATATCGTTTATAACATAAAAATTATGTCAACAAGCACATGTAACAAAACCAAAGTAAGGGATCAAATGTATGCCACCAACACTCTCACGATATAAAGAAAATACATCAGCACAGCTAATTCTATTTTCCATTAATTTGAACTTTATTCGCTTGAGCTTTAAATATGATCATTCCTTAAATGTGGTAGATGAAATAATAGGATTAGGGACTTAGTGTAAAGGAAAATGTATTATAGAATAAGGGTAACAAAAATTAATTTTTTTTTTTTGTATTTCTTGTTTATTGATAAACCGATAACCGAAAAGGAAAAATTAAAATTGAAATCGATAACTCGATAAAAAAAATTTTAAAATCGAAATCGATAAATCGATAACAAATAATCGATTCGATTTATCGATAACTCGATTAGAGTGCATACCAATATTCTCAAATTCGTTTGACCCAATCAATCTTAACTAAACGCTTGACCCTTTCCATACTTCATACCCCACACTCTTGAAGACTAATAAGTGTACAATAATATCAATTGACTTTTTAAATCTTATATTTTCAGTCAATTTGGCATAGTTGTTGAAGCAGAGGACACGCTTAACAAGTCTTCTCTCCAGCCTGCCATTCAAGAACTAAATAAATCTCAACCCCCCCCCCCCCCCCCACCAAACCCTATCCCCACCACGTAGCTACAGCTCAAGAAATTAAAACCCCAACTCATTTATTACCTCCCAATCAATCTTGGCCAGATCAATAGAAATTAGTTAGTTATTTATCAAAATGAATGATCTATTTTCAGGCTCTTTCTCTCGTTTCAGAAGTGAAGATCAATCCCCAAATCAAGAATCTCACGGCATACAAATGAGACAAACTGGTGGTATCAATCTTGACAAGTTTTTTGAAGATGTAGAAGCCATTAAAGACGAGCTTAAAGAACTTGAAAAGCTTCACACTCAACTCCACAACTCACACGAACAGAGCAAGACTCTGCACAATGCAAAAAATGTTAAAGATGTTAGAACAAAGATGGATAATGATGTTTCAATAGCTTTGAAAAAAGCCAAATTTATTAAAGTCCGTTTAGAATCTTTAGACAGATCTAATGCTGCTAATAGAAGTATAGCTGGTTGTGGACCTGGTAGTTCTTCTGATAGAACAAGAACTTCTGTTGTGAATGGTTTGAGGAAAAAACTTCAAGAATCCATGAATCAGTTCAATGAACTCCGGCAAAGAATGGCTTCTGAGTATAGAGAAACTGTTCAACGAAGGTACTGATTATTTACTTTTTCTAGCTATATACATAATTTATATATTGGATATACACAATTATACACGTATAATTAGCGGCTATTTTTAATTTAAGCAGTTTGGTGGATGGGGTTAATTCTTCTTTTAATTCCTTAATTATATTAGATGGAAAAGCTCCAAATTGAGCAACTTTACACTCATTTTGACTTTTAATTTAGAAGTTTTACAGCATCTTGGCACCATTAGTTCAATAACAAATATGGCAATAAAAATATTTGTATCCAGTAGCAGAAATCTTTTTTCCTATCAAAGACTAATCTCTTCCTAAAATTTCTAGTGATGAACTTTAAAACTTTTGAATAAATTACTCCCTAATTCTCCTCCATACACATTTATTTCTTAAAAAAACAATGAAAAAAAGAAGTCGATCCAAAAAACTACACGAAACCATCAATGGAAGAAATAAATAATTAAACTTGCAGTGTTATATTAATGTGTATACATTACTAGTTACTTTACTACTATATAAAAATGGGAGTTGGGGTGGGACGAACATGTTGTTGTACTAGATTCAATGTGAATAGTACTTTGCAGTTGGCCATCTCATTAAATGAGTGTATGGTGTTTGTCTATTATAACCTCGACTTACACCATCAAGTGATTTGGTACAGTGGATGAGTATGTTCCTCCCTTAGTCAGAAGTCTCGAGTTCGAACTCTGGGTACGGAAAAATCCTTAGTAGGAAGCGCTACCCCTCAAATGGGGCCTCTGGCGCAAATCCGGATATAATTGACCTCCAATGCCAGTATCGGACATCGGATGAAAAACCCAAAAAAAAAAAAAAAAAAAGCTGGACTTACACCATTTAATTATTTTAATTTTTTGGGTAAATTGATGATTGAGTTTCTTCATCCTATGCATCTCTAAAAACGTGGATTGCTCCAATAGTCCATTCTACAAATTATTGTGATCTTCATTCTTGAATTTGATTTCTTTGAAATCGTTTTAATTTGCTTCCATCGGCTGATTTCTCTATTTCTCAATTAGTATGAGTTTTCTGTTTTCTTTTCTTTGTTTAATCACCACTGCTTCTTTGATCTTTCATGACTCACTTCTTAGTTTTATTGTTTTTATATAGCCCTCCATTGAATCTATGGGTTCTGGTAAGGATTTTTACCCCTTTTTTTTCAAGATTTTTTGAAATTGCAAGTCTCTATTTCAAATTGTGCACATCCTTAAATATTAACTTTCTCGGGTTTAAGGTTTCGAGCTAATGTCAAATTTAAGCACCTATGCTAACACAATTTGAGTTCTATTTTCGTTGTTTTGATATACGATGAATTAGTAATAACTGTCTATATATGTCTTGAGACCGAATGCAAAAAGATGTGCTTATAGTTTCTGCCTTTGGTGAAATTTACTTATTTGCATTAATTAGCAATGGAATTGACTATATTAATTTTTACTATCTCACATAAACACTCATAACACATATTCCAACACTATTTACTCCAAGGATAATATAGAAAAAAAATAATTAATTCATCCTTGAAATCTGAAAAAATCACTTATTTTGGATGGCCAAAATATCACATATTTTGAACCGGAGGGAATAATTCTTTGAGAACAAAAGGGTTATTTTTATTGGCTATTACTCAATTTTAGACTCTGGTTCAAGATTATACTCACCTTGGAGGCAAAAATTGAGACTATTTATAAACCGGATTAATATTAAACCAAAAGTCAAACGAAGATTTAACTGTTTTATGACCCAAGTTTGATAGTGGGTGGTAGTAAAAATTGAAACATGGCCTTTGCCTACTTTGTCATCTCACCTAAAAAATTTAAACTGTTAGAAATATTTGATTAAATATCCCTCACGTGCTAGGTCTGAATTTTTTTATGAACCAAGTAGGTGAAAATTCAATTCTATGATGTGGCTGCTGTAATACTAGAATACATTAAATATGTGATCGGCTAATCTAAAAACTTAAACTATTAGAAAGATTATAATTTTAATTACTTAATTATATTATGTGTTCAACAGGTACTACACAGTGACCGGGGAAAACCCAGATGAGGGTACACTAGATAATCTGATATCCACTGGCCAAAGTGAAACATTTTTACAGAAAGCAATACAGGAGCAAGGAAGAGGACAAGTAATGGACACAATTATGGAAATTCAAGAAAGGCATGAAGCTGTGAAGGAATTGGAAAAAAATCTGAAAGAACTGCACCAAGTTTTCTTGGACATGGCAGTTTTAGTGGAAAGTCAAGGAGCTCAGCTAGATGACATTGAAAGTCATGTCAACAGAGCCAATTCATTTGTCAGAGGTGGTGCTCAGCAGCTTGAGGTAGCAAGAAAGCACCAGAAAAATACAAGAAAATGGACTTGTATTGCCATTGTTATTTTGCTGATTATTATCTTAGTGGTGGTTCTTTCCATTCAACCATGGAAGAAATCAGGGGGGGAGACACAGCCGCAGCCACAACCACAGCCACAGCAACAGCCACCGCCACAGCCAACGCGATAGCTACGAGTTTGGCAAAATCCAGCAGCCTCAGACCATATATTTGCACTAAAATATCATTTAATACGTGTAAGTAACCTATTCAGAACTCAGTAAGCAAAAAGGATTGTGGTTCAAAATGCATAAACTAAAATTTCGACCTCCATCTCGTGAGAAAATGAAATATTACGAAAGGTAGTCAATTGATCTTATATGTCAATGGAGTTAGGTAATGATGCTTGTTTCAAGGTAGACAATCTTGCGACCGTTGCATGACGACTTCACGTGCGAACGTAGAATACGTCGAGCACTAGCTGCCTCTTTTTCGTTTTTAAAAAAAGTTTGAAGTTCTTTTTGTAATTATTGCTATAAGTAGAAAAGGATATAAGGATACTGTTTTAATTTTTTACCATGTGTTTTATCTTAATTGCTTGGCTATATGTAACATCTTGTTGGTTATTCTTTTGTTTCTTTGGGGACCTTTTCAAAATAAATAAATGCATGTGGCATGCCACCATGAAAATTTCAGCCTGCAATTGTTTTACTAGACTTCAAGAAGATGTTATGTTAAATAGAATTTAAAAAAAATCTTCACACCATGGTAAGTACGTAGGCAACGCAAGGATGTACATAATATACTTGTAAAAGTTCTTATTAAAAGTTTGATAATAGAACAACTAAACAAGAGATTTAGCATACATCAATTATATTAAAAGAATTGTTGTATACTTGTCAATACCTAATACTAATAGAGAAAAGCGACGTTCAACATATGAGAAACAATAATATTTCAAGACACATCCTTCAATTATTCAGAATGTAAGGTCCACTAATGTAGAAAAAGAATGCAAATATCTCAAAAGAGGGAGTGTCTAGCAGACTTTACCCCTATCCCGAGGGAGTAGAAAGGTTGTTTCCCATAGACCTTCAACTCAAGAAGACTGGAAAGAAATAAGGGATCATAAATGCGCAACTACTTTAATATTTCTTTTTTCCCATCAATGAGCAGCTACTTCTTCTTCATCTTTATCTTCTCTCTTTGACATAGGGAATTCATACTTTAATCTTACATTGGGTTACCTTTGGTACAATTAACGTGTATCTCAAGCATTATAGCTAAAGAGTGACAAAAGAGGTACAGCTCTTACAAGTTACAAACTGTACGTATGATGATCCTATTAATTTCTCTGCAGGCTTAACCACATCAATAGCTAGAAAACATAACATTTACCTAGACTTTTAGAATACGATCTAAAAATTTCCAGTTCGCATGAAACCCCCTATTATACATATTAGAAAACAATGACATACACGTCAATTATGTACCTGTCTACCAGCCATATGTTACGTTTTCTACCTGAGGCAAGAGATGCATATCTTTGCAATGCTGTTTGTCATAGTCCCGAGTTTTAGGTATTGCACCGGTACACAACCTCAAGAACTCGTTCCCTGTGAGACAGTGGGCAAACACCAGACCCCATCAACCCTCTCGTCTAGATTTGGCATGGAAGCTGGTTGCCCTATGCCTTCTGATGTCTCCTGCCCATACTCATTTCGCTACTCAAAACCTTATTGATATCAGAATATTCCAATGAGTCTCTGCATCGCAGCTTCCAATGAAGCTTGATATTGCTCCTCGGGAGCGAGAGACTGAGGTTCGCCAGACATTGACTCTTTAACTTTGCTACAAAGTCTTCACGTGTCCTGTAAGTCAAATACCTGAAAAAATTCATTTGATTGGTGGCCTGCACACCCTACAGATTTCCCCGTGGCAGTGCAGAGCACATCACTGATACTAGGATTTATGAGATCTTGTAACTGCAAGCAAAGTATGTACATTAAAAAGCGGAACTGTAAAAAATCAAACAGGACAAGGAAATGGGAACACAGCAACTAGCATCAGTCAAAAGGAGCAAATGGTCTGCACTCAATAATGTTGATCAAGCTTAAGATCAGCCAATTGGAAGTACCATTTCAATGAAAAATCCCAAGAAAAAATAAAAGAAAAAAAATAGTACATTCAGTAGTTATAGAAGATGTTGCAGAGAAAACGTTTAAGACTTTATACAAGTAGTGTCGTTCATGAGGTATTTACCTTCTAAACGAATAAGAAAATTTGCACGCAAGTAAAATTGAATCTAAGTATATCTGTCTCATACTCTACATCAAACATAGATCAGGTCCAGTGTTATCAAAGGCGAAAAGCGCAAAAAAGCTCTAAGGTCCGCTGAGACTTTAAGGCTTTAAGTTTAAGCGCAAAGCGCAAATAATGCGTGTGCTTTAATGAAAAAAGGGCAACTGGAGAAGAAGTAAAAATATGTATATGTAGTCCAAGACTATTAATTAAAAGCATGAATAATAAATATATGGACAAAGAAATTGGAAAAAATTACTAGAAAGTGAAATATCAATTGTTTAATGTCGCTTTTTCAAGATTACACTCATTGGCAAGGAAAAGTATGCCTTAGAGCCTTGATGCCACACTAAAGCGCACACAAAGTGAGGCGAAGCGCTCAACGTGTTTTGAGCCTCGCTTCAGGGCTTAAGCGCGCCTTTGACAACACTGATGAGGTCGCACATAACAATGAACAGTACTCTGGAGAACACTGGCAATTCCTAAATCTAGCTCATCATATAATAAATTTACCTTCAATCAGTGAGGACCCTCCTTCGGGTAAGGAATGTAGCAAAAGTTTGCTTCGTACTTTGCTGCATGGACTTTCCAGAATCTTTCCTGATACATCTGCAAATAAATTAAAGACCCAAAGAGGATGACTTATACTGTCCATAGACAACAGATAGTCATTTAAATCAACTTAAAAATTAGAATAAGAAGAAGAAAAAGAAGAAAAGTTCAGTTTATGCTTGTATATCATTAGAATCCAGAAGTGTTATCTTTATATAAGCTCATAATTGATAGACCAACACATTAGAAATCAATCATATTAGATGGTTTCTTCTAATTCAGCTTTGTATATTATATTACAACTTTTAGTAATATAAGAAAATGCTACACGCACCTAAACTTCCTTCATCATGTTGAGGTGGCAGCTAGAGCCATAGATGAACTTATTTCTACATAAGAATCATTAGTCCTCATGGATAAGATAATAACCAGTCCATATACAATTAGTTGAGTCTTGATTCAACACCATTTACAAAATGTAAATAATGTCTAATCTCCTTGCACGATAATGCCCTCAATTTACTAATATATATAGGAATCCAGTACCACCACGTATTGAGCTTCAATTTTCAACATTTATGGTTTTAGAGTGCCTATCTTCAGATCGAGCCCAATGTCCATTTTGTTGTATGCAATGAAAGCATAAATCCGTAAATCATCAGAGCTCAAGAGTCATTGGTTACGAGTTAACAAGCTTTTTAAAAAAGAAAACAGATCATTTTTTTAATCTGGTAGCTTTCCGTTAAGTGCGGGGTATTTTTAAAAAGTTAGGTTAACAGCAATGGTCACATTGGGGCTTTAATGGTCACATTGGGGCTGATGCTGGTGGTTATGGTGAGGTGCACGGCGGCTTTGGCCTTGGGGTTAGGAACGGAGGAGGCACGTCACTGCTTGATTTCGCTAGGGCTTCTGAGCTCCTAATTGCGAACTCGACATTTCAGAAGAGGGAAGAGCATTTGGTCACCTTCAAAAGTTCGGCGGCGAGGACCCGGATTGATTACCTCATTCTCAGAAGGAGCGATAGAGGCGATAGAGGCTTATGCAAGGACTGCAAGGTTATTCCGGAGGAGTCCCTTTCGACTCTTCATAGACTCCTAGTGATGGATGTCGGCCTCTGGGTAAAGAGGAAGAGGAGGAGTGCTCGGGGACGACCGCGAATTAGATGGGGTGCTCTGACTAAGGAGAAAGCCCAGGAGTTTGAGAGGAGGTTAGTTGATGGTGGAGCTTGGAGAAGTTCTGGGGAAGCGAACGCAATGTGGTCGGAGACGGCGAACTTGGTTAGGGAGGTAGCACGGGATGTGCTCGGGGTAGCCAAGGGCTATTCAGGCAGACATCAGGGTGACTGGTGGTGAAACGATGTAGTCCAAGAAAAAGTGGAGGTAAAGAAGGCGGCGTTTGCTAAGTTGGCAGGGAGCACTAACGAGGATGAAAGGAGAGTGAACGGGGAGACCTACAAGGTGGCGAGGAAGGAAGCAAAGCTGGCGGTTACGGAAACTAAAAACGCGGCGTTTGGTCGCATGTACGAGGAATTAGGGGAGAGAGGCGGGGACAGGAAGTTATTCCAGTTAGCTAAAGTAAGGGAGAGGAAGGCGCGGGATCTGGACCAAGTTCGGTGCATCAAGGACGAGGATGGTAGAGTTTTGATTGTGAGAGTCTCAGGTCAAGCAGAGGTGGCAGACGTACTTTCGAGATCTTCTTAACGAGGAGGGGGATCGAAACATAGAGCTTGGGGAGCTGGGGCATTCAGAGAACCATAGAGACCTTGGGTACTGCAGGCGCATTAGGGTGGATGAGGTCATAGGGGCTTTGCGAAGGATGAGTAGGGGCCGAGTGACCGGGCCCGACGAGATCCCGGTGGAGTTCTGGAAATGCATGGGTAGGTCAGGAGTGGAGTGGCTCTCCAGGTTGTTCAATGCGATCTATAGGACAAAGGATGCCGGAGGAGTGGAGGTGGAGTACGGTGGTGCCCTTGTACAAAAACAAAGGGGATATCCAGTGTTGCAACAACTATAGGGTATCAAATTAATAAGTCACACCATGAAGGTCTGGGAGCGGGTGATCGAGGCGAGGGTGAGGAAGATGACATCTATATCGGTGAACCAGTTTGGTTTCATGCCGGGCCGCTCCACTACAGAAGCTATCCACCTTGTCAGGATATTGGTGGAACAGTTCAGGCATAAGAAAAAGGACATGGACATGGTGTTTATCGACTTGGAGAAGGCGTATGACAAGGTCCCAAGGGAGGTGCTATGGAGGTGCCTGGAGGCGAAAAGCGTGCCGGAAGCCTACATCAGAGTAATCAAGGACATGTACGATGAAGCTAAGACTAGGCTTAGGACGGTGGGCGACGACTCAGACCATTTCCCGGTGGTTATGGGGCTCCATCAAGGATCGGTGCTTAGCCCTCTCTTGTTTGCCTCTCTTGTTTGCCTTGGTGATGGATGCTATAACCCGACATATTCAGGGGGATGTGCCTTGGTGCATGCTATTTGCCGATGACATAGTATTGATAGACGAGACGAGGGTCGGTGTGAATGAGAGGCTAGAAGTATGGAGACAGACTCTCGAGTCTAAGGGTTTCAAAATAAGCAGATCTAAGACTGAATACCTAAAGATTGGAGCTCAGGTCATCGCTAAGAGGGACAGTTTCAGATATCTTGGGTCGGTGATTCAGGGGGACGGAGAGATTGACGGGGATGTCACTCATCGTATAGGAGCGAGATGGTCGAAGTGGAGGCTTGCATCAGGAGTCCTGTGTGACAAGAAAATGCCACTGAAACTCAAGGGAAAATTTATAGAGCTGTGGTTAGACCTGCCATGTTGTATGGGGCGGCGTGCTGGCCGGTGAAGAACTCTCATGCTCAGAGAATGAAGGTTGCGGAGATGAGGATGCTCAGGGTGGATGTGTGGACTCACCAGGTTAGATAAGATTAAGAATGAAGTTATTCGAGAGAAGGTGGGGGTGGCCCCGGTGGATGAGAAGATGCGTGAAGCGAGGCTCGGGTGGTTCGGGCATGTGCGGAGGAGAAGTCATGATGCCCCGGTGAGAAGTTGTGAGCGACTGGCGGTGGTCGGCGTGAGGAGAGGCAGAGGGAGGCCTAAGAGGTATTGGCGAGAGGTGATTAGGCATGACATGGCTAGGATGCATATTTCCGAGGACATGGCCCTTGATAGAAAAGTCTGGAGGTCTAGTATCAGGATTGTAGGATAGGAGCTCCTAGAATTTTTTTGTACTCCTTTCCCGGGGTTGGGTGAGGCTTGTCAAGGCGACTCATAATTCGTGTTGGATTGTGTCCCCCTTATGGTAGTTATTTATGGTAGCTACTGTTTGATATTATTGCATGCCATTTTATGTATAATTCTTATGTTTAGATAACTATTTATGCGATTTATGCCGGAATTACTAATGGTCTTTTGTTTTTGTTTTGTTTTTGTTGTTGCTTCCCCTTTCCTTCTCTAAGCCGAGGGTCGATTGGAAACAACCTCTCTATCCTTTTGGGTAGGGGTAAGGCCTGTCTACATATTACCCTCCCCAGACCCCACCTTGTGGGACTATACTGGGTAGTTGTTGTTGATGTTGTTGTTTAGGTTAACAGCAAGGGTAGATGTGACCCAATAGTATAACGGAAGATAGAAGTGAACAATACACCAAAGTAGAGGGATATACTTGGCCATTTTCCCATAAATGATATTTTTTCAGAAGTTGTATAACTTGATGCAAAAGTAAGCTAACCATCATAGTGAATGTGCAAGAGTAGGCTACCATTCCTAGTAAAAGGGCAACCCGGTGCACTAAGCTCCCGCTATGCGCGGGGTCCGGGGAAAGGCCGGACCACAAGGGTCTATAGTATGTACCCTGCATTTCTACAAGAGGCTGTTTCCACGGCTCGAACCCGTGACCTCCAGGTCATATGGCAGCAAGTTTACCAGTTACACCAAGACTCCCCTTCTAGGCTACCATTCCTTTTTTTGATTTTGCACCGGGTGTCCGAGTCTCTTCGAGCCCCGACTAATCCCGGGGGTGCACAGGCCCTCGGCAAGGAGTTTCCCGCAAGTGCACCACGGTTAATTCAGGTTTTATCTAGTCCGATGGCCCTCAGAAATTATTTGCACCCAGTGGGTTTCAAACTTAGACCTTGAAAGGGAGCAAACCCCAAGGCTCAAGTCAATTGCCACCAGGCCAACCCACGAGGGTTTAGGCTACCATTCCTACTAAATGTCCAAAAGGAATAAGTGATATCTAGAGCAAAGTGAAAGTACTGATAAAATATCAAACCAGGAGTATCCACCTTCAACAGCTTAAATAGACTAAACATCAAAGAAAAAAAGAAAGAGCACTCATGCAGACTAAATGCACAGGTTGAGAAATGCAACAGAACAAATATTATGCATTCCAAAAAACTATTGCAAACAGAATAACAAGAAAGACAATCCAAAATCACTCTCATAAATTTGTTAATGACAAATGAACTATTACCTCTTCTTGTTCCAATTTGATTCAAAGATGGGCTCGACTGGGCAACTTAATATGCCATCAATTCTGGCACATCAAGTGGAGGCACTCCTACATAGATGATAACAAAACATGCAGGAATTGATAAGAGGATAATGAAACATAGCACACAGAATTTCTCATATAATAAGAGAGGGGTTGAGGGAAAAGACATGGGTAAACTTTCAGGGTAAAACCACCTTTGGTGCTGATTGGAACTAAAAGTAATCACAAATGCAAGGCTAACAATGTGAATTATAGCACCGTCTTAAAATGCACAACATATTGCTTAAGAGTACTTATGTCATAAAAATTGAAGAACAACTCAGACTCAATTCCTCCGATGAATAAGAGGTCTTTTAAGTTACAATTTCCTCAAAAGTTTTTGGTTTTAGGAGAAGTTGCAACTAGCTTGTTATTGAAAGACCTTTGCGACTGTCGCAGAGTTGCAGCTCATAACCGCTGGCCTAAACAGATCATTCATCAAAACCAAATAGTTACCATATTTATTCAAATTGAGCAATAAAATGATAAAAGTATAAAGAGTTCACAGCATTCGGAAATAGAATCCAATAAAACATATTTTAGCACCAGAAAGCGAGACATCAATTTTTCACCATTTTATCCACCTTCCACTTAAATAAAAAGCATCAAGAATATGAGAAAGGTGAAAATAGACGGGGAATGCAAGATAAAGTTAAGAAAGCAATTGTAACTTGCAAGTTACCTGTCAGACGTCACTGCATATACCACATTACGACTCCGAACTGACCTCATGGAAGGCATATTCCCCTTAAAAAGAATAGGCCACAGGAATGGAAATGAGAGACCTTTATTCAAGCAACAGGGTATCAAGGTGCACATGCAGATCCAGTTGTGGGCATCCTTGACTGCACAAACATATGCAACAGAATCACAAATAGTAGGATTTTCATACTTTATTTGTTGTCTGTTCTATCAAGTCCCTCTAGCAGCAATGTATATGTCTGGGAACTAAGGCGAGAACCATTTTTCTCCATCATATCCAACAACTCAGAACATCTATCTACAAGTCCCCTCTTAAGTAAGCCATCAATTAGAAGCTTCCAAGCTACCTCATCATTATTGTACCCACAATCAAGAAGCCGGAAGAAGGTTGCCTTAGCTTTATCATTGCTTCCGTCATCATATAATCCACATATAAGGAGCTTGTACGACTCTAAGCGCGGTAAAAAACCTTGTGTAAGCATGGTGTCAAGAAATCTTGCTGCATCCTCATACATTCTCAACTTGCAACAACAATTTACCATTGAGGTGTATATATCTTCAGAAGAAGACATTTCGCTACTCTGCATATGATCAAGTAATCTCGAAGCTTCCTCAAGGCGTCCTTCTCTACAGAGTCCAATAGCAAGGGAACTAAAAGTGTTTGTATTTGGAGGACATCCATGTTCCCCCATTTTATCAAAGAGTTTAAGCAAAGTTTCATATTTCACTACTTTCCACACGTCAGCAATATTGATGGAACTGGCCTCTGTTTTGAGATCAAGTTCTCCTTGAGCCAAATGTTTGATCAAAATGGAATAGGTATAATGAGAAGGTTCATATCCAGTATCAAACATACATTTTAGCACATCAAAGGCTCGATTTAATAATCCTGCACGACCACAGCCATCAATCATTACTGTATAGGCCATCAAATCTGGCCTAACTCCCGCCTCTGCCATCTTAGCCATCACATCTTCCGCTTCTTTCAATTTCCCTTCATTGTAATATGCAACAAGAAACGAAGTGTAAATGCAGACATCAGGCTTGTATCCCATGGAAACCATTAAATTAAAAACCTTGTAAGCATGATCAAAGGCACATTCTTTTAGTAGCTGCTCAATCAGGATACTGTAGGATTCAATTGTGGGTTTAACACCACTTTCCGGCATCCTTTTAAGTAAATTGGCTGCTTCCAGCTGCTTACCCTGTTTACACAACCCGTTAATCAGCACATTATAAGTACATGAATTTGGGGAGCAACCTTCCTCAATCATTTTCTTGAACAATGTCAAGGCAAAATCAACTTTTTCAGCTCGGCAATGTCCGTCAATTAGAGCAGTGTACATTGCAACATTAACCTTTATACCCTTCTCTTTTAGAGAACTAAAAATGGTGTTAGCTTCTTCAACTCTGCCTCTTTCACACAAGCCATCAACTAGAGTACCATATGTCCAATCATCAGGAGCCAAACCATTCTCCTCCATCAATCTAAGCAACCTAAATGCACTATCTATTTCTCCCTCTTTACACTGTCCATGAACTAACAAGTTAAAAGTGACATTACTAGGAGACAGTTTGCGCTCAAACATCCTATCAAGTAGTGCCATTGCCTTATGCACCTTCTTTGTCCTACAAAAGCCAGAAATCAATTCATTGTATGTACGTACATTAGGGATACAATTATTCGATTCCATCGTGTCAAAAATAGCTAATGCAACATCAACCAAACCTTTCTTACAGTAACCATCAATCAAAGCATTGTATGTCACCACACTCGGGACTAGCCCTTTTTCTGACATCACATCCAATAACGTTCTTGCTTCGTCAAGCTTGGAGTCTTTACACAAGCCATCGATAAGAACAGTGTAAGTATGAACATTCGGCTCACAGCCTTTCTCCTTCATGTCGCCAAACAAACTCAATGCTTCTGCCCTCCTATCCAATCGACACAATGCATCAATTAAAATCGTATAGGTCCGAACATTAGGACAACAACCATCATCTTCTCCCATTCCCGAAAACAACCTCATTGCCTCATCCATCCTCCTCGCTTCACACAACCCGTGAATCAAATTATTGTACGAAACCACATTTCTTCGGCAACCCTTTTTCGGCATCTCCCTAAAAACCTTAAAACCACTATCTACATCCTTTCTCCTACAATGTCCCAATATAAACGACGTATAGGTGTGCGTATCGGGACTCAAACCAGCTTGCAAGATCTTACTCAAATAAAGCTCAGCCTCAACAACATTACCCAATTTACAATAAGCGTTAATCATTGTATTAAAAGTATAAATATCAGGTTTAATCATATCATTTAACATATCATCATACACACATTTCATTTCCTCAATCATAACGAACTGCGATAAGGACATCAACAAAGTGTTATAAGCCCACAAATTAAGCTTAAACTCATCACATTTATTCATGTTTCGCAGAAAACCCATTGCAAAAACAGCATCTTCACGCGTTTCGCAGGATTTAATCATGGAAAGGCGTGTTTTTTCAGCGACCTGAAAAAGCTTATTGAAAATTAAAATACGTAAAAGGGGTGCATAGGAATGAACATTGGGTTTGAAAGAAGGGATACGAGAGAGATAATTGAAGAACGAGAGGGTAATATGGGGATTAAGATTTGATTGGTTTTGAGAGAGGAAAGAAGAAAGAAGAGAAGGGGATAGAGAAGGAATAAGAATCTTGAGGGATGGGTGTTTTTGCCAATTAGGATTTGAAAGGAGATTGAGGAGCTGTTGGTCAATGGAGGAAGAGGGTTCTTGAGATTCTACTGGGATTGAAGAAGTGATGGAAAATGGGAAAGATTTGATAAAGGAGAATAAAAAAGAAATTGACTGACCTGAGGAACGGAATAATGGAGTAGGCAATGCCGTCCATTGTATCATCGTCTTTGGAAAATCAATCCAATCAAGACGGAGAGATATAATATTCTAAGTTTTGAGATTCATGAAGCTGGTTTTCGAGTGTAACACAGCGGCGATTTTGTTGTTCGCTCACAGAGGCGGACTTCGGCGATAGTTCAGCTTTCATTAGAAGGGGCGAATTGCACAAATAGCCACTTCTAGAATTTTTATTTAAAGTTTAACCATTTTAAAGTATTTTCCCCTCATTATTGCGGGTCTTATGTCAACCCCACGATGATTGTTGTTGGAACAATATTAAGAGGATTTAAGGAAGTCTATCTATGTTCCATTTAATTAAAAACTTGTATGTTGGCAACTTGGCATATAGTTTTTTACAATTTAGCCTATATAATTAATGTATGATACATTAGTATAAAAAACCTACATCATGATGCAATTCATTGTTTTATCCCTACCCTGCTTGTGCAAGCAACAAATATATCATCTAGAAAAAGCGAATATCATATGAAATCAAAGATCATAAATGAGAGAGCGTTATAAGATAGAAGTGACATCAGGTAGCCACTTCAATAATGTCATTTAATACAAAATAGAGCCATCTCGTTGTTATCATTTCTTTTTTTGTTGATGCCTTCTTCAAATACAAGAAAACCTTTGTTAGCAAATTCTTACCTTCTAAGCCAGCAAGAGAAAGACGGCCCAAGAACATGCTTCAATTGTGCTTCAAACTTGCAGTAGTAGCGCAGTTCAAACTTCAACGCAATGGTCTGAAATTCGAACTAACACATTTTAAGCTTTTGGTCAGTGGCGTTGGATGTGGACAGGTTCAAACAATGGTATTCTGGGAGGGTGGGGGAAGGAATAGGGTAGGTATCTTGGTGGGTAATGACCTCCGTGAACTAGTGGTGGAGGTTAGGAAGGTAAATGACAGGCTGATGACAATTAAGCTAGTTGTTGGAGGTTTTACTTTGAACATAATCAGCGTGTATGCACCCCAATTAGGATTGGATGAGGAAGTCAAGAGGTATTTCTGGAAAGATTTGGATGAGATGGTGCATGATATCCTGCATATCGAGAAATACTTCATAGGAGGAGATTCCAGCCGCCACATTGGAGCAACATCGAGGGGAGGGGGGGTATGATGATGTACATGGTGACTCTGGTTTTGGAGATAGAAACTGAGGAGGAACTTCTCTGGTGGACTTTGCTCGATTTGATTTGGTGATAGCAAACTTGAGTTTTCCGAAAAAGAAGGAGCACTTGGTCACCTTTTGAAGTTTGGTGGCCGGACTTAGATTGATTATTTACTCTGCAAGAAGTCTGATAGAGATCTTTGCATGGAGTGCAAGGTTATCCCGACTGAGAACCCCTCAATCCTTTATATGCTCCTTGCCATGGACCTTAAGATCACGAGGAAGAGGAGGAGGGCGATGTATAGCGAACATAGGATCAAGAGGCGAGCCTTGACGGAAGATAAAGCGCAGGAGTTAGGAGTGGAGCTTTCAACTATGGGAGCTTGGAGGAGTAGTAGGGACACAAGTGTTGTGTGGACCACGATTGCGTAGTGCATTATAGAATTCGCGGGAGAGTTATTAGGGATCTCAAAGGGTTACCCTGGTAGTCACAAGGGAGACTGGTGGTGGAATGGAGAGGTGCAAGAAAAAGTAGAAAACAAGAAAGCAGTGCATCTGAAGTTAGTGGAAAGTGTAGACGAGGAGGAGGAGATGGCAAATATGGAGCATTATAAGTTGGATAAGAAAGAGATAAGGCTAGCAGTTACGGTGGCTAAGAGTACAAATTTTAGTCGTTTATATGAGGAACTCGAGGGTTGAGGGGGGATAAGAGGTTGTTTAGGTCAGCCAAGGGGCGAGAAATAAAGGTACGTCACTTGGACCAAGTGAAGTGTATGAAGGACAGAAGGTAGAGTATTGTTTGATGAGGGGCTTATCCGTCGGAGATGGCAGACCTACTTCCATAGTCTCTTAAACGATGAGTGGGATAGGAGCATTGTACTAGGTGCTTTGAAACTCTATAGGAATCCTTGTGTATTCAGTATTATAGGCGTATTAGAGTTGATGAAGTTGAGAGGGCTATGCGTAAGATGTCAAAGCGATCGGGCCGGATAAAATTTTGGTGGAGTTTCGGAAGAGTATGGGCAAAGCAGGAGTGGATCACTAGGTTATTTAGTTTCATTTTTAGAACGAAGAAGGCTCTCGAAGAGTGGAGATGGAGAATGATGGTTCATGTATTCAAGGAACAAGGGTGATATCTAAAATTGCAATAACTATTGGGGTTTCAAGCTGCTTAGCCATACTATGAAAGTGTGGGTGAGAGTAGTAGAGCTGATGGTGAAAAGGAATGTGAATATTTTCAAGAACCCATTCAGATTTATGGAGGGTCGTTCGATTACAACAACCATCCACCATATTAGGAGATTGATGGAGCAGTATAGTATAGGGAGAAAAAGAAGGACTTGCATATGGTGTTCATCGACTTAGAAAAGGCGTACGACAAAGTTTCAAGGAAGGTTTTGTGAAGATGTTTGAAGGCTAGAGATGTACTTGTTGCGTATGTTAGGTTGGTTAAGGACATGTATGATGGAGCAGTGAGGATGGTGTATAGGGACTTGGACCATTTTTCGGTTATCATGGGATTGCATTAGGGTTCGCCACTCTACCATTTTTTATTTGCTCTGGCGATGGACGTATTGACGCGCCACATCCAAGGAGAGGTGTCTGAGTATATGCTATTTGTAGATGATCTTGTATTGATTGACGAGACTCAAGATGGTGTGAACGCGCAATTAGAGGTATGGAGGCTGAACCTGAAATCTAAAAGTTTCAAGTTGAGCAGGACCAAGACAGAATACTTGGAGTGTAAGTTTAGTGGCGAGACTCAAAGAGGGGAAGGGGCGGTGAGGTTGGACTCATATATCATCTCTAGGAGAGGAAGTTTTAAGTACCTTGGGTCTATTATTTTGGGGGAAGGGGAGATCGATTAAGATATCACACATTGTATTGGAGCGGGATGGATATATAGAGACTCGCTTCTGGTATTTTTTATGACAAGAAGGTACCACCGAAACTTAAAGGTAATTTCTAAAGAGTGGCGGTCAGACCAAATGTTGTATGGGGCTGAGTGTTGGCCAGTCAAGATCGTTGATGTCCAGAAGATGAATGTAGCAGAGATGAAGATATTGAGATGGATGTGCGGGCACATCGGGTTAGATAAGATCAGAAATAATATTATTCACGACAAGTTGGGTGTGGCCCATATTGAAGACAAGATGCTGAAAGCACGACTTAGGTGGTTTGGTGTGAGAGTTTGACATTGGAGGGTCTACGGAGAGGTAGAGGTAGACCAAAGAAGAGGTAGTGAGAGGTGATTAGGCAAGACATGGCGCAACTTCAGCTAACCGAGGACATGACTTTGATATGGAGGTATGGAGGTCGAGGATTAGGGTAGTAGAGTAGGTACTCTAGAGTGTTCATACCAGTAGTATGGGCACACAATCTCACTTTTTGTTGGTAATAAGTTTCTATGACTTGTTTTCTTTCACTGTTGATCACATTAGTATCTTGTTGTTTTATTCTGCTTTTATATGGCTTTTTGGTATTGCCCCTTCTTGTTTTTATTTTTTCATGAAATGTGATGCTCATGCTTTACTGAGCCAAGGGTCTATTGAAACAAATTTTCTATCCTCAAAAGGTAGGGGTAAAGTATGTGTACATACTATGCTCCCCATACTCCAAAGTGTGAGATAATATTGGGTATGTTGTTGTTGTTGTTGGTCGGCATAGGCGGAGTCAGAATTTAAAGTTTTTGGGTTCGTGATTGTAATCCGTTTAAGTTACTGGGTTCTAAATTGATAATTTATATTTTAATAGATTTCTTAAGATAAATAAAAGATTTGAATTAAAGCTACTGGGTTCGCCCGAACCCGTATATTGCATGCTAGCTCCGCCCCTGTTGGTCGGTGGTTTAAAATTTGATCATCATATTTCGTACATCAATCTATTGCCCTGAATTTTAATAATCGAAAATATAGTGATCTTAAATATTTTTCCCCATTCATAATCATGTTTTTTATTTTTATACTGCATAACCTCAACGATTAGTTATACTCCATACGTTATACACATATACAGATTTTCTTAATCCGCCTCTGCATTATTCTAGTATATTGGAGTGCTATATTTTATGATTTGGTTTGATAATGATTACCATATATCTTTTTACTATATAGATGCTCATTTTGTCATTGTGTGACTTAGAGATTTGAGAAACATAGAAATAGACAAGGAAGAAAGAAAGGAGGAGGAGGAGGAGGAAGATACAACTCGCAAAAGGAGTTTTTTTGTAGTTGGCTAAATTTTAAATACCGTACACAGTACACACGTTGGACGTGTTTTAAACGACCGTATAAGTGGCTACTGTTGCAAATACACCATTATAAGGGAGTAGTTACGGAAAGGGATTTTTATCTATTTATACTACGTATGAAACTTATTTATCTTCTCTAATCAAGTTTTAATTTAATTATATAGGTATATACATTTTATCAATTATACACAAATTAATATTAACGAGCATCCATTTGTATTAGGAATTAAATAGAGAATCAGTTATTTTCCCATTCCTCTCTCTCCCTCTCTCTCTATACTTTCCCTAATTCTTCTTCCTTCATTTTTCTAAACTTTTTATCCTCTCTTTTTTTTCCAAGGAATTCATCAATGAACATCAATTGTTTTAATAAAGAGTTTTAACTAAGCAATTTTCTTTCATGTTGCAAAATTGGTGTTCGAATTTAAATTATTAATCAATAAAATTTGAAGGTGTTTGACTCACCATCATTAAAAAGTTTTGAAGCTTTGAATTCGAATTTGGATTTCAAAAATTATTATTTGTTTGAATGGCATGTTGTTGAAAATAATCGAGAATATTCTTTGAAATTTGTATCTCAATTTTGAGAATGTTTGTTGAAGATTAGACTTGATTTTGGCATTAAAGAAGAAAGCTACTGTTCCATTAAGTTTTTTCAGTAATTTTGGTTTCTTTCTTAACTCCTGAAACTGTTTCGATTCATATGAGTGATAGATGGTTTAAATTTGATTATCAAAGTCTTGGTTAGAGTCCTGCTGGGCTGTTGGTTTGATTTGAGTTTGATTTTTTTAATTGTTATCAATCATCCTAGGTTTTTAAAGCTATTTTTCTGGTTTTCTTGGGAGCTAACCTCTATTCCTGAACTTGCTGCTACTATTCTATTGTTGCTGCTTCTTTCTTCTTCTTTGTTTCCTCTTGTTCCAGGTATATCTTGATCTTTATGGATGTCACTTAACATGTAAATTGAAGCATAAATTAAGTAGAAAATAAATGTTGTGCTAATTATGGACCTCCCTTATTCTTCATTCAATTTTATGGTTACTTTGTAGCTTTAAAACTTAGTTTGATATATTTGTCAAAAGGGGTTGTAATTAGTTAGATCATGTTTGTTTGTGTAGCATTCTCCCTATAATCTTGACTGGTCATGCGCTATACTGGATGATTGGATTTTGTTTGTTTTTTTATTTTACTCTTATCCCTGATTTTAACTCATAATAATGCATGTAAGATGGGTTGGTAAAATGGTTGCAAGTATCACATATATGGTTATTGGTTAGTATGAAACAGTTCATAATGACAAAAAGGGGTTCGCAAATGACCTTTGATTGAATTTTGTGTATAGAATGTGGATATGGACATAGCTTTCTAAATCCTTCATCGATTCATAAGTTAGCTCAATTGAGGATCATTTGATACAAAGTTTAAGACATGAATCATAAGTTGGAATGATACCTTTGCTGATACATGTTTGTTAAATTTGGTTGAACTAGTTTATGTTAGCACAGAACGTGAGTTGTATTTGATTCAGATGTTTTTAATGGTATTCAATTCCAGATTTCACTTGGAAAATCAATTTGTTTCAATCTCTTTAGGAATCACGAACTCAAGTGGATCACAAGTCTACTTGAAATAAATCGCAGGCCTCGGGCGTTTGGGCCAGTACGCCCCGCTCTAAGAATCGCCAATTGGGCTTCCTTTTAGGACCGACGTTGATTGTCAAAATTATTTGGATTAGCCTATGTTTGCTAGGCAGTTGGGCCTCAGGCTAGGCCCGCGTTTATCTCTAAATCACCAGCCCACTTGTCCGTTGTAAAAGGCAGTCCTTTGCATTAATTGGATACGGTAGAGCACCTATGTTTAAGTTCACTTGAGTCGTATCGGGTTAATTAAAGTGAGTTGCATCAAATATAAATTGATTATGGCCCTCGTATTAATTTTATAACCTAGATATTAAAATTGATTAATATTCGTAGAAAAGCTTTCAGGGCCGTTTAAAACACAATTGTGATTGTGTATACGTTCGCGTAACATAATTAAAAGTGGTAAAGGCAGAAGCGTAGTTCTAAAATCAGTAATTAAATAGTTTTATAAGCCAAGTATGATCAAAGCGACCGTGCTAGAACCACGGAACTCAGGAGTGCCTAACACCTTCTCCCGAGTCAACAGAATTCCTTACCCAGATTTCTGGTTCGCAGACTGTATAACATAGTCAATCTTTTCCTCGATTCGGTATTTGAACCGGTGACTTGGGACACCATAAATTACCCCAAGTGACAACTTTGATTTTTAAATAAATAATCTCATTCATTATCCCTTAATTGAAAAAATTCCCTTTATTATATCCTCCTCCGGGGTGTAGTGAAAAAGGAGGTGTGACAACAGAGATTAGTGTAATTTACACACCAACGGAACAAGGGACAGAAATACCACGAGGGAACATCGTGAAGACTTCTTTATCAAGATCACCATGAAAGAAAGCATTTTTAATATTAAGTTGAAACAATGGCCAATTCAGTTTTATAGCTACAATAATTAAGGTAGAGGGTGTTGACTTTCATGGAACTTCTTCCCCTTAAGTTTCCTCTACCTGAGTGTCACCCTTTACTTTTTATACCCATTGTAACTGTGATGATCCAAAATGTCATCTTCTATTTTAGAATCTGATTTCATATTTTGAGGGCTTAAAAACCTCATTTTATCTCTTCTCAATTTGCATGCGTAGTCGTGGTGTGTATCCGGAAAGCCCTTATGTGAAAAATTTAGGAAATAATTATATTTTTAGCCTAAAAATTTGATTTTTGTTGACTTCGGTCAATACTTTGGGTAAACAGACCATACCCGTGTTCCAATAGTCTAGGAGGGACCGTAGTAAATATGTGACCTAGGCGTGTTCCTGGAATCAAATTCCGAGGTCCCTAGCCCGAGAAATGAATTTTTGAAGAAAATTGATAAGACTGAAATGTAACAATTTAAAAGATTTGATTTTATTTGTATCTGGCCCGTATTTTTATTACGGAGCTCGGTACAGGTCTGTAATGATATTTGAACCTTTTCTGTAAAATTTGGTGAAAAACTGAATTGATTTGTCGTGATTCGGACCTTTGGTTGAGAAAATAGAAGTTTTGAAACTATCTTGAAAATTTCATGCGATTTGGCGCTAAATTCATAGTTATAGGTGTTATTTTGGAGATTTGATCGCATGAGAAAGTTTGTATAATGTTTTAAGACTTGTGTGCATGTTTGATTTGAAGACCCGAGGGCTCGGGTGAGGTTTGGATAGGCTACGGAGTGATTTTAGAACTTAAAAATTTGCTGGTGTAACTAGTGTCTGTAGCAAACATCTGATCTCGCAATTGTGAGATCAGGCTTCGCAAATGTGAACCAAGCAGGGATGGAAATTGTGAGGTATATATCACAATTACGAATAAAGCCTGGGCCAACAGAGTTCGCAAATACGAACAAGTCTTCGCAATTGCGAAGGGAGTCTGAGAAGGGGTATGATCGCAAATGCAATCTTTTACTCGCATTTGCGAGGAACAGCGTTCGCAAATGCGACATTTTCTTCACATTTGTGAAGGTAGAAGGACTGTGAAGGGCTTCGCATTTGCGATGACTCGTTCGCATTTGTGAAGCTCGGGTCACAATTGCGACATGTGCAGTTAAGTAAAAGGGTCTTAGATGGGATTTTTCATTCATTTCCAAAACCTAAACTTCAAGAGGCGATTTTCCTAGGGAAAGTTCATCCCCAAATCATAGGTAAATAATTCTTAACTCATTTCTTTCAATACATTTCATATTTTTACAAAATTTCATCCCAGAATCTTGGTTTTTCACGGTGGAATTGGGTGTTTTTGGGTAGAACTTAGAAATTTCGAAATCTGGGGATATAGACCTCAAATAGAGGCTGAATTCCAAAACCAATTGTATATCCGGGCTCGGGTGAATTGGTAATCGGGTTTTGGTCGAAATTTTGGATTTTGACCAAGCGGCCTCGGGGTAGATCTTTGACTTTTTGGGGAAAATGTTGGGGTATCTATAATTATAAATTGGAATTGATTCTTTAGAGTTAATTGATGTTATTAAGTTAATAAATGACCAGATACGAGTGGATTAGAGGTGGAATCAAGAGGTAAACCGGTAATTGAGCTTTGAAATACTCGTTGGCTTGAGGTAAGTGTTTGGTCTAACCTTGGCTCAAGGGATTAGGGATCACCGACTTAATTTCGATGTGAGGGGCATATAGGTGTGGTGACGAGTACCTACGTGCCACCAAATTATATGTTTAGCATGTTCCCTTCCCCGTTTCCTAATATATTACGTTCCTATCTTAACTGCTATCTACTTATTGATACTTCCATGTCTAATTGATTCTTATTAAATGTTGTTTTCTCTATTGAAGGTATCAATTGTTCCATAGTTTCATTATAATATATTGTTGGTTTACGTTGGTCTATTGGTGCTTCATGGTACACTTTGGTTGGTCTTGTTGTGTAATATTAACTGATGAAGTTTCATAATTGTAGTGATCTTTTGTTGTTTTGGTTTGAGTTATAAATGTTGTGGAGGATTTGAGTTAACTTGTAAAATACTTGTTCTTATTTTGTGATCGGTATTGATATGGTAGGATCGGGTTACATGCTACAACAGGTGGAATAAGGGTAAAATATAATTGTCTGATAGTATTGGGTTGTACGCCGCAACAAGAAGTGATAAGGGTGGACAAGTGGGATCGGGTAGCACGCCACAATAGGAGGAATAAGGGTGATACATTGAGGAGTAATAAGGGTGGACTGATGGGATCGAGTTGCATCCCGCAACAAGAAGTAGGGTGAATGTTCATATTGTTATTGATTATATGGTGGGACCGGGATGCGCGCCGTATCATGTGTTACTTATGTATTCTTCTTCTGCTGAGATTCATTATTGTGGTGTTGAGACTCTCTTAAGGATTGGTTATAGTTGAGTATTGGTAGAACAACTAGGATCCGTATCTATTTAATGCAAGTTACTGTCTTATTTCATTTTGTATTTTCTTTTTGCCTTTTATAAATTTTTACAGGATATATTGTTTATGCCACATTGTAGCCTCGTTAAGGATAGGCTCGGCACTTACCAATAGATGTGGTCGATTGTACTGAAATTGCACTCTGTACTTTCTGTGCAGATTTCGGAGCTGGTAGTGGATGATCGAAAGGTCAATTGCCGATATTTTACTCAGGAGACCCAAGGTAGTTCTGCATGCATCTGCAGGACCTGGCGTCCCCTCCTATGTTTTACATTTTTGCTTTATCTACTTTCGAGACAGATGTGCTTTTCTTTCAGACCATTACTTATAGTATTCATAGAATGTCCGTGAGTTGTGGCACCAATTTCCGGGTGGTAACTATCTCGATTTTGTTATGAGCATAAGGATAATCAGTTAATTATGCACTTCTGTTGTTATTTCCGCTGATTTATTTTTGTTAAATTTTTAATTATAAAAAGGTAAAGGAAAAAGGTAAAAAAATCTATAACGTTGTCTTGCCTAGCGAGTGCAATTTTGATACAATCACGGCCCCAAAGGTAGGAAATTCAGGGCGTGGCAGTAACCAATTGATTTTTTTCCCTGGGTAACTCAACTATTTCTCAAGTCTTATTAGACGTAAATTCGTTTCTCATAGCATCCTGCCATTAAGAGACAATTATTTCCTATAAGAGTGAGGGTCGGGAACATGTATGTGAGTAACAATAGGAGTAGATGTACTAGAGGCAAGGACCATAGAAGAAGAATAGAAAACAAAATCTTTGATATAACCAGGAGAATTGTGTGATCTAGAAGACTTCCTCAAGGTTGGAGGAGGAGTGAAAACAGTAGTAGCAGGAGATCGAGAAGATGAGGAGAAAGTAGAAGGGGAAAAGTAGGGACTAGAAGGAGAGAAATGGAAATATGCTGAAGGTGAGGCAGGAGTGGAAGAAATATATTAATAAGAGTGGAAACAAAAGGGAAGGGATGAAAGGAAGCAGGACAAGGATAAGGAAGAGACTGAGAGGGATTAATAACAGTGTGAAGGAAATGGAAGATATGCTCATGAAAAGTAACATATATGGAAGCAAAACAAGTTTCAGAAGCATGTTGCAGAATTTATACCCCTTTTTGGCAAAGGTATACCTAGAAAACAAAAACACAATGAATTGATCTAGGAAGGAACTTATCCTTGTAGGTCTTGGTATCTGTAAAATAACATAGGAACCCAAAAGCTCTAAGATGAGAGTAATTAGGTACAGAACCAAATAGTAGTTAGGTACAAAATCAAGCATATGCTACCTGACATAATTAGCCCTAACAATGCCAGTTTTCTTTCAAGTAGAGGGCTTATGATAATGCAATCATTGTGCAAGAGTATATTACTCATTTTGGGAAAATAAAGGGGAGTTAGGCCCATATGATCCTCAAAATTGACTTTAAATTTGTTTTTGACAGGTTAGAGTGGCCTTTCATTAGAGACGCACTTTATGCCTTCAATATCCCACTAGGGTGACTAAGTTAATCATGTCATATATTAGCTCGTCCAACCTATCTATCCTAGTGAATGGAGGAAAAACTGATTCATTAAAGCCCTACAGAGGCACGAGACAAGGGGACCTCATCTCCCGTTACCTGTTCATTCTATGTATAAAGAGACTTTCCAGGTCAATTGATAAAGATGTACTAGACAGTCAATGACAGCCTATCAGTATCAAGTGGTCTAGCCCAAGAATCTTCCATTTTGTTTTTGTTGATGACCTTACCCTATTTGCTAAGGCGAACAATAGGAAATGCACCACAATATATTCTATCATGCATTTAATGAGAATTCTGGCCAAAAAATTAACCTCTCAAAGCCAAGGGTCCTTTTTCTTCTTACACAAGCTAATACACCATGGAATGTCTCACAAATGCATTGTCAATCCAAGCTACTGCTTCCTTTGTAAAATACTTTGGATTCCCTATGTTCCATAAGAGACTAACAAGTTCTGATTTTTAGTTCATAATAGAAAATATGCAATCCAAACTGGCTTGTTGGAAAATAACTTATCTCAATATGACTGGAAGGACCATTCTAGCAAAGGAATATCTTAGTAGTATCCTTAGCCATGTCATGTAATACATTAAACTGCCCACCAAAATCACCAAGCAAATTAATAGAATCTAGAATAACTTTATCTAGGACACACCACCTAACAAGAAAAAAATGCACATGGTTAGCTGGGATAAAGTCACTAGGAAAAAGGCCTATGGTGGGCTGAGTGTGCAAAAAGCTGAGCTTAAAATAAAGCTTCTCATGCCGGTCTAGCTTGGAGGATCTACCATAACACCTCTAGCTTATGGGCTAGAGCGCTGATCTCTAAGCACTGTAACTGGAACCATACCCCCGGGACACCTAAATCTCCTATTTGGCAATGCATCCTCAAGGGTTAGGATACATGCGGCAAGGCTAGTAGATGGGTGGTCCACAAAGGTAACATGGTGAGCTTTATGAATGATGCGTGGATCCCTAATCGGCTAGCCATTAGAGAAATGATTGCAGGCCCCCTAAACCCAAATGGCATAGCTATCAAAGTAGACTCTGTCAACAATTCTTAGAACTGAGACTTCTCTTCCATCTCTATGGACGTCCCTGGAAATAGCTCTAACATGATCAAATCTGCTTTTATTCCTTCCAACACTGCCAAGGAGGATAGGCTAATATGGGGGTTGACTCCAAATAGATCCTTTATCAATGAATCGGCCTATACCTTCCTTAGCAGTAATAAAGAGCACTGGGGAAACGAGGAGGAAGGTACTTTTACTTGAATATGGAAATTAAAATAACCTAACAAAATAAAAAATTTCACCCGGTTACTTGACCAAAATAGGTTGCCTACTAGGGCCTTCTTGCACAGAATTGGGGTTAAATGGAACCCCCAATATATCTTCTGCCAAACAAATCATGAAACAAGTGATCACATCTTGTTTGAATGCCCAAATGCAAGTCACTTCTGGCAGGAGTTATTATCTAAGGCTTCTAGTGAATGTAAACAGCTAAACCCCATCTTCTCTATGCAGCTATGGCCATCAACATGGAACTAGCTAAAGAACACCTACTTCAACAGTAGCATTACTTGGGCGAACATCATTCCCTTCTGTTTTTGACACATTTAGCTAACTAGAAATCATAATCTCTTCAATAATAATAAAAGATAACATCAGTACCACAAACACCATCTCCAAAGCAACATATATGGCAAAAAATAGCACTATCAAGAAGCCTTTCCATACCAACGTTAAATGGGAGCCCCCAGGTAAGGTCACTATAAACTAAACACGGATGGTGTTGCTAGGGGTAATCCATGCATTGGAGGAATTAGTGGAGTATTCAGGAATCATAATAGGGATTAAAAGGGGTATATGAAAAATATACCACATACCACCAATATCATGGCTGAACTGAAATCTCTTATGAAAGGGCTTTAATTAGCCGAGCAAAATGGATGGATTTCCCTGGACATCAATACTAATTCGGTTGAAATAATTCAAATACTTCTCACAGGCAACTTAACTTATGATCCTATGATTTGTGAATGCAGGTTATTAATGCAAAGGATGGACAATGTGCGGATAAGGCACACCTACATGGAGTAGAATAGGGTGGCCGATGTACTGGCGAAAGAGGCAACAGAGTCCATCTTTTTGGGAAGAACCATCATACTAGCAATTCCTCCGATGTTTGCAAATGGTGTATTTTTGTGAGACATCTTAGGAAGTGAAGTTGTTAGAAAGTTTTTGGCATGTAATATTGATACAGTTAAACAAAACACGACAGTATATATATATATATATATATATATATATATATATATATATATATATTCCCCTTTAACCAAAAAAAGTTGATATTTATCCGACCACTAATCGATATTCCTAAGATAAGTCTAAACGAGGAAATACGATCGATTAAATTCATATAGCCGATACCAATTTATTCAAGGCATACATAGTTGTTATCGTTGTTATGTTGAATGTTGACTCAATTATTAATACACGCTATCAATATTGGTTTGTAATATAATTTTGATATTTCGGGTTATCACAAGTTAGATTTTTCAAATACTAATGGATTTGATTTCACTTTTAGTTCTCTTTTGTAGAGTTTCGTTTTGTCCGCGTCTTTCCTCGTCTATGTGAATCTTTGGATTCCAGAGGGAGGTGGAGATAGATGTAAGCATAAACTTTAATTCTACAAGGATCTTGAATATGATAATCTTACATATAATCGTAATTGAAAACATACCTGAATCGTGAGCCATCATCTTTAAGCGGAAGCGTTAATCGGTAATTGGTTTCTCGCCCCTTGCCCTAGCTTTCGTTACCGCCGACTTTAGGGATGGAAGAGAGGAAAAAAAAGCAGTAACCCTAATGGGTGGGGAGATGACCAATTTATAGATGTTCTCAGTTAATCTGGTACGTCCATCAAGTAACCAATCGGACGGATGAGATTAACTCATTAATTAAATATTAATTATGGGCCTTAACTTATTGGGCCACATTATTTATAAGAAATAACTTACATTCTCCCACTTGGCCCAATAAACATATAATATTAATATTTAATATAGGAACATTAGTTGCGCATAACAAATCTCTTCTATAATGTCCATCATAAATACCACAATACGATAAACTAGTAAATGTGAGTTATGGCGGTTATACATAATTTGTCTACATAATCCCTTCCATATACTACAACATTAGTAATTTATCGTATCAAGTTCATAAGCTATAAAATTTTTATGGTCCACAATAATGTCTCCTTGAGACTTATCCTGTAATATCTCAAAACAATAATGTGCACACCATTATGAGAAACAGGAAATCACTAATGTATATTAGAAACATATAAATGAGCTCAGAGTGTCAAAACATCATGAATACATCAGTCATAAATACAGCCAAGACCCATTCTATGTACATGTTCTTTGAATATCTTTGGCTGTAAACCTTTCGTTAACGGATCTGCAATCATGAGATCTGTTCTAATATGCTCAAGTGACACTCTTTGTTTCTGAACTTCCTCCTTGACGGTAAAGTACTTTAATTCCATATGCTTGGCACCTTTGGAGTACTTATCATTCTTGGAGAAGAATACTGCTGCAGAATTATCACAATAAATTTTCAGCGGCTTGGTAATGGTGTCGACAACCCCAAGTCCTGAAATAAAGTTTCGCAGCCATAATGCATGAATTGTGGCCTCAAAACGTGCCACAAATTCTGCTTCCATCGTGGATGTAGCAATGACAGACTGTTTGGCACTCTTCCACGATATTGCTCCTTCAACTAATTGGAACAAATAACCAAACGTGGATTTTCTAGTGTCAATACATCCAGCGAAATCTGAATCCGAGTATCCAACAACTTCCAAATGCTTGGATCTCCTATACATGAGCATGTAATCCTTCGTTCCATTCAGGTACCTCAAAACTTTCTTTGCAACTTTCCAGTGATCAATTCCTGGGTTACTCTGATATCTTCCTAATATTCCGACCGCAAAGCTAATATCCGATCTTGTGCAAGTATGAGCATACATCAGACTGCCAACAATAGAAGAGTAAGGAATTGATTCCATTTCTTTTCGCTCTACATCATTCTTAGAACATTGCATGAGACTAAATTTGTCCCCTTTTTGAATTGGAACAATTCCTGCTCAACAATTGTTCATGTTAAATCTCTCAAGAATTCTTTCGATATAGCCTTTATGAGACAATCCCAATAATCCTTGTGATCTATCACGGAATATTTCTATTCCTATCACATAGGATGCCTCACCCATATCTTTCATTTCAAAATTCTTAGAGAGAAAATCTTTAGTCTCACACAATATATCTAAGTGATTAGCAGCAAGTAGAATATCATCAACATATAGGACTAAAAATATAAACTTGCTCCCACTGATCTTTTGGTATATACACCGATCAACGGTATTTTCCACAAATCCAAAAGATGTTATGGTATCATTGAACTTTATATACCATTTTCGTGAGGCTTGTTTAAGTCCATATATTGACTTTTTCAGTTTACACACCATTTGACCTTTCCCTTTAGTTTCGAAACCCTCTGGTTGGTCCATATACACTTCCTCCTCGAGATCTTCATTAAGAAAGGCAGTTTTCACATCCATTTGGTGTAACTCCAAGTCATAATGAGCCACCAAAGCCATAATAATTCTTAACGAGTCTTTCTTTGAGACCGGTGAAAAGGTCTCTTTATAATCAATGCCTCCTTTCTGAGTATAACCCTTGGCAATAAGTCTGGCTTTATATCTCTCAATTTTGCCATTTGAATCGCGTTTGGTCTTAAAGACCCATCTACACCCGATTCTTTTAGAACTTTCAGGCAATTCAACGAGATCCCAGGACTTTATTGTATTCCATGGATTTTAACTCTTCCTTCATGGCATCAATCCATTTGTCGGACTCATTACTTTCTATGGCTTGTAAAAATGAAACCGGATCCTTATTAAGACCAATATCAAAATCTGACTCTTGCAAATAAACCACGTAATCATCTGAAATAGCCGATTTTCTAACTCTTTGAGATTTTCTTAATGGCATTTCTTGTGGTTCATTTGTGTCGGATATTTGTGAGTTAGTTTCTTCATGAAGTGTTTCATTCAAATGTTGCTCGGCGTTGTCAAAGTGTTCTTCAACAACTGGAACAATATTTGGTATTTGTGTGGAAGTAGGCATATTTCTGGGTAATAGAATATTGACTTTTACCTCTTTAGTTTCCACACTTTGCTTTTCAACACTCCCACTAACTTCACCATTCTCAATGAATCTTGCATTACCGGTTTCAACAATTCTTGAACTATGGTTTGGACAGTAAAACACATACCCTTTAGATTTCTCTGGGTAACCAATAAAGTAACCACTTACTATTCGAGAATCTAATTTTTTTTTGTGGATTATAAACTCTAGCTTCCGCCGGGCAACCCCAAACATGCAGGTGCCTTAAACTAGGTTTCCTTCCTGTCCACAGTTCAAAAGGGGTCTTCGGAACTGCCTTACTAGGAACCCTATTTAATAAATATACAGCGGTTTTAAGAGCATACATCCACAATGATTTGGGTAATGAGGAATTACTTATCATGCTCCTAACTATGTCCATAAGTGTTCGATTACGCCTTTCTGCAACACCATTTTGTTGAGGTGTTCCTGGCATAGTATACTGTGCACATATGCCACGTTCCTCGAGGAACTTTGCAAATGGACCTGGACATTGTCCTGACTCATTATATTTTCCATAATATTCACCACCTCTATCCGACCTAATAATTTTCACCTTTTTATCTAATTGCCTTTCAACCTCATTAACAAACACCTTGAGAGCATCCGCTGCTTGAGATTTTTCTTTTAGCAAATAGATGTATCCATAACGTGAAAAATCATCGATAAAGGTGATAAAATATTTTTCTCCACCAAAAGATGGAACATCAAAGGGTCCACAAATATCGGTGTGCATAATTTCAAGAAGCTGGGTGCTTCTTGTGGCACCTTTCTTACTATGCTTGGTTTGCTTTCCCTTAATGCAATCCAAACATATAGTAAGATCGGTAAAATTTAGATTCGGAAGAATCTCATTCTTTACTAATCTCTCTAACCTTTCTTTGGATATATGACCCAAATATCCGTGCCACAAGTAAGCAGAACTTTCATCTAGTGAACTACGTTTAATTCCAACATTATGTTGAACATTAAGAAGGGATTCAGAAAAACCAATATCGAGTTTCAATTTATATAAACCATCACTAAGAAAACCAAAACCATAAAAAATAGCATTTTTATATAAATTGAAACATCCATTTCCAAACTTAAAATCAAATCCAGAAACATCAAGTCTTGAAAGAGAAATCAAATTCCTAGAAACTGAAGGTACATAAAGAGTCTCTAATAGATCAAGGTGACGTCCAGTCTCCATGATCAAACGATAAGTCCCTATGCCTTCAATTGGAGCCTTCATACGATTTCCCATGAACAAGAAATCCTTATTTGGATCTGTGGTTTGGATCGTAAGGAATCCTTGCAACGTAGTAGATACATGAGCAGTTGCATCAGAATCAAGCCACCAAGTATTATTAGGAACTTCTACTAAATATGATTCGAAACATACAAAAGCACTAATTGTACCTTTCTTTTCGAACCAAGCTTTACGTTTCGGGCAATCTTTCTGATAGTGTCCTTCCTTGTGACAGAAACGACACGTATCTGCCTTACGTTCCTTGTTAGCATCCTGTTGAGCTTTAGCAGGTGCTTTCTTCTTCTTGAACTTGTTGGCCTTCACTTTAAGTCCTTTACCGGCTCCTTGACCCATGAGGTTAATTGAATGACTCCCTTGTTTCTTAAGTCGTGACTCCTCCTGAGTAAGCATACTGGACAATTCACTAACATTCCACTTATCCTTAATAGTGTTATAGTTAATTTGAAAAGGTCCATACTCAAGAGGCAACGAGTTCAGAATAAACTGAACCAAGAAGGATTCATCCACTTTCATCCCCAAGGTCCGAAGTCTTGCTGCAATGTTAGTCATCTCGATGATATGATTTTGCATACTATGCGACCCATTAAACTTAATGGTCGTGAGTTCAGCCATTAGTGTACCAGCGAGAGACTTATCTGCAGAACGAAAACGTTCTTCCACAAACTTCAGGTATTCCCTGGCACTTTCTGTTTGCAGAATAGTACTCTTAATGTTGTTGGAAATATTCATTCGCATAAACATAAGGCTTAGCCTATTAGAGTGTTCCCATACTTTTTGGAATGACTTCTCATCCGCACTGCTCGAATCAGTAATGGCAGCGGGCTTATCATTCAGCAGAGCCAAGTCAAGATCCATCACACCTAAGTGGAACTGGACTTGCTCACGCCATTCAGAGAAGTTCAATCCATTGAACATAGTAACACACGAAGCAAGCGAATGAAAAGGAATAGCTGCAAAATAGATATACATGCTCACAAATCAATATGGATTCAACAAAACAATTAAAGCATATCGCAGTTCACCTTTGGGTAAATACTACGACACACTATCATAATTTAAATGCCACTTAGTCTTTAATAGGTATTTAAATATTTTTAACCAAATATATATGCCATCTTTGGACAAACAATATATATTTGACTAAGAATATTAATTTTACCTCATCATATTCACTATTCATAGAATAATTGATTCACCTTTGGGTAAATCCTTATTTTCTAGCAATAGTGAAAATTGATTTATCCACTAATTTTGATTAGAAGCATTTCATTAATTTAATGGATAAACTATAATATTATGTATGCATATTTTCATAAACAAAATAGTTTGGCCACTTTGGTGACTAACAAACTATATAACTTTAAGCACATACATTAATTTTTTTATTTTACAGTATAAGAATCAAATTACAATAAGCACATTATGATGGATTTCTATGTAATTGTTGTTGCATGGCCAAAGTGCAATCTTAAAACATGTATCTGGTAACTTCAAAATGAAATTTAATTTCATCTACTTAATGATCCATATTACATTAAAAATCCCACGATAACAAACATCAACTATTATACCCAGAACATTAATAAAATATAAACATTAATAAATCAAATTTGATCTAGCCCAAATATACAGTGGCAAGGATACTTGCGATGTGAATATATAGGAGAACAAGTTTACTGGGCAAAGTGATTCACCCAAGCCATTAATAAATCATTAAAGTATCAAAGATACAAAAAGTTAAATCTCGATACACTAATTTTCAATGAGATAATCATTAAAAAAAATGAAGCACATAAGTTCATTCTAATTTTCAAGGTATTCTTCTGTGGGCTAGGGTTTAATTCTATAAGAATCATTCTTATGGGAAAACCCCAAGAAAAAATTAGCCGTAGTATTTTAAAGAAAAATTCCTCCCCTAATCACTACAGTAACCTAAGCGAAAATTTATTCTAATGCTTCTTGATGCTTTATTCGTAAATAGTACTTTTATAACGAAGATTATCAGATCAAATTCCATGCTCATGATACCACATGTAAGCATAAACTTTAATTCTACAAGGATCTTGAACATGATAATCTTACATATAATCGTAATTGAAAACATACCTGAATCGTGAGCCATCATCTTTAAGCGGAAGCGTTAATCGGTAATTGGTTTCTCGCCCCTTGCCCTAGCTTTCGTTACCGCCGACTTTAGGGATGGAAGAGAGGAAAAAAAAGCAGTAACCCTAATGGGTGGGGAGAGGACCAATTTATAGATGTTCTCAGTTAATAATCTGGTACGTCCATCAAGTAACCAATCGGACGGATGAGATTTACTCATTAATTAAATATTAATATATGGGCCTTAACTTATTGGGCCACATTATTTATAAGAAATAACTTACAATAGAATGAAAATTACATATATTATTCCGTATAGTATTATTAGTCAGAATGAGATCATAATGAACTTTCTTTATCATTCATGAACTTGGCCCAAATGTTGTCCTAAATTGATATTTTTCTGACGATAGACATAGTGAATAGAAAGTTTAACTCAAAGTGGTTATGCAGTGGGATTGCAGCTCAGCTCTCTCTTTCCCTTTTTGTTTTTTTTTTTTAAATAGTAAAATGTAAGCTTGCAGTACAAGTTGGTGTACGATAGTTTTTCAGCTTTCTTTGCACTTATTAGAGTTTGTACTACTTTAAGCTCGTAAACCACGGGGTTCCAAGCCGAGCGGCTGACAGAAGTATTGGAGGAAAGGCATGGCGGGGAAAGAACGGCGGAGATCCTTCAAAGTCGGAAAGATAAATCGCACTGTTCAAGCTTCGTGCGATGAACTCGATCGAAAAAGTATACATGGAGTTTAAAATATACGACTTCCCATTTGGGGATTTCCTGCCGAACCAACTCGGCCACTCGGATGCTGCTGCTTGAAAATTAAACAAAGTAAATTAGCAACCACTTGACATTTTTTTAACCTAACTTAGAGCATGTTGAAATGCATAATGAGATCATGTGCAAGAGCCAAGACAAAACCCACGTCTCTTACACTCCTTTTGAATTTCACATGACTCAATGATTCTTATATATTTTTATGTGCATCCAAATAAGCTAAGCCTGCATCTATGAGATTCTAAAAAGGGTACCTACACTTTAAAAATAAATAATTTGAAGGGTGGAGCTTCGTTTGTAAACCAACACAAAGGCATAAGTAAACTTGCTTTTCAGCATATTTGAAAAGGAGAGGTGCTGATCATGCCAACAGATTATAGTGGATTTCTTTTAATTTCTTTAGTTTTCAATGTTTAGATTCTACTCAAATAAGTACATGCCATAATGTCAAAGAGTACAATTATTAGATCAGTCTACATATTTGGAAAAAGTTAGGGGTTCTTTATGTTATTATATATAGATATTTGAACTATTTATTGAACTTTTTTTCTTTGCAATTTTGAATAATATATTTTCATAATCATCATGTTTTTAAATAATATCGTTTCATTTTTTTCCTTTTTAAATAATAAACATAAAAGCGCATTGAGCTCCGTCTATTAAAAAAAATATCATAAACGTTTGACCTTAAAGTATCTTATACAAACTGATCATCATTATTTCAAAAGGTTTAATATTGCCACCCCCCCCCCCCCCCCCCCATCAAAATAACAAAGTGGCCAAGAGGTTATAACTATAACAAAATATATAGTAATGTCTGAAGTTGAAAAATTCAGTGGCATATCTCGATTCTTTTATTAATGTAATTTTATTTTTCCTAACCCCTATAGGATTAAACTAAAGTAAGATACAAAAAGAAAGCGAAAAACCCTTAAAAGTACTGAATACTGATGTAAAAAGTTTTGTACCATAGTACTTATTAGTAATTAATAATGCATTATATTTACCCCCAGCATGTAATTATGGGTAGGTGCAATCTGGAAAAAGATCGACACAGAACACCGAAAGGCTTTAAATACTGTCATTTCCTATAGTGAACAATTAACTTTGAACTGATCCCTAGGACGATTCCTAGAATTTCCAAATAAAAAGCATAAATAAAATTCATTGTCGTACCCACCACTTGAAAATTTGACTGGCATTTCAGTGGAAAACAACTCAAAGTCCAAACCTAGAATTCCTATCTTCCTTGTTAAGTTTACTCAATTTAATTTGGGTCCAACCCTGTAATGCCTAAGAATTAAGATGATGTCTATTTAACCTATTGTATATTTAAAAATTCACAAGGTTGGAACTCAGTTAATTAGCACTAATTCTTGTCTCATAAACATCAAACTAAAGCAAGTTGAATAGCAGTGAAAAAAATACTGGTATTTGAATTGTAACATGGTAGTAAAACGTTAAATTTTGCATGTTACATGAAATGTTGAAAACCGGACAACCTTGTTAAAAAGCAGATTTAGAATTAAAAGCTATGAAATTATCACTGCACACATTTTTTCTCGAAGATATTGTGACACCCTAAGTGGATCCTGACAAAACACGGAAGAGATGCTAGTGGCATGTTTTAAAGCCCTACAGGTTTAGGTCAAAGTGGAGAATATCGCTAGTGAGCTGAGTTGTTACATATCGTATCGTAGTTATTTCGCGTGCAACCTTGAAAGATGGTGGAGCAAACCTCAACGAGGACGCTCAGTCCTTAAAGGGAATGTATGTGACACTTTAAGTGAATCCCATCTTGACAAAATGCTCGAGAGATATTAGGTATATAAGTAAACAAGTCTTAAATCCTAATAACACATTTTAAAGCGTGCGAGTTTAGGTCAAAAGCGTACAATATCACGTAATTTGATTTGAGAAGGTCATTATCAATAGGTGATATGATTATGAGTTTAGCACATAATGTTGGCACCCTAATCTAGCTAGTAATTTAACTTCACTTCTACTCTTATACAAAAATTAAGTTGCAATCCCTCTTAGATTTCCTTCAGTCATGAGCATGACTAGTGTTGCCAAAAGGAAAAATCAGACATGGCCACTTTTACTTTACAGTTTTTTGGTAGGGTCGTACACAACATGAATTTACACGCCTTTAATCTGTTCAAAGGTCTGTCAATATTATATACTATATACGTTGTGAGATTATAAACTTTTTCTTCTAAAAGAAAATCATTTGATGCATTTCCTCTGCTTTAATTTTCACATCAGCTAATGGAACATCGTACATACCATTTTCTATTGTTACCTGCTTTCCTTTTTCTTTCCTTCTACTCTAGTGCTTTTGGTATCACAAAAGTCTTTCTTCGTGAAAATTCCGGTAGTTGGTGACTGTTAGGACCGAAATAATCAAAGTGTCATGCGGAAACTAGTAAAGTAAATCTTAAACGACGATAAATCAGAAAATAAAAGAGATATCAAAAGAGACACAAACATTTAACGTGGTTCGGTGAATTGACCTACGTCCGCAAATGCAGATGAGCAATTCACTATATAAAAGAGAGTATAAAATATCAAGAGAAGAACCTCACAAAGAGACAAACATATATAAGTGACACACTAAAACTTGTCCTTAAATGTTCTCCCCATAAACAAGACTCTCAAACCCTTTGTGACTACATGGATGCTACTAAATGACAAGGATCCTGATCAATTCATAGACGTCGAAACATTTTTCCCGAAGAAAGGGGACTAGCAAAATATATAAGATTTATAATTTCCTTCTAAAAGAATTAAAACCCAATTATGGTATTGTTGTCCTTCCTTAAAATAGAAAACCAAATATGATAATAATTTCAGGATAAACACCTAACAATGATCGAAAAATATTGTTTGGAAAGCGTGTGTATCAAATACTAATTACTATTGTGAGCACATGATTTTTGCACTAAGCATTTAAATTCCAAAATTAAAATAAAACGTTTTTGAGTGCAATTACTTGCTTTGTTTGAAATTAGTTATATTTTGTGTGTTTGAATAAGTAAAAATTAGAAGAAAAAAAATCAAAAAAAATTAGGCTAGTTAATTACTTTGTTTAATTGGTTAGATTTTGAGAAAATTAGCAAAAATGGTGTTAAGTAATAGAAATTAGGAAAATAGTAGAAAATTGCCAAAAAATTACTAATTAATTAGAGTAGGTAGGAAATTAGGTTTTATATTTTTCCATAAAAGAAAAAGAAAAAAAAAGTATAAAAGAAAATACATAAAAATCATTTAAAACCAGAAAATACAAAAATAGATATATATATATAGGTATAATGAATTGGGCTAATTGAGAGGCCCAATATGCTAAGCCCAGTAATTTGGCCCGCCTGGCCTTTTAATTGTTTTGATCATGACCGTCCATCTTGATAGATCCAACGACCCCAATAATTAGTGGTTTGGTTTTAATTAATTAATTGTGATGCTTGATCCCAGCCGTCCATTTAATCTGATCTAAAGGCCGTAGACCTTAGTCTCATATGCAATCGAACGACGCCGTTTTAGTAACGTGCGTGTGAGCCGTCGATCTTGATCATTTGGACGGTTGAGATTATCTCGGATACCCTGGCTATATAATGCTTATGTCCGAACGGCTGGCCATTCTTTACACGAATCCAAACCCTAGCCGCCCCATGTTCTCTCTACCTCTCTCGTCTCCTTCATCCTTCAACCCTAGGCGGCCATGGCGGCCACCACTCTCCACGGTGGTCGCCGTCCTTTCTGACTCCCTCCTCAGCTCCATCTCTTCTTCTCTTTTCTTCTTCACTCATAACACACCAAAAAACCCTAAAAAACACCCTGTTCTTCAAAGTCCCGGTCACCGGAATCCTCGCCGGTGACCACTAAAGTATGAACCACCGCATAAAACCAATGCCATTCAAATCGTCTTCACCTGATCTGTCCAACCATACCACTCACTACCTTCAAATATCACTGGAGCGTCTCGAATATCCTAAAAAGAGTCGCCGGAAACCTAACTCCGGCGACTCCAAAACTTGAACCACCCAAGATCCTTCATTCACCATCCCTTGAACACCCCCCTGCAACCCAGAGTCATAAAGGCTTCGTCTTTAAGCCTTAAAAGAAAAACCAGAAAAGAAGTAAAAAAAAGAGAGTTCTGAAAAGAATAAAGAAGAATAAGAAGAAGAGAAGAAGGCCTGAAGAGTCTGAGAAGAATAAAGAAAAAGAATAAAAAGAAAAAAAAAAGAGATAGGAAGCTCAGGGGACCGGCCCTGCGAGCTAAGTCCCCCCCCCTCTGTTTTGGTTATTTCCTTTGCTTCTTAGTTGTTTAATCTTTGTTTTCGCATGCTTTTCATTCTTCTCTGATCTTTGTTTTCCTGATTTGGTTATGTTCCTGTGGTTCATCTTTTTCTATATTCGCATGTTTCCCTATGTTTCTTGCCAATCTTTGTTTCCACAAGCTAGTTATAGTGTTATGATAGTTTTCGCATCTCTTGATATCTCGATCCTTTGTGTCACATGCTAGCCTAAGACCTTTCTGTTTATTTTCTCATGTTAAGCGTTCCCTCTCCCTCTGTGTTTTATTTAATGTCTGTTGCTTGCTTATTATTATGATCATCTCTTCTGTTTTGTTATTTTTGAGGGTTTGAAATCCTGTGTTAGTCATATTGTCTTTGCTTCTTTGCTTTCATCTGTGTTTCTCTTGTCTTGAGTGTCTCAGCATGTCTTCTTGCTATCCTGTAGATTCTTAGTTTGTGCTTCGCATGTTAGTTTTAAGGTTCTAATCTGTTTGTCTATCTGCTTTAGTTTCTTATCGGATTATCTGTTTCCTTCTTGAAATCTCATGACTACATCTTTTAGTTTTCTTAACCCGCCTATCTTCCATATCTCTATTTGTATTAATGGTTTATCTGATTTAAAAGATTGTCATAGTATTAGGGTCCTTCTTATATTTCTTCTTGTTTTGTTTTAAGTCTTCAATAGCATGCCTATTCTCTCCTCTTTGTGATCCCTTGTTTGGATTTTTGACTTGATTTGAATATTTCATTTGATTAGACTTCTCCACTCTTGTTTGCATGTTTAAAGTTTTCAATTTCAATCTGTCTTCATCATCACTGCTAGTTCTCAACAGTTTTGAATGGCTCTTCTTTGCTTCTCCATATCTCTCTTGTTCTCATTTTTCACTTTTCACATGTATACATCAAGCTAGGGTTGACACTTGAAAGTAAAATCTGATTACCATGCTTATGTTATGTCTAGTTGAATCTGTTGACTGTTTTTGTGAGAACTTAGTGTCCATGTACCTATAACCATGAATGCTAAGTAGGTTTTGGCTTTCCAGTGAATCACTCAACATGAAATTGATTGTAACTCATGCATGCTTAATGTTTAATTAACACTGTACCACTTGAAATTGAGTTTGTAAGTCTGATTAATTAAAATTCAACATTATCCAACTTCTTTTCTGAATTTTGATTAGTTGATAAACATATTTGGTTTCATGTGTTTATGTGTGCAATTGCATGTTGAAATGGCTAGGTTTGCAATAGTTTGATGTTAAGTATGAACACTGTTGATGTCTATTATGCTTAGGAGGATTGGTTATAGCTGTTAGAACCAAGTTCCATGAAAGTGGTTAGTTTTTAAATAGGATAAAATACTGAAATTGAATAATTAGGCTATAAGTTAAATAATTGGCTTAAGAATGGTCAACCTTGCAAAGGGTTGACCTATTCTATAAAGCCCTAACACACAGCCTCACTGTTAACAGTGGCTGGTTGTGCAAAAGGGGCTATGTCTGCAAATGCAGACTAGCCCAGGCTCTCTTTAGAGCCCTGAACAGCAAAGTGGCCAAACCTGTAAAGGTTTTGGGCCCAGCTGTTCAGTATATGGCTTTAATAGCCCAAGCTAAGTCTCAACTTGAGACTGGCTAGTTCTTAAATAGGTAAACATAATAACAAAGCAGGCTATGCCTGCAATTAGCTATAATTTGGAATAATTTGGTCTTAATTGATTGGAATTAGATTAAAAGTGGCTAAAATTGAAATAGTTTCTTAAAATAGAAGTGGCCAGCCCTTAAATACTAATGCCAGGGCTGGCTATTAGTTAAATAGGTTCAAAAGAAGCTGGAATTTGCCCTAGGTAAGCTAGTAAATCAGCAGTGCCCTTAGGGGCACAATTGGTAGTTAAAAAGGTAAAACAGTAAATAGTTAGAACTTAAAAGGGTAATTGAGACATTTATGCTCCTGATTTCTGCAATTTTGTAGAGGTTTAGGGGTATAATGGTCTCCTAAAAATGGGAAATATGTAAAAATCTCAAACCCCTAGGGTCACATTAGTAAAAACCCATAAAAGGGAATCTTTAGAACCTTCCAGCACATGCTGGAAGGGTTTTGATAATTGAAATTGGGGTTAAAGTGTAGAATGGATAATTTTAGGAGGGGGAGAAGTGGGATTAATCCCATACTTCCTCCCCAAGTTTTCAGCCCTACGAATAACTATATATACCTCTTAAAAGGGGCTGAAAAGGGGGTTCCAAGCTTAAGCAATCTGAAATTCATCTTTAGGCTAATTATTGAGAAGAAATACTAGGAAAAAACATAGCAATTTAGCAGTAATCATTTCTGGAAATTCCGGGTGTGGAGAGCTTGTAGTTTTAATCTGGTTTTCTGGGCTTTTGTTCGATTATCTGCTGGGTTTCTCTCGTATTGCTGTTGCTGTGTTGCTGTGTTGCTGTGCCTTTACCACTCTGTTGCATTGCCTTGAGTCTCTGCTGATTAATTACTCTTACCCCTTCCCTTAGAACTCATCGGCTACATTTTGCTATCCAGGTACATTTTCAATTCAAATGGAGCTGTAATGATTGATCTGCTGAATGAAATGAAGATTAGAATTGTTTTGTATCTGTCCTGTAATTTTATTTTAAGTTTGTCGTATACTGCAGTAGATAGCAAGGAAAAACAGAAACAAAAACAATGTAATAGTTAGTGTAATAACAATAGAATAGTAGTAGTAGTAAGTGTCACACCTCCTTTTTCACATACACATACGTATAAATGTAAATGTGCCATTGTTTAATACTACACCCCGAGAAGGGATATAATAATAACCAGGGAAGGAGTTTTTCCACTTAAAGGACAGTCGGAACGGGATCAATTTATTTAATTTTTCATAGTCGCCACTTGGGAAAATAATGGTGTCCCAAGTCACCGGTTTAATCCCGAACCGAGGAAATTTATGACTCTATTATTATAGTCTGCGAAACAAAGACCTGGATAAGAAACTCTGTTAACCCGGGAGAAGGTGTTAGGCATTCCCGGATTTCGTGGTTTTAGCACGGTCGCTCAATCATTGTTCTTGAATCTTGTTTGACTTGTTATAGATTTTAACTGTGTGCTATTATGTTCTGCTTTTCAATTTTTAGAAGAATTGCGACGTCACGAAAACACATTTTCGAGTCACACCGCAACCAGTACGCCTGTAACTTTAATGTATTTCAGTTTCGCCGAGAGATAGATTTGGGTCACATAAATGCGCACCCGTGATTAGGAAGGTATTATTATTAACTAACGCGCCTAAAGTAATTCTTGCGTTTGTACTTTGCGAGGGCCATGAAATTTGCTAAATGGCACGCCTCGAAATCTAAGGTTCAATTTATAATAAAAGAGGGCCATTCAATGTGCCATTTTGCTTGGCATAGCATGCCTTAATTCCATTTTTAACGGATACTCAAGTTAAAGCAAACTATATATGTTCATAATTATTTTCCTAAATCTAATGCCTTAATCATTACGAATTAACACCCAATATTACTACTTCAAACGAAAGATTGGTTCTCGAATGATTAAACATAGCTAACTTGCTATTTGAAGTGAAAAATCAAAACAAATCCATAAGATGATACGAAAACCAACAAGCAAACACATAAATCCCAAATTCAACTTTATTGCAGAAATTAAACTTCAACAAAAATACCGCAACTTTGAATCATAATAATATATGTATATACAAAAATACACACAAATAGAGACAAACCTCCCATATTCATATAGTATTGAACCATCAGTGATTTAAGAGTGGACATTAAGGATTTCTAACCTTTTTGTTGCGACAATAATATGAGCTTCAGCTATGAAACTCGATGCCTACAATGACGTTCCAACCAAGATCGCTGGTTGGAGCTCAAACGATGACCTCGACTCGTCCTCAAATAACTCCACCAAAATGAGGTAGTAAAGTCGGACCTTGCTCACCGGATAGCTAGATTAATTGACGAGATCCCAACGAAGTCTTTATAGAAACGGAACGAGTTAGTGCTCTTCGCCGACGTTGGTCACCCGACGACACCGTGAACCGAAATGCAAGCAGACTGTGTAGTCGCCGGTGGAGTTGCTGGTTGCGTCGCCAGCGTGAGGGAGAAGCAGTAGCTCTAGGTGGTCATTTGACGGGCAACAGTGATGCAGCAGTGGTCGTTTGGACGTGAAGGAGGCAGCAACGGCAGGCCGTAGGTTGACGACACAGCAATGACGTTGATGGTTGCTACTGGACTTGAGGGTCGCTGCTTCTGGACGTGAGTTTGCTGCTTCTGGACGTGAGCTTGCTGCTTTCGTGTGTGTATTGTTTTTGTTTTTCTGAAGAAGCTTTTTTTTAGTTCCGAAAAAATGAAGAAGATGGGGGTCCTCTCCTCTTTTTTGTTTATCTCTCAAGCCTTTTCTTTTCTCGCTTTTTACTTGCTGTCCGTTTCTCTTCTTTTCTCTCAAGAAGAAACTGTACAGTAGCCTCTCTTTTTTTTGTCTTTGTTCGGCGCCTCTCCTGCATGTATCTCTATTGTTCTCCTTTTTCAAAATATCAGAAAGCCTTGCTCTTTTTCTTCTTTTTGTATCTCTCCTCCTCTCTCCTTTTCTGTCCGTTCTTTTCTTATTTCCTCTGTGTCTTTTTCTTTCTTGTTTTTTAAAAGAAATCTCCCTCTTCTGTCTATTGTATTTTTCTCTTCCAAACATGAATCCCCACCGTGTCCCCTCTCCAGCCCCTTTTTATCTCTTTTTTCTCTCTTTTTAAATTGTCTCCCATGCTCAATAGTAGTGGTGCCCCCCTTATTTTATTGTATTTCAAATATTCCAACAAAATGATGGGTCTTCTCATGTGGGGTTGGGTACCCAATAGTGATGGGTCTTCCTCGTATTCTGTCCGTGTCCCCCATGTGTGTCCCCCACGTGTGGTGGGCTCGGATTATTATGGGCTATGTCCGAAAATTATAAAACCGGGTGGTTTGAACCCGAATATTATTCTTCACCCGGAACCGAGAATGAGAACACGGTGTTATTAATTAATCACTACAAAATAAAATTATTTTTGTTATTTTCGTTTTTAATAAAAAGATAAAAATATAAAGTACTATTTTTGTATTTTTTTCAAGTTTAAAATGACTACGAAACATTAATAAAACTATATTTTTGTTATTTTTCATTTTAAGGTAGAAATAAAGTAAAAGAGTCAAAATTAGCTAAAATAGCTATATTAGGCCTAAACTAAATATTTTATGCTAAAAATATATAAAAAAACTCGGGGAGGGTCAAAAATCACGTGTTTACAGCTGCCCCTCTTTGACTGAAAACACAAAGAGTTTTCAGACAAAGAACGACTAGACAAGTGTTTTTTGACCCGACCCTTATTCGGAGGGACTAAACTAAAAGAAGAGGATGTGACCGAGCCCTTGTATCCGAGCTGCCTACATATCCTTGGCTATAAAGGAATCAGGCCACGTGTAGTTCGAAGTGAGTAAGGATATCGAGTAACCGAGGTGGAGAGCCGGTCGAGGTGCCGTTTCGCCGAGGTTCCGTTCCGTCGAGGTTCCGGTCCGTGGTTCTGCTATTACATCAAGAATCAAAACATGAGAAAGACTAACTAAGCATATCAGCTACTAGTTACAAGATTCCTATCTATAAGTCTTCTGAAGCTTGATCTTGAGTATTGGTTGGTGCTTCATGCGGACTCTAAATTTGAACCTTGATACTTGCTAGTTGCAGGTGCTGCTTTTCGGATCAAGACCAGGTATGCAGTGCTCGTGACCTCGGCCATGTCTTGAGCACACCACATCTTTCATCACCTTCTGCACTTGGATTAACTCCTTCCTCTTTTTTATTATGACTAACTTTTGTTGATCATTTCGGACTGTTGACTCGCATTCTGGTTGCAAGCTTCTTTTGTGGCTAACTTGCATTGCACTCCGAAGTGAATTTCCTTACTTGTGATCTTCAAGCTATTCTCCTTCGAAGTCTGAATCTAACTTTTCTGATCCTTGTTGCCTTCCTTCTGATTCATGCTGGGGATTTCCGTTGCACTCTGTCACTTTTCGATTGTTCACTATCATTATCAAATCTTGGAAACTGAGACGCCGTTCTGCTTTTCTGGCGGGCTTCTGACTTTAACAACAAACTTTAATCATAAATTGTCATTCCATTCTGCAGGCGGGCACCTGACTTCAACAAACTTCGAAAATAAATTGCCACTTCATTCTTCGAGTGGGCACCTGATTACCAAAACTTGAACTGTATAGATCGAACGATTACCATCTCAGGAGAAAAAATTCATCTGACTAAGATTTTGACGCTAGGAGATAATTCCTCAGACTAGGTCTAAATTGTTGTGATCTCAGGAGAAAGATTCATTAGACCGAGATTTTGATATCTTAGGAGAAAGATTCATCGGACTAAGATTTCGACGCTAGGAGATAATTCCTCGGACTAGGTCTAAATTGTTGTGATCTCAGGAGAAAGATTCATCAGACTGAGATTTTGATATCTTAGGAGAAAGATTCATCAGACTAAGATTTCGACGCTAGGAGATAATTCCTCCGACTAGGTCTAAATTATTGTGATCTCAGGAGAAAGATTCATCAGACTGAGATTTTGATATCTTAGGAGAAAGATTCATCGGACTAAGATTTTGACGCTAGGAGATAATTCCTCATACTAGGTCTAAATTGATGCCTTACTTGAAATCTTCCAATTGTTGCTTCCTTCTTCTTGTTGCTTTCATCTAAAACCTCTAATTGTTGTTTTTCACTTCCTATTAAATTATCTTTAACTATAACTTCAAAAACTAAATCGCCACTCCATTCTCCAGGCGGGCTCCCTGACTTCAACTACAACTCAAGACTAAATCGCCACTCCATTTTCCAGGCGGGCTCCCTGACTTCAACTATAACTTCAAAAACTAAATCGCCACTCCATTCTTCAGGCGGGCTCCCTGACTTCAACTACTCAAGACTAAATCGCCACTCCATTCTTCAGGCGGGCTCCCTGACTTCAACTACGACTCACTAATTTCATCCCATCCTTATCGCCTTCCTTTGTTTCTTGTACCATTTTCTTCTTCCTGCATCATCTCTTGGGCCATCCTTTCTTCTGAATTACCTTGTTTCGGAATTGCTTTCCTCCTGGGTCGTGTTATTTTTCTCTTGACTGCCGGGGATATCTTTGGAATTGATTACTTACCTGCTGGGGATAATGCTGCTGGGGAAATCTTCTTTATTTCCTCCTTTTCTAACTCCTTCAAAACCTTTATTCTCTCCCGAGATCGCTGGGGATTGAAATGTCATCAGCTGGGGATTACCCTGTCGGGGGATCCCTTTTCCTTATTCCTCTTTCCAAACCTCCTTCGGGGCTCGCGCTTCGCTCCCTTGCAAAACTTGCAGGATATAATGCTGCCGGTGAAATCTCGAAATCAGTGTTTCATTTTCCGAGAACTGCTGGGGGTGATACCGGCCTCTTGCCTTTCTGAACGCAAGCTTCCTCGTTTTGTCCTGTCTGCTGGGGGTATAATTTCCTCTATCACAGCTTGTTGTTTTCTTTCTTTCAAAGCTGCTGGGGATAACCGGGTTCAAAGATCATTTCCTCGCGTTATCTGGCTTCTTTCCCCAACCGGGTATTTGGTTTCGAGAAAATTTTCGCAACGGGAGAAAATTTTCTGCCCCAGTTTGAGAATCTTCTTCGTGGCATGCTTTTCTGCCAACAACCCCTCTTTTTCCTGTTTCAAATCAAAGAAAAATTGGTTAGTTTTAAAATGTGGTGGCTGGTTGTGGTGCTCCCGCTGGGGATGGTTCTCCTCCTCTTTCCCTGCTCTGCGTTTCATTGTCAGACCCTGCTGGGGATGTTATCATTTGATGATATTCATGCCGGGGATAGTTTTCTTCTTTCTTGCTTCCCCGCCTTCCTTGACGACTCTTTATTTGCGAACCTTTCCACGTGGTTTTCCACTGACCACCCGAATTCCTATGATAGTGACCCTTCGTGAAGACCTTGCATGTTTCACTGGTGAACCATTTTCTTTATTCACCCTTGTCACTGAAAATACCTTTCTGCTGGGGATATCTTCCCTTCTTTGGCGGCATATCTAAGGAATGTGCATTTCCCGACCTTTGAGTCTCATTGGCCTTGGCCTCGAGATCATTAACCTTCATTGAGATATCCTTTTCACACTGATCCACCCCTTTGTCGATTTCCTATTGCTGGGGAATATCCTTCTGGACACTGGCTTTGCGCTTAATCCCTCCTCACTTATACCACTTGGGTGTACCAATCAAATTCCGTCTTGCATAATTGGAAAGCTGATGGAAAATTTTGAAGTCATTTCTTACAAACAGACTCTATTGGGGAATTTTTATGAAAGGAGAAAGATAAAAGGAAACAGAATAAAAGACAAAAAGAAGATGACTCTCTAAAAAGAAAAATTATAAAATAAACCTATCAAACATGGATACCAACTCTAATGGACATGACATGCACATATAGCCTATCCTCCGTTGTTAAACCTCCTTTCGTAATCTTCTCCTGGGGCTTTCCTATCTCATTTCCAACCTTCGTTCGACTTGTAGTGCCCGAGGGGTTATCACTACCAAGCCTCTCTCATTTTGGTTTTCTCTCAGCTTTCATCGTCTTATGGTGCCTGTGAAGGTTTTCACCGCTAAGACTCTCTCATTTGTGTTACTTTTCCGCTGGGGATTGGTGGTGCTACTGCTAAGATTCTCTCATATTTCTTCTGCTGCAGATCCGAGTCTTTTCTGATGGGAATCAGAGCGTTATGTTCTGATAAGACTTCTCTCATTTGCCTGACTTGGCCTCTTTTAAAGATTGGTCAAAAGGTCTTTCTTTGGACCGTAATGTGGATTTGGATAAGGCTAGAAAGAAAGGGTATTAAAGGCTCAAAATAAAACAGATTGGGTTCAAAATTACAACCTTCGGAATCCTATATTTTCCTTACATAAACACATTTTTTTTTCAACTGCCCCTGTTTCTTGCTTGGGGATTTTATTGGTTTTTATTTACACTATGACCGAGCTGTGAAGCGCCTACGTATCCTCTTTGAGGAATCAGGTCAAACGTAGTTCCCAATTCCCTTTTTTCAAGTTCCTTTTTTTTTCACACTTTTCTCTTTTCCTTTTCTTTATCTCTTTTTGTTGTTTTTTTTTCTTTATTTTTTATTTATCCATTTCTTCTCTTACCTTTCAAACTTGTGTTTCTGGTCTTTGCAACTAATTCCGAAGGAGGGGCATGAAAGAATTTAAAGTAAGGCTCAAAGGGTTGACGATGGATAAAGTGTTTGGATAGCAGAACAAAATGCCTTCGTCATTCCAATCTTCAAAACATGCCAAGCGTGAACAACACAATTAATATTCGTCATATCTTTAAAGCACTGTTTGGGCAACACTCTCATTTTCATTATTATGAACGACCCCATGTCAATTTTGGCAGCTTGCCTTTAACGGTTTTCTTTTACTTGCCCCAGGTTCTCATGACTCGGGTTTCGAATAATCTCAAACCGTTCTTACTTCATTTAAATATCTCGATCACCTCCCAATGGTTTTGTGATTAACTTTTAAGATCAGACCAGAACTATGCGCGCACGTCATGTCACTAGAGCTAGCAGAAAAAGAACTATAGGAAGGAGAGGACTAAATAACAGAAAATGTCTAGAAATAATATAAAATAGGTCATTGTATTAACCGATAAAACAACGACTCGAACAACCGAAAAACAAAACTGGGGTTACAACCCTTAGAACGAACCTAGACCCCTTTAGATGAGACACTATGATCAAAAGAAAAATACAAGGATAAAAGGTTTGAGCCACAAAACAACATTCGGATTACCACTCGGACAAATAGAAATGACAACAAAATAAGCCACCACAAATGACCCTCCAATTGATAAGCCTGACATTTAGCCACGAATTTGATTATCAGAACCACTATGGCCTTCTCTCATTTCAGGTCGGCAAATTCCCGAGTGGATTCTCATATTCCGTGCCACCAGGCATCACCGCTAGAAAGTGTGTATCATCAAGTGCAGGTAATGGATTCAGCGCGATATTCTGGGTGTCACTGTTATGAATCACAATCAATCTTTCTTGGATCATCCTTTCTATTTCCCTTTTCAAATCCCGACAACTTTCCATGTTGTGCCCCCGGGCATGGGAATGGTATTCACACCTTTTAGATGGGTCAAAGCTCCTTGCACGTGGGTCCACATGATTTGGAGGGATGGGTGCAATCATGTCCTGTTGCTTTAACTTCTCAAATAAGCTTTCATAGGAAACTCCTATTGGTGTGAAATTATCCTTCAACTTCGGTTCCCTTCTATGCCCTTGGTTTGGAAGTGGGTTATAAGGTATTTGGAAATTTCGCAGAGGCTGATAGAGATTTTGTGATGCTCGTGCTCGCTTTCTTGGATGATTTGATGGCCGAATAACATACTGGGGTGGATCAACTGAGTATGGTGGGTTCGGAGGTGGATAGTAATGCTCAGGGGAGTTATGGAAAACCTGTCGAGACATCGCATACCGTCGAGGTACTCTTCTGGAACCTTTTCTTGACCCTGATATCATCATGACTTCTTCATCCCTCTCATTCGTGTCACTAGATTCAAATTGGACAGCCTGAGCTGCAGCCTTGAGAGCCGCTTGACTTATAATTCTGCCTGTCTTGAGACCGTTCTCTACCATTTCTCCCATTTTGACTACATCCAAGAAGGATTGACCAACCGCGGACATCATGTTCTGAAAATAATCCGGCTCTTGAGCCTGAAGGAAGACAGTGATTAACTCATGGTCATCCATGGGTGGCTCAGCACGAGCCGCTTGCTCTCTCCATTTAAGGGCATATTCCCTGAAACTTTCACTTGATTTCTTCTTCAGATTTGAAAGGAAAATGCGGTCCGGGGCAATGTCAATGTTGTATTGGAATTGTTTGACAAAGGCCTGTGCCATGTCGTTCCAGACGTGCCAGCGAGATGCATCTTGATCCCAAAACCATTCAGAGAGGCTACTCCTGTAAGGCTTTCCCCAAAGTAAGCTATTAACAATTCTTCATTTCTTCCCAGACTCCTTAGTTGATTGCAATACCTTTTCAAATGGGCTATGGGATGTCCATGTCCATCGTACTTTTCAAATTTGGGAATCTTGAAACCAGGTGGCAAGTGGACATCGGGAAACAAGCATAGATCTTTGAAAGCAACACTCTTTTGACCTGCCAACCTGTGCGTGTTTTTCAACCGTTGTTCTAAGCTTTTCAATCTTTGGGTTATTTCTTCCTGTACCTTCTTTCGGGTAGGCTTCTCAATGTTTGCGGGAAGGTCGTGAGAGTGGTACTGTTCTTGCTGTATAGCAAATTGTGACTCATGAGAAAGTTGTCCCTGGCCATTGGACCATGCTTGACGCATTTTGGTCATTTGTTGTTTCACTGTTCTATTTTCCTCAACCACGGCAGACTCTTGTTGAACTTTCTGACCCTGAGTCTCTTGAGCACTTGTAACAACTCCGATGTCGGTTATCATTTTCCTTGAATCTTGCTTTCCAATTTACCACAACCAACCACCTCAACTTTCTGGGATTAACAAAACGAAACCACCGGGTTAGCGTTAAGGTATTCCGCTTATTGATTTCCTTTGTTTTTCTACTATTTTCTTTTCTTTTTCCTTTTTGTGGTTTTTTTTTCATTTTTTTTTTCTTTTTATAGTTTTTTCATTTTTTTTTCATTTTTTTTTCATATATATACATATACAGTTGTGGTCGAATCTTATGGAGATTGCCTACGTATCATGACCCCGCATGAATCAGACCGAGCGTAGTTCTTGCAAATTAATGCAAGAAATAAAGAAATGTTTATTTGATTTTTTTTTCTTTGAAGGAAAATTATAGAAGCCGACTCCAACTACAAACTTGTGTAGGAAATTTCTACAAGCAAAAGAATATTTTTCGTGTCAATTATGACTATTTCTACAAAATTGGCCACATAATGGCTTATTTGACAAAATGACTATTTTTGCAAGATTTATTTAAGAAAGATAAACTTGAAATTTTTTTTTTATCTTGTGGCTCATGGGGCATCGTTCAGCACCGACACAGGCCAACACAAGACTGAGAAATTTTAAATGCCAAATGTGGCTATTTTTTTTTTTTTTTTTAATCCTGTGGCTCATGGGGCATCGTTCGGCATCGCCATAAACCAACACAAAACTATTTTTCATAAATTGGCCATATAATGGCTTATTTAGACAAAGTGGCTCTTTTTGCAAAATTTTATTTAAGAAGATGCAAATTCAAAATTTTATCCTGGGGCCTATGGGGCATCGTTCAGCACCGACACAGGCCAACACAAGACTGAGGAAGTTAAAAATGCAAAAATATGGCTATTTCAGCAAAATTCCGGCCATGTAATGGCTTATTTGATAAAATGGATATTTTTTGAAAAGTTGAGTGATGACTCAAACTTAATTTTTGCGGATACAGCCTTTCAACGTTTCCGCGAGGGAATATTTCAAGGTTGTGTCCAAAATTATTTACAAATGACTCCAAGTGGCTATTTTTGCAAAAACGGCCTTCCGTGTCTTTTGAGGGACATTCGGCATATTTTGAGCAAGAATAGCATCACCCGACTTATTTATAACAAAATCAAAAATTTGATATTTTTTTTTTTGGTTATTTTTGCAAAAGGGGTGTGAACCCGGACTTGATTTTGCGGCTATGGCCTTGCAACATTTCCACAAGGAATATTTCAAGGCAGTGGCTGCAAAATATTAAAAATGATTCAAAGTGGCTATTTTTGCAAAAACAGCCTTCCGGCGTCCTTTCAGAACATTCGACTATTTGCAAAAATGGCATCACTTTGATTTTATTGACAAAATTAAACACACACATTTTTTTTTATTTTTAAAGGGGTGGTTGAACCCGATGAGGGTTGCCTACGTATCTCACCTAGTAGTGAGAATCAAACCTGCGTAGTTCGGTCAGATTATTTTATGACCAATTATTTCAACAAAATTGCTCTTCCCATTTTTCAAATTTTTCTTTTCAAATTTTCGACTGCGTTTTGTCAATATTTTAATACTTTTTTGTTCCAAATTTCTTTCTTTTTGTTTTCAGGAATTTAACCAATCAGCATAATAATACAAGACAAATAAATGTAACATATAATATGCTCGGTCTTTGATTACCGGGTCACCTGTCCTAGACGGACCCAACCCCTGTGTTGAGTCCCCTAAGTCAAATCAACTTGATGCAAATAAGCGTTTCCTACTAGGGATCCGGCATGAAGTCATGTTATTCTAAGTTCAAAACCTTGGTACATGATCTAGACTGTGTACCCAAGCGGACAACTCGGGCTGAGGAAGGAGCTCCTTTCCGGGAACCAAAAGGCCAACCGGCTTAGAAACTTTCCGAACCTCTTCATTATTTCGGGGTATGACACTAACAGAATAAGGAGTCTCAACCAGTGAGCACATCCCCGGGGGTGAGAAGTGAATGGTTTTCGGCACAATTTTATATACAGTTCACGCAATATCAAAGCGGTAAACATATAGCAGTTTGTATATACAGTGCAACTAGTATCAAAGCGGTAAACATGTAGCACATTAATCAAAACATATAAGGAAATCAGATATAAGCAAAAACAGCAATTTTAACTGAGCTCGAATTCTTAAACCCCGAACCGAAGTTCGGGTTACTTATCCCCAGCAGAGTCGCCAGAGCTGTCACACCTCCTTTTTCACATACACATACGTATAAATGTAAATGTGCCATTGTTTAATACTACACCCCGAGAAGGGATATAATAATAACCAGGGAAGGAGTTTTTCCACTTAAAGGACAGTCGGAACGGGATCAATTTATTTAATTTTTCATAGTCGCCACTTGGGAAAATAATGGTGTCCCAAGTCACCGGTTTAATCCCGAACCGAGGAAATTTATGACTCTATTATTATAGTCTGCGAAACAAAGACCTGGATAAGAAACTCTGTTAACCCGGGAGAAGGTGTTAGGCACTCCCGGATTCCGTGGTTTTAGCACGGTCGCTCAACTGCAATTTTTGTTTTTATCTGATTTCTTTATATATTTTAACTGTGTGCTATTATGTTCTGCTTTTCAATTTTTAGAAGAATTGCGACGTCACGAAAACACATTTTCGAGTCACACCGCAACCAGTACGCCTGTAACTTTAATGTATTTCAGTTTCGCCGAGAGATAGATTTGGGTCACATAAATGCGCACCCGTGATTAGGAAGGTATTATTATTAACTAACGCGCCTAAAGTAATTCTTGCGTTTGTACTTTGCGAGGGCCATGAAATTTGCTAAATGGCACGCCTCGAAATCTAAGGTTCAATTTATAATAAAAGAGGGCCATTCAATGTGCCATTTTGCTTGGCATAGCATGCCTTAATTCCATTTTTAACGGATACTCAAGTTAAAGCAAACTATATATGTTCATAATTATTTTCCTAAATCTAATGCCTTAATCATTACGAATTAACACCCAATATTACTACTTCAAACGAAAGATTGGTTCTCGAATGATTAAACATAGCTAACTTGCTATTTGAAGTGAAAAATCAAAACAAATCCATAAGATGATACGAAAACCAACAAGCAAACACATAAATCCCAAATTCAACTTTATTGCAGAAATTAAACTTCAACAAAAATACCGCAACTTTGAATCATAATAATATATGTATATACAAAAATACACACAAATAGAGACAAACCTCCCATATTCATATAGTATTGAACCATCAGTGATTTAAGAGTGGACATTAAGGATTTCTAACCTTTTTGTTGCGACAATAATATGAGCTTCAGCTATGAAACTCGATGCCTACAATGACGTTCCAACCAAGATCGCTGGTTGGAGCTCAAACGATGACCTCGACTCGTCCTCAAATAACTCCACCAAAATGAGGTAGTAAAGTCGGACCTTGCTCACCGGATAGCTAGATTAATTGACGAGATCCCAACGAAGTCTTTATAGAAACGGAACGAGTTAGTGCTCTTCGCCGACGTTGGTCACCCGACGACACCGTGAACCGAAATGCAAGCAGACTGTGTAGTCGCCGGTGGAGTTGCTGGTTGCGTCGCCAGCGTGAGGGAGAAGCAGTAGCTCTAGGTGGTCATTTGACGGGCAACAGTGATGCAGCAGTGGTCGTTTGGACGTGAAGGAGGCAGCAACGGCAGGCCGTAGGTTGACGACACAGCAATGACGTTGATGGTTGCTACTGGACTTGAGGGTCGCTGCTTCTGGACGTGAGCTTGCTGCTTCTGGACGTGAGCTTGCTGCTTTCGTGTGTGTATTGTTTTTGTTTTTCTGAAGAAGCTTTTTTTTAGTTCCGAAAAAATGAAGAAGATGGGGGTCCTCTCCTCTTTTTTGTTTATCTCTCAAGCCTTTTCTTTTCTCGCTTTTTACTTGCTGTCCGTTTCTCTTCTTTTCTCTCAAGAAGAAACTGTACAGTAGCCTCTCTTTTTTTTTGTCTCTGTTCGGCGCCTCCCCCTGCATGTATCTCTATTGTTCTCCTTTTTCAAAATATCAGAAAGCCTTGCTCTTTTTCTTCTTTTTGTATCTCTCCTCCTCTCTCCTTTTCTATCCGTTCTTTTCTTATTTCCTCTGTGTCTTTTTCTTTCTTGTTTTTTAAAAGAAATCTCCCTCTTCTGTCTATTGTATTTTTCTCTTCCAAACATGAATCCCCACCGTGTCCCCTCTCCAGCCCCTTTTTATCTCTTTTTTCTCTCTTTTTAAATTGTCTCCCATGCTCAATAGTAGTGGTGCCCCCCTTATTTTATTGTATTTCAAATATTCCAACAAAATGATGGGTCTTCTCATGTGGGGTTGGGTACCCAATAGTGATGGGTCTTCCTCGTATTCTGTCCGTGTCCCCCATGTGTGTCCCCCACGTGTGGTGGGCTCGGATTATTATGGGCTATGTCCGAAAATTATAAAACCGGGTGGTTTGAACCCGAATATTATTCTTCACCCGGAACCGAGAATGAGAACACGGTGTTATTAATTAATCACTACAAAATAAAATTATTTTTGTTATTTTCGTTTTTAATAAAAAGATAAAAATATAAAGTACTATTTTTGTATTTTTTTCAAGTTTAAAATGACTACGAAACATTAATAAAACTATATTTTTGTTATTTTTCATTTTAAGGTAGAAATAAAGTAAAAGAGTCAAAATTAGCTAAAATAGCTATATTAGGCCTAAACTAAATATTTTATGCTAAAAATATATAAAAAAACTCGGGGAGGGTCAAAAATCACGTGTTTACAGTAAGTAGCATAAATCACTTAGATTAAATAGGTAGAAAACTCTAAAACATAAGTTAGTTAAAAATAGTTTCTGAATCATTAATCATTCACTCACAGTAGCTTCATCAATCATAATCACGTATTCGTCGTCTCTTAAGCATAGACAACCTTCAAAAATAGTAAACGTTAGGTCAAGCAGTGATTCATTCATGATTTGGGCTAATAATCTGATAATAAAACGAGTCATAATGGAATCAGTAGTATAATTATGCATAAGTCTTTGAGTCATTCACCTGTAGATATTTAAAGTCGAACCATGGAACAATCAGATTGTATAATCGTTGTTAATGTAGTTAGTCTAAATTCGAGGATCAGGAATAAAGATCTGTAGCAGGCTATAGAAAGAGGTAACTGGATATTGAAGCAGCTTAATTAGAACCATGTTTGTAGTGTTAAAGTGCTTAGCTAGTAATGTAATGATGTGTATAGTTAATTAATTAGTCTAGATCCACAGTTAATTAGGTTAGTCATTCTTCAAGTTTTCCTATATAATCAAATCACCTTCTCAGATTCAGTATTAACCTCAAACGCTAGTGTAATAAGAAGAAGCAGCCTATTAGTTCTAATCTATGATAACCAGTAATAGATTTATAGTTGACATTTGATGAATTGATGTATTGATTTCTTTTACTGAATAAATAAAAATGCCTTTTGTTTCAAATGTATATCTCTGTTCTTCTATTTCAACCACTGCAATTGCTATTTAGTTTAAAGCCCAGTGTATATTATGGGCCTGAATCGCTATATTAAGTTAACGAGGCTGGCGAGCAGGAGTAATAAAAATGGCCTGGGTCCCGAATACCAGGGCAGTCCAAACGTGTGCTCATTGAAGAGAAGACCAGGCCCTTTGAATAATAGAAACCCGATGGGCCTGGAATATTTGGATAAAAGCGATTAAAGGAAAAACACAATTAGCAAAACATAGTATGCACTTCTTAAGATCGAACTTTAAAATTAACTTGGGATGAGCCTCGCCCGAATAACAAATATCGGGGCCCCCATTTAGTAATAAGATAACACATTAAAACCGGAGAGGCTAATAGCGAATTCCATAGCCTCTCCCAAAGTTAAAAGCCGATATAGACTATTTTAAGGCACGATTTTAATATACCTTCCTATGAACGAGTGTGCACTTGGTGCGACTCAAATCCAAATCTTGGTAAAGCTGAAATACACCAAAAGTCATAGGCGTACTGGTTGCGGTATGACTCGAGGCGTGTTTTCGCGATACCACAAATTCCTAAAAATGGTATTTAACGTAAAAGCACATTATGTTGTTAAAACTTATAATTGAGTCAAACAAAAGTCAAGAACGACAGTGGAGCGACCGTGCTAAAACCACGGAATCCGGGAGTGCCTAACACCTTCTCCCGGGTTAACGGAGTTCCTTATCCGGACCTCTGCTTCGCAGACATTTTAAGAGTCAAAATTCCTCGGATTCGGGATTAACCGGTGACTTGGGACACCATTGTCATTCCCAAGTGGCGACTCTGATTAATCTCTAATAAAATCCCGAACCGATTGTCCTTTAAATGGAAAAACTCCTTCCCTTACGTTATTTTATCCGTTTCGGGTATTTGAGCGTCGGGGTATACCCTACAAGTGTATTTATATGCATTTAAGTATGTGGGGTAGTAAAAAGGGAGGTGTGACAGCTCTGGCGACTCTGCTGGGTATCCAACCCTGAACTTCGGTTTCAGGGTTTAAGAACTCGAGCTCCTTAGAACTGCCGTTTGTGTTTTTGTTTGACTTCATTATATGATTTGAATAACATGTTATTGTGCTTTATCGCTTTGATATTACGTGGACTGTATATAAAACTATGCCGAAAACCCTTCTCTATTCTCCCCCGGGGATGTGCTTACTGGTTGAGACTCCTCTTTCTGTTAAAAGTCACCTTAAATTAAGAAAAACAGAGGCCGGATAAGTTACAAAGCCGATTGACTCCGCGGGTCACCGGTACGTAGCCCTCTCCTCGATTCGAGTTGTCCGCTCGGGTACACGGTCTAGCAATCCATGAAACCGTAAGATTTTGAACATAGGTCTAGGACGATTATTTGCATCATATTTGACTTAGGGGACTCAACACAGGGGTTGGGTCCGTCTAGGACAGGTGACCCGGTATTGAAAAGACCGAGCATGCTATGTGTTGCATTTTATTGCCCTTGATCGTTATGCGGACCGGCAAAAATCCCGAGATTGGAAAAATTGTTGAAAAAAGGAAAAAGAGAATAAGTACATGGAAAATTTGAAAATTTGAAAAAATAGGTGGAACATTTTTGAAATAATTGGTCAAATAATCTGACCGAACTACGCAGGTTTGATTCTCGCCATTAGGTGGGATACGTAGGCAACCCTTAAACGGGTCCAACCACACTTTTAGAAAAAAGACCAAAAAGATTTTCTTTTCAAATAATCGAGGTGATTGCTATTTTTGGAAATTGCCGAATGTTCCGAAAGGACGACGGAAGGCTGTTTTTGCAAAAATGGCCACTTCGAAAATCATTTTTCTTTTCTTTCATTCAAAAATTGAAAACTTGCATTGAAAAAGATTTTTCCTTTTCTAAATAAAATCACCTTAATAAATGTGCAGGACGAGCACGATGGTGAATGAACAATTTTCCCTAAATAAAATCCCCTTGGAGCTGAGATTATGGTGGCAGGACATGGGATCCGATGGTCAAGACTGGGTCAAAAAGTACTTAAAAGGCCTTACGGGTTACTAGACATGGTTCCTCGAGGTGATGTGGTTAGAGCGTTGGTCACGTTTTGGGATTCGGCACACAACGTATTTCATTTCCCGGATTTTGAACTTACCCCAACTTTGGAGGAGATTGCCTTTTACATTGGGAAGACCGAGGTTCCGCTGAAAGGAAAATACCCGGTATCTCCGAGGACGGTGACAGTACATCGCTTCCTCGATTCTTTGAAAATTGCCCGGAATGTTCATAATGAAGATCTGGCCAACGGGTTTTGTTCTTTAAGCTTCATCTACAATAGGTTTGGACACGTTGGGGGTTTCAATGATCCTACCAACAAATTATGATGTAAGTCCAATCGAGCGAAATGGGAGGAACACCGGAGGTTCGCATTTTTGGTGGCATTTCTTGGAGTTGTTGTATTCCCGAGGAAAGATGGACACATCAATATAAAAGTTGCCGGAGTAGCAACCACACTGATAGTACAAGATAACTGTACTCTGGCCCCAATGATTGTGGCGGACATTTACCGTGCTCTGATTGCGTGCAAAGCAGGGGCTAGCTTCTTCGAGGGGTGTAACTTGATCTTGCAAATCTGGCTAATCGAGCATCTATGCCACCATCCTTCGTACTCAAGCTATGGTTCGACCGAACGGACATGTTTGGAAGAGTTCAGTACGAGGACAAAGGAAGTAAAGTTGCCAGAAGGAGTCCAAGGTTGGATTATGTAACTTCGATCACTAACTGACGGTCAAATTGATTGGACGTATGACTGGTTACCTCTTGACGAGGTGATATACATGCCAACAGAGGGATCGCCATTTTTGATCATGGGTTTGAAGAGTATACAACCTTATGCACCATACAGAGCCATGCGACAGTTGGGTCGGTGTCAGATTATTCCGAGAGATGGGGACCTCAGTGTGCAAGCTGTGAAGATTGGTCCGGACGGGCAATTCCCGGAAGCAAAAATCCGGCAAATCTGGAATGAGTGCCAGAATTTGAAGATTGATACTTGTGTGCCGAATAGAGCAAAGGGGGAGATATCACCTGGATACTCCACATGGTACCAACGAGGGGTTGAACACGAACGTCTTTCAAAAAGACCTCACTTGCAAGACCTGATAGAGCAATCCGAGGAAAATCTGAAATGGGCGGCCAAGGAAAAAGAATATAAGGCCAAAATCAGTCTGTTGGAAGATAAACTGAGAAATCTTCATTTCGAAAGCGGCTTACAAGCAGCATCCGATGAAGTGGAAAAGAAACAACTGAAAAAAGAAAATGATATGTTGAAGGCTCAAATAGCTCAAATGAAAATTGCATCCGAGACCCCAGTTCGTTCAGCCCGGGATGAAAAGTTAATTGAGATTCTCCGGCGAAAAATAAATGACTATAGCTTTGATTTGGACGTAGCCGAAAGAGAATTAGTCAAGGCTCGGAAGCAAATGGGCAGAGACGCCGATGAAAGAGCTGAGTTGGTTCGGCAGCTACAAGACAAGCACAATGTTGAAGTAGCTCAGCTTAGAAAGAAAATAATCTCAGCCACAGTCAAGAGTAACAAGATTATCAAAGATCTTGAGGAAGAAAGAGAACACTGCTACACGACTATGGCTAGATTGGAGTTGGAGCTGCAACAAGTGCAAAAGGACAACCAACACACCTTGGATGCTCGCACTCAACAAATAAGCCGGCTATTGCAAGAGAAAGGGGTCATCAGAGAAAAGATTATTCGCATTGCCCAATACATCACCCGGAAGACTCAGCTCTGTGAAGATATGTCTCGGAGGTCTTTTGTATCTGCAGTGAAGTTTTTTGTACAACAAGTCATGGCCGACCTGGATAGGCTTCAAAGGAGTTTAGCATATAGGCCCGCGGCAAGGCCGAACGATGCCTCGCGGGCACTAGGTGCATTAATGTACTCTTAGGTCATGCGTCATCTTTTATTTTTCTTCTTTTAAAAAAAACATCACTTTGTAATCAATGTTTTGAGTTATCAATGAGAAAACAAGTGTTGTTACCAATTCTTTTGTTTTATGTCATTTCCTTTGAATCCGCTAGGCAAATAAATAGGAACGTAATTATGAAAACGACGAAAAAAAAAAGGAAAAGAAAAAGCAAGAAAAAGAAAAAGAAAAAGAGAGCAAGAAAAGAGAAAAAGCAAAAGAGAAAAGAAAAGAAAAGAAGAAAAGAAAGAAAGAAAACAAAAGAGCGAAAAAGAAAAAGATGATTGAAGTGAGCAGCGGCCGGGATGATGCATAACGACCCGAGCAAATGTGTTGGTTTTTAAAGATGTTACATCTTATTCATGCGCTAACAACTAACAAGTGTTGATGTTTGTGAGTCCAGATTTTCTAGGCAACTGGCATTCTGGCTACCCATCCATACAACACCAGATACAAAAAGATGACAAAGGCTGTGTCCCAGGAGATCGAAGCAACCATTGTAGACCCTGCTCACGAAGAAGAGATCGTGGATGTGGCAGGGATGAAAGAAGAAATGTACAAGTTAAGACAGCAGATGGCCGAAATGTACCAGGCTTGGTCAAGAGGTCAACCATTACCAGCCTACCCTGCTAACCCTGCATATGTCCCTCCCGCCAATCCTAACCCAGAGCCACCGACAATGAACTCATCCTCCACCTACCCCGACTACCCTCACTACTATGCTTCCACCTCCCAAATACCACCACCTCCAGCCAAGCAGGCACCACCTCAGATACCACAAGTCGCTCCTGTATATGTGGCACCTCCGCCCGCTGTTATCCATAAATCCTCTAGTGAACCAATGTTTCATATCCAGGATCCTCACTACTACCCTCCGGAGCCTACTTTCAGACAACACGAGTCTCACGCTCCGATGATGGAAGCAAGTGCCGGGCAGGAAGAGATGGCTCGGAAAGTGAAGAGTCTTGAGAATGCTTTCCGCAATATGCAAGGGCTGGGAGGGCAAGTAAGTGTAGCCTACAAAGACCTGTGTTTGTTCCCTGAGGTGCAGCTTCCTGCAGGATTCAAGTTGCCAAAGTTCGACATGTACAACGGACACGGGGATCCGGTAGCTCATCTAAGAGGATACCGTAGCAAGATGAGAGGCGCGGGAGGAAGAGATGAATTGTTGATGGCGTACTTCAGCCAAAGTTTGAGTGGATCAGCTCTGGAATGGTATACCCGACAGGACCATACAAGATGGTTCGTTTGGGATGACTTAGCGCAAGCTTTCGCCAGTCACTTTCAGTACAATTTGGAGATCATACCCGACAGGGTTATCCCTTACCAAGATGGAGAAAAAGCCAGGAGAGAGCTTTCGAGAATACGGTTTTAGATGGAGGGAACAGGCCGCTAGAGTGGATCCACCAATGAAAGAAGGGGAAATGGTGGATTGTTTTCTGCAAGCTTTGGAGCCAACATACTACGGCCATCTAGTGTCAGCAATTGGAAAGAGTTTTAATGAAGTTGTAAAAATGGGGAGTTTCGTAGAGGAAGGTTTGAAGACAAACAAGATTATGAGTTTTTCGGCTATCAAGGCCACCAATCAAGCTATACAGAGCGGAAACGGGGGAGTGATGGGAAAGAAGAAGAAAGAAGAAGTAGCCACCGTTGAAAGTAGGTCATGGAGTCGCCACCCACATTATAACCCACCAAGACCCTACCGCCAACACCCACCAAGCCCAGCAACTCCATATAATCCACCACCACCATCCTATACGCCAAACCCATACAACACACCAAGCCCATATAACCCACCGCCACCACCATACCCACCAACTGTCCCACATTACCACCACCCTCAAGCCCAAGCTTACCCACCACCACCACCCCACGTGTGGAGAGCTCAAGCTCCACACAATGTGTACCACACCCAAAACATATACCCAACCCCTAAACCTTACCGAAACCAGAATAGACCCAGGCCGGACGCTGATTGGAGAAACAAAGCAAGAAAAACATTCACCCCGCTCGGAGAATCGTATACCAGTCTCTACCACAGGTTGAAGGAGTTGGGGATGTTAAGACCAGTTGCGCCAAAAGTTCCAAACCCTCCCCCAAAAAATCTTGATTCTTCTGTCAGATGTGAATACTGTTCGGGAACATTGGGCCACGATACTGAAAAGTGTTGGCAATTAAAGAATGCCATTCAAGATCTTATCGATGAGAGGAGAATTGAAGTACAGGCTCCCGAAGCCCCAAACATTACCCAGAATCCACCGCCAAATCACCACGAAACACATATGATAGAATTGGTGCAGGGTGATGGCAATCAAAAACCATCTTAGGCCGTCATGATGATAAAGTCGAGTGACAAGCTAGAGAAGGAAATTGTGAAGGAGAAAGCGATTGTTGAGAAACCAAAGCTAGTAGTGGTGGGAGGTTTAAAGGTGGTAGTTCCAGGTGCAAAGACGATCGTGACTGTGAAAGGAGCAAGTGCAGAGCCAGTAATCATAAAACCAGTAGTGCAAATGCCAGTGGTGAATACAAGACTGTGCCTTGGAACTATAACAAGGTAGCAGTAGTTTACAAGGGAAAAGAGATTTCTGGTGAAATTAACGAAACGCATGGACTCACCCGATCCGGAAGGTGTTTTGCTCCAGAGGAACTGAGAAAGATGAAGACGGTAAGAGAAAGTCAATTGAAGAAGCCAGTGTCGGAGGAGGAAGCAGAAGAATTTCTTAAGAAAATGAAGTCACAAGAGTACTCAGTGGTTGAGCAGTTAAGAAAGACCCCGGCCCAAATTTCTTTGCTATCTTTGTTGATACATTCGGAAGAACACCGGAAGGCTCTTATGAAGATTCTAAATGAGGCTCATGTTCCGGAAAAATCTCAGTGTGTCACTTGGAGAAGATTACCAGCAAAATTTTCGAGTCTAATAGGATCGCCTTCTCTGATAAGGAGCTGCCGGTGGAGGGAACTGAACACAATAAAGCATTGTACCTTACAGTAAAGAGTGAAGAGTCAGTCGTGACCAGGGTATTGATTGACAATGGATCGAGTGCCAACATTTGCCCGCTGTCAACTTTAGGGAAGCTGAACATTAGCCCGGACAGAATCCGGAGAAACAGTATCAATGTGAGAGGGTTTGACGGCGGAGGTAAGAACACGTTAGGAGATATTATTTTGGAAGTGACCATCGGTCCCGTTGATTTTATTATGGAGTTCCAGGTGCTCGACATTGCCGTGTCGTATAACTTGTTGTTAGGTCGACCCTGGATTCATGCGGCCAAGGCGGTACCATCTTCTCTACACCAGATGGTCAAGTTTGAGTGGGAACAGCAAGAGATTGTTGTACACGGGGAGGAAGATGCTTGTAATGTGGTAGCACCTTTTGATGGTACTGATGGGGATAGGGGTCCTTGGGTCTACCAAGTGACGGATGCTGTTGTGGTGAATAGAGTTGCTGAAGGAGAAAAGTTACCAACCCCTATGATGGCACCAACTGCGGTGATGGTGGCCAGAGAAATGCTGAGAAACGGATTTGCACCGGGAGGGGATTAGGCAAAACACTGCAGGGGGTCATTCAACCAGTTCAGCTTCCGGAGAATAAAGGTACATTCGGCTTAGGGTTCAAACCCACCTTTGCCGACATCCAAAGAGCCTCTAAAGCCAAAAAGCACCGGACCTTGCCCAAACCCATACCCAAATTATCCGACACTTTCATCAGGCCTGGTACAAAATATCAACCATCTGCTGCAACAAAGTGCATTGAGACCCAACTTGATGAAGAAATGCTTGGTTTTGAGAAAATGTTTTGGGAGGTGAATACGATTGAAGCAGGGGAAGGCACGAGCAGAATGGACGTGCAATTTGTGGGGCCGGGAATCACATTGAACAATTGGGAAGCTACTCCTTTCCCTATCAGGAAGGAGTCTTGGTAGTTAGCTCAAAATTTCATCATTGCTTTCCCGAAAGTTGTTATTTTTATAGTTTTCCCATTCCCCTCATGAAAAAGAAAATCACCATGTATCCCGAACATTGTTCACTTTTTTATCAATGAAATGCAGTTTTCCTTTTTCTTCACTTTTGCCTTATTTTTCTTTATTTTTTCCTTTTGTACAGTTTTGCATGTGTTGATTCCAATGCCATGTCATGCGTGAAGGATTCTAGACCCAGTTCTGACAATCATGTTACTACACAAGAAATCGAGGAAGATAGTGAAATAGAATGCGAGGATGAGGAAGCCCTGGAGGAAATAAGTAAGGACATGAAACAATACGAGGAAAAACCCAAGCCGAATCTGAGTGATACGGAATCTGTAAACTTGGGGAGCGAAGATGATGTCCGAGAAACAAAGATTAGTGTGCATTTGGAGGCACCCCTCAGGGACGAATTGATAAGGTTGTTACATGAATTTAAGGACATCTTTGCCTGGTCCTATGATGACATGCCCGGGCTTAGCACAGATCTAGTGGTACACAAGTTGCCTATCTACTCGAAATGCCGGCCAGTAAAACAAAAGCTGAGGAAATTCAAAACGGACATTAGCGTGAAGATAAAAGAAGAGGTGAATAAGCAGTTTGAGGCAAAGGTCATAAGAGTTACCAAATACCCCACCTGGTTGGCAAATGTTGTGCCGGTCCCGAAGAAAGATGGCAAAACCAGAGTGTGTGTAGACTATAGAGACCTCAACAAAGCCAGTCCGAAGGATGACTTCCCATTGCCAAACATTCACATATTGATCGACAATTGCGCCAAGCATGAGATCGGTTCGTTTGTGGACTGTTATGCTGGATATCACCAGATCCTGATGGACGAAGAAGATGCTGAGAAAACTGCCTTCATTACACCTTGGGGAACATACTGTTACAGAGTAATGCTGTTTGGATTGAAGAATGCTGGGGCAACTTACATGAGGGCAATGACCACAATGTTTCACGATATGATGCATCGAGAAATTGAAGTATATGTGGACGATGTCATCATAAAGTCCAGAAAACAACCTGATCATGTGAAAGATTTGAGGAAGTTTTTCCAAAGACTCCGGAGATACAATCTAAAGCTCAATCCGGCGAAGTGTGCTTTTGGAGTACCTTCAGGAAAACTACCGGGGTTTATTGTGAGTCGGCGAGGTATTGAACTGGATCCATCAAAGATCAAGGCTATTCAAAGTCTACCTCCGCCGAAGAACAAGAAGGAGGTCATGAGCTTATTAGGAAGGTTGAATTACATTAGTCGGTTCATTGCTCAATTGACATCAACATGCGAGCCGATCTTCAAGTTGTTGAAGAAAGATGCAGCAGTTAAATGGACCGACGAGTGTCAGGAAGCCTTTGACAAGATCAAGGAATATTTGGCCAATCCTCCGGTGTTAGTTCCTCCGGAACCAGGGCGTCCTCTGATTTTGTATTTGACGGTGCTAGATAACTCTTTCGGTTGTGTACTGGGTCAACATGATGAGACAAGCAAGAAAGAACAAGCCATATACTACCTCAGCAAAAAGTTTACATCCTACGAGGTGAAGTATACCCAACTGGAAAGAACTTGTTGTGCATTGATTTGGGTGGCTCAGAAGCTAAAGCATTATTTGTCGGCATACACCACGTACTTGATATCACGACTGGATCCTCTCAAGTATATATTTCAGAAGCCTATGCCTACGGGAAGACTGGCCAAATGGCAGATTCTGCTCACAGGATTCGACATTGTCTATGTAACTCGTACGGCAATGAAGGCACAAGCTATTGCGGACCACTTAGCCGAGAATCCGGTGGATGATGAATATGAACCATTGAAAACATACTTTCCGGATGAAGAGGCAATGCTTGTCGAGGAGATGGAGCATGAGGAGAGGCCAGGATGGAAAATGTACTTTGACGGAGCCGTCAACAGCATGGGCGTTGGTATCGGAGCGGTACTCATTTCAAGTACGGGTCAACACTATCCCGTTACAGCTCAGCTTCGATTTTTCTGTACCAACAATATGGCCGAATATGAGGCGTGCATCTTGGGGTTAAGGATGGCAATTGACATGGGTATTCAAGAGATTTTGGTCATGGGTGACTCGGATCTCTTGGTACACCAAATTCAAGGGGAATGGGAGACACGAGATTTGAAATTGATACCATATCGGTATTGTTTGCACGAGTTGTCTCAAAGATTCCGGTCTATAGAATTCAAGCACATCCCGAGAATGCACAATGAGATCGCAGATGCTTTGGCCACATTGTCCTCTATGTTGCATCATCCGGACAAGACATATATAGATCCACTCCAGATCCAAGTCCGAGATCAGAATGCTTATTGCTTCGCTGTGGAAGAAGAGTCGGATGGAGAGTCGTGGTATCATGATATTAGAGAATACTTGAAAGCTGGCAAATACCCGGAGCAAGCCACTGGAGACCAGAAGAGAGCCATCAGGCGTCTAGCCAATGGATTTTTCCTCAGTGGAGGAGTGGTATACAAAAGAACACCAGATCTGGGTTTATTGCGGTGTGTAGATGCACAACAAGCAAATGAAATCATGATTGAAGTACATGCTGGAGTATGCGGACCCCACATGAGCGGATATGTTTTAGCAAAGAAGATTTTGAGAGCGGGGTACTATTGGCTCACTATGGAGCGTGATTGTATTAGGTATGTAAAGAAATGCCATCAATGCCAGGTACATGGGGATCTGATCCACTCCCCGCCTTATGAGTTGCACACAATGTCAGCACCTTGGCCCTTTGTTGCTTGGGGCATGGATGTCATCGGCCCAATAGATCCAGCTGCTTCTAATGGGCACAGGTTCATCCTGGTTGCAATTGATTATTTCACCAAGTGGGTTGAAGCTAAGACATTCAAGGCAGTGACGAAGAAAGCGGTGGTGGACTTTGTGCATGAAAATATTATATGCCGATTTGGAATCCCCAAGGTGATCATCACAGACAATGGAGCCAATTTAAACAGTCATCTCATGGCGGAAGTTTGTGAAAGGTTTAAGATCACGCACCGCAATTCCACACCTTACAGGCCAAAGGCGAATGGTGCAGTAGAGGCGGCAAATAAGAACATCAAGAAGATTCTCCGAAAAATGGTGGAGGGATCCAGGCAATGGCATGAAAAGTTACCCTTTGCTCTCATGGGTTACCGCACGACGGTACGTACTTCTATCGGAACCACACCTTATACATTGGTGTACGGAACGGAGGCTGTTATACCCGCAGAAATAGAAATACCGTCATTGCGAATTATAGCCGAATCTGAGATAGATGACGATGAATGGGTAAAAGCCCGGTTAGAACAGTTGAATTTGATTGATGAGAAGAGATTGGCCGCAGTCTGCCATGGGCAGTTGTATCAGCGGAGAATGGCCCGAGCATATAATAAGAAGGTACGACCTCGAAAGTTTGAAGTCGGACAACTGGTATTGAGGCGTATCTTACCACATTGGGCAGAGGCAAAAGGAAAGTTTGCGCCAAATTGGCGGGGACCGTTCGTGGTATCACGGGTGTTGTCCAATGGAGCATTATATTTAACAGGATGTTGAAGGAAAGTGCGTAGAGACTGCTATCAATTCGGATGCGGTCAAAAGATACTATGTATGATTCCTTTTCAATTGTATGTTTTGTATTTTGTTGTGATTTTGGAATTGAAATGACGAAGGCATTTTATTCTCTATCCAAACACTTTATCCATTGATAACCCCTTTGAGCCTTAATGAATGAATTCTTTCATATCCCTCTCTCGGAATCGCTCTAGTGCAATAAGATCGAAATTGCCAGAATGAAAAATGAAATGATGGAAAAATGAAAAAAAAAATGAAAAAATGAAATGAAAAAAATGAAAAAAAAAAGGAAAAAGACAAAATCGGGAAAAAGTCAAAAGAAATCCATCTAACTTATAAAGTTGGATGAACTACGTCTGACTTGATCCCGAAAGGGTACGTAGGCAGCCTCTCTGAGGTTCAGTCACAATAAAGAAAAAATCCAAAAATTCCCCACATATTGAAACTGGGCAGAAGTTATGTTTAATAATTCCGAGAGTTATAAATATTTTTAACCCTCGTTGAAATTTTGAGCCTTTATATCTTTCTTTCTTAACCCATCCAAAAGCCACGTTACAATCCAAAGAAAGACCTTCCGATCAATTTTAAAATGATAACGAATACAATGAAGGAGGAGCGAAGCATCGGACAACACCTGTGGTAAGAAAACAAAATACAAAAGGAAAAATGGAAAAATGAAAAAAAAATGAGAGAGTCTCATCGGTGAAAACCTTAACCGGCACCGTGAGGCGATTGTGAGGTTGAGAGAAATAAAATGAGAGAGTCTCATCAGTGAAAACCTTAATCGGCACCGTGAGATGATTGTGAGGTTGAGAGAATAAATGAGAGAGTCTTATTGGTGAAAACCTTTCGAGGCACCGTAAGGCGATCGTGAGGACTATCAGAAAAGCAACAAAAAAGAGTATCGGTTTGGGGTCAAAGGCAATTCAGAGTCAGAATAATGATTGGAACGAACTGGGTCAGAGTTTAAATACATGGCATGGTCAGCGGAATCAGCCAGCAAATACCCAGATAAGTTCCGTCATCTCTCCAAAATACCCTTACCTTTCTTTCATTTTTTCTGCATTTCATTGTTTACCCTTTTTGAGAGCTAACTAACGGCTCCTGATAACGGAAGTTGAAACAACACTGGATCAGAAAGGAAAGAAGATTCGGGAAAGGAATAAAGAAGCTTGGCAAACATGGCCAAAGGAAAAGAAAACAAAACAAAAATGGAGAAATGAGAAAAATACAAAAAGAGTCTGCAAGGGACAAGAAGTCGAAAACCATGCAACATGAGAAAGCAAAAACATAGGAAGCAATAAGAAGTGGGGACGGCAGATGCCAGTTGCCAGCAGTTTATATCTAATAAATTTTGTTTCATGCAGGAACAAATTGTCACTAATCACTTTAAAGTGAATGTGACCAATGTGGAAAATTTAAAATACCAAAAAAGAGAAAGTCCGCCGAATAAGTGGAGAAATTCACAAGCAAGAGATAAGTTGGTAAAAAGAAAATACCAAAAAGAGGAAGGTAACATCTTTTAAAACCCACTCCCCAGTCCTCAGGCTGAGGGAATATTTTCTGCATCGCATTGCACGTTTAAATTCAGTTAGGTGCCCACCTTCTAATACGGGAATATTTTCTGCATTTGCATTGCACGTTTAATTTCCGTTAGGTGCCCACCTTCTAATACGGGAATACTTTTCTCCATCGCATTGCACGTTTAAATTCTGTTAGGTGCCCACCTTCAAATACGGGAATACTTTTCTGCATCGCATTGCACGTTTAATTTCTGTTAGGTGCCCACCTTCAAATACGGGAATACTTTTCTGCATCGCATTGCACGTTTAATTTCTGTTAGGTGCCCACCTTCTAATACGGGAATATTTTTCTGCATTCGCATTGCATGTTTAATTTCGGTTAGGTGCCCACCTTCTAATACGGGAATACTTTTCTGCATTTACATTGCACGTTTAATTTCTGTTAGGTGCCCACCTTCTAATACGGGAATATTTTTCTGCATTCGCATTGCACGTTTAATTTCGGTTAGGTGCCCACCTTCTAATACAAGAATATTTTTCTGCATTTACATTGCATGTTTAATTTCTGTTAGGTGCCCACCTTCAAATACGGGAATATTTTTCTGCATTTGCATTGCACGTTTAAATTCTGTTAGGTGCCCACCTTCTAATACGGGAATATTTTTCTGCATTCGCATTGCACGTTTAAATTCTGTTAGGTGCCCACCTTCTAATACGGGAATACATTTCTGCATTGCATTGCACGTTTAATTTCTATTAGGTGCCCACCTTCAAATACGGGAATATTTTCTGCATTCGCATTGCACGTTTAAATTCAGTTAGGTGCCCACCTTCTAATACGAGAATATTTTTCTGCATCGCATTGCACGTTTAATTTCAGTTAGATGCCCGCCTTCTAATATGGGAATATTTTCTGCATTCGCATTGCACGTTTAATTTCTGTTAGGCGCCCACCTTCAAATACGGGAATATTTTTTGCATTTCGCATTGCACGTTTAATTTCTGTTAGGCGCCCACCTTCAAATACGGAAATATTTTTTGCACATCATGGTTTATACAGTTTAAAAAAAAAAAGCCCACACTGGGGCAGAAAAAGAAAAAAAAAGGTAGTTTGTTGTTTTGTTTTGAGCAGGTTCAGCTCGAGATCAAGAAAAAACAAGAAAATCAACAAAAAAGAGAGTCAACAAGAAAAACAAGAAAATCAACAAAAAAGAGAGTCAGCATCAAAGAAAATCAACAAAAAAGGGAAGATTCTGCATCACCGGAAGGAGAAGAAGAGCAAAAGCTAGATTAGGAACAATTGTAATTGTAGGATCATAGCTTAGAATAGCTTCTTCATTTTATATTCCCCCCCCCCGGTGTAATAAGGAGTAAGTCAGCAGGTCTCAACAGTGTCAATGCAACAGTGAGTCTGGTAGTTTTCAAACTGCTAGACCTTCCCGAACTACACTGACCTGATTCCTGTTTAGCCCAGGATATGTAGGCAACCTCTAAAGCAGGGTGCGTCAAAAGGTTTTCAAAAATGCTTTCACGGAATGTGCCGATGTGCAAAAATCTCTCATTACTGCTCACTTGTCTTTGCACTGAAACTCTTCGTGTTCCCGAGCAAAGAGGGGCAGCTGTGAGCACATGATTTTTGCACTAAGCATTTAAATTCCAAAATTAAAATAAAACGTTTTTGAGTGCAATTACTTGCTTTGTTTGAAATTAGTTATATTTTGTGTGTTTGAATAAGTAAAAATTAGAAAAAAAAAAATCAAAAAAAATTAGGCTAGTTAATTACTTTGTTTAATTGGTTAGATTTTGAGAAAATTAGCAAAAATGGTGTTAAGTAATAGAAATTAGGAAAAATAGTAGAAAATTGCCAAAAAATTACTAATTAATTAGAGTGGGTAGGAAATTAGGTTTTATATTTTTCCATAAAAGAAAAAGAAAAAAAAAGTATAAAAGAAAATACATAAAAATCATTTAAAACCAGAAAATACAAAAATAGATATATATATATAGGTATAATGAATTGGGCTAATTGAGAGGCCCAATATGCTAAGCCCAGTAATTTGGCCCGCATGGCCTTTTAATTGTTTTGATCATGACCGTCCATCTTGATAGATCCAACGACCCCAATAATTAGTGGTTTGGTTTTAATTAATTAATTGTGATGCTTGATCCCAGCCGTCCATTTAATCTGATCTAAAGGCCGTAGACCTTAGTCTCATATGCAATCGAACGACGCCGTTTTAGTAACGTGCGTGTGAGCCGTCGATCTTGATCATTTGGACGGTTGAGATTATCTCGGATACCCTGGCTATATAATGCTTATGTCCGAACGGCTGGCCATTCTTTACACGAATCCAAACCCTAGCCGCCCCATGTTCTCTCTACCTCTCTCGTCTCCTTCATCCTTCAACCCTAGGCGGCCATGGCGGCCACCACTCTCCACGGTGGTCGCCGTCCTTTCTGACTCCCTCCTCAGCTCCATCTCTTCTTCTCTTTTCTTCTTCACTCATAACACACCAAAAAACCCTAAAAAAACACCCCGTTCTTCAAAGTCCCGGTCACCGGAATCCTCGCCGGTGACCACTAAAGTATGAACCACCGCATAAAACCAATGCCATTCGAATCGTCTTCACCTGATCTGTCCAACCATACCACTCACTACCTTCAAATATCACTGGAGCGTCTCGAATATCCTAAAAAGAGTCGCCGGAAACCTAACTCCGGCGACTCCAAAACTTGAACCACCCAAGATCCTTCCTTCACCATCCCTTGAACACCCCCTACAACCCAGAGTCATAAAGGCTTCGTCTTTAAGCCTTAAAAGAAAAACCAGAAAAGAAGTAAAAAAAAAGAGAGTTCTGAAAAGAATAAAGAAGAATAAGAAGAAGAGAAGAAGGCCTGAAGAGTCTGAGAAGAATAAAGAAAAAGAATAAAAAGAAAAAAAAAGAGATAGGAAGCTCAGGGGACCGGCCCTGCGAGCTAAGTCCCCCTCCTCTGTTTTGTTTATTTCCTTTGCTTCTTAGTTGTTTAATCTTTGTTTTCGCATGCTTTTCATTCTTCTCTGATCTTTGTTTTCCTGATTTGGTTCTGTTCCTGTGGTTCATCTTTTTCTATATTCGCATGTTTCCCTATGTTTCTTGCCAATCTTTGTTTCCACAAGCTAGTTATAGTGTTATGATAGATTTCGCATCTCTTGATATCTCGATCCTTTGTGTCACATGCTAGCCTAAGACCTTTCTGTTTATTTTCTCATGTTAAGCGTTCCCTCTCCCTCTGTGTTTTATTTAATGTCTGTTGCTTGCTTATTATTATAATCATTTCTTCTGTTTTGTTATTTTTGAGGGTTTGAAATCCTGTGTTAGTCATATTGTCTTTGCTTCTTTGCTTTCATCTGTGTTTCTCTTGTCTTGAGTGTCTCAGCATGTCTTCTTGCTATCCTGTAGATTCTTAGTTTGTGCTTCGCATGTTAGTTTTAAGGTTCTAATCTGTTTGTCTATCTGCTTTAGTTTCTTATCGGATTATCTGTTTCCTTCTTGAAATCTCATGACTACATCTTTTAGTTTTCTTAACCCGCCTATCTTCCATATCTCTATTTGTATTAATGGTTTATCTGATTTAAAAGATTGTCATAGTATTAGGGTCCTTCTTATATTTCTTCTTGTTTTGTTTTAAGTCTTCAATAGCATGCCTATTCTCTCCTCTTTGTGATCCCTTGTTTGGATTTTTGACTTGATTTGAATATTTCATTTGATTAGACTTCTCCACTCTTGTTTGCATGTTTAAAGTTTTCAATTTCAATCTGTCTTCATCATCACTGCTAGTTCTCAACAGTTTTGAATGGCTCTTCTTTGCTTCTCCATATCTCTCTTGTTCTCATTTTTCACTTTTCACATGTATACATCAAGCTAGGGTTGACACTTGAAAGTAAAATCTGATTACCATGCTTATGTTATGTCTAGTTGAATCTGTTGACTATTTTTGTGAGAACTTAGTGTCCATGTACCTATAACCATGAATGCTAAGTAGGTTTTGGCTTTCCAGTGAATCACTCAACATGAAATTGATTGTAACTCATGCCTGCTTAATGTTTAATTAACACTGTGCTACTTGAAATTGAGTTTGTAAGTCTGATTAATTAAAATTCAACATTATCCAACTTCTTTTCTGAATTTTGATTAGTTGATAAACATATTTGGTTTCATGTGTTTATGTGTGCAATTGCATGTTGAAATGGCTAGGTTTGCAATAGTTTGATGTTAAGTATGAACACTGTTGATGTGTATTATGCTTAGGAGGATTGGTTATAGCTGTTAGAACCAAGTTCCATGAAAGTGGTTAGTTTTTAAATAGGATAAAATACTGAAATTGAATAATTAGGCTATAAGTTAAATAATTGGCTTAAGAATGGTCAACCTTGCAAAGGGTTGACCTATTCTATAAAGCCCTAACACACAGCCCACCTCTTAAAGTGGCTGGTTGTGCAAAAGGGGCCATGTTTGCAAATGTAGACTGGCCCAGGCTCTATATTGAGCCCTGAACAGCAAAGTGGCCAAACCCGTAAAGGTTTTGGGCCCAACTGTTCAGTATATGGCTTTGATAGCCCAAGCTAAGTCTCAACTTGAGACTGGCTAGTTCTTAAATAGGTAAACATAATAACAAAGCAGGCTATGCCTGCAATTAGCTATAATTTGGAATAATTTGGTCTTAATTGATTGGAATTAGATTAAAAGTGGCTAAAACTGAAATAGTTTCTTAAAATAGAAGTGGCCAGCCCTTAAATACTAATGCCAGGGCTGGCTATTAGTTAAATAGGTTCAAAAGAAGTTGAAATCTGCCCTAGGTAAGCTAGTAAATCAGCAGTGCCCTTAGGGGCACAATTGGTAGTTAAAAAGGTAAAACAGTAAATAGTTAGAACTTAAAAGGGTAATTGAGACATTTATGCTCCTGATTTCTGCAATTTTGCAGAGGTTTAGGGGTATAATGGTCTCCTAAAAATGGGAAATCAGTAAAAATCTCAAACCCCTAGGGTCATACTAGTAAAAAACCATAAAAAAGAATCTTAGGAACCTTCCAGCACATGCTGGAAGGATATTTGGTAACTGAAATTGGGGTTAAAGTGTAGAATTGATAATTTTAGGAGGGGGGAAGTGGGATTAATCCCATACTTCCTCCCCAAGTTTTCAGCCCTAGGAATAACTATATATACCTCTTAAAAGGGGCTGAAAAGGGGGTTCCAAGCTTAAGCAATCTGAAATTCATCTTTAGGCTAATTATTGAGAAGAAATACTAGGAAAAAACATAGCAATTTAGCAGTAATCATTTCTGGAAATTCCGGGTGTGGAGAGCTTGTAGTTTTAATCTGGTTTTCTGGGCTTTTGTTCGATTATCTGCTGGGTTTCTCTCGTATTGCTGTTGCTGTGTTGCTGTGTTGCTGTGCCTTTACCACTCTGTTGCATTGCCTTGAGTCTCTGCTGATTAATTACTCTTACCCCTTCCCTTAGAACTCATCGGCTACATTTTGCTATCCAGGTACATTTTCAATTCAAATGGAGCTGTAATGATTGATCTGCTGAATGAAATGAAGATTAGAATTGTTTTGTATCTTTCCTGTAATTTTATTTTAAGTTTGTAGTATACTGCAGTAGATAGCAAGGAAAAACAGAAACAAAAACAATGTAATAGTTAGTGTAATAACAGTAGAATAGTAGTAGTAGTAAGTAGCATAAATCACTTAGATTAAATAGGTAGAAAACTCTAAAACATAAGTTAGTTAAAAATAGTTTCTGAATCATTAATCATTCACTCACAGTAGCTTCATCAATCATAATCACGTATTCGTCGTCTCTTAAGCATAGACAACCTTCAAAAATAGTAAACGTTAGGTCAAGCAGTGATTCATTCATGATTTGGGCTAATAATGTGATAATAAAACGAGTCATAATGGAATCAGTAGTATAATTATGCATAAGTCTTTGAGTCATTCACCTGTAGATATTTAAAGTCGAACCATGGAACAATCAGATTGTATAATCGTTGTTAATGTAGTTAGTCTAAATTCGAGGATCAGGAATAAAGATCTGTAGCAGGCTATAGAAAGAGGTAATTGGATATTGAAGCAGCTTAATTAGAACCATGTTTGTAGTGTTAAAGTGCTTAGCTAGTAATGTAATGATGTGTATAGTTAATTAATTAGTCTAGATCCACAGTTAATTAGGTTATTCACTCTTCAAGTTTTCCTATATAATCAAATCACCTTCTCAGATTCAGTATTAACCTCAAACGCTAGTGTAATAAGAAGAAGCAGCCTATTAGTTCTAATCTATGGAAACCAGTAATAGATTTATGGTTGACATTTGATGAATTGATGTATTGATTTCTTTTACTGAATAAATAAAAATGCCTTTTGTTTCAAATGTATATCTCTGTTCTTCTATTTCAACCACTGCAATTGCTATTTAGTTTAAAGCCCAGTGTATATTATGGGCCTGAATCGCTATATTAAGTTAACGAGGCTGGCGAGCAGGAGTAATAAAAATGGCCTGGGTCCCGAATACCAGGGCAGTCCAAACGTGTGCTCATTGAAGAGAAGACCAGGCCCTTTGAATAATAGAAACCCGATGGGCCTGGAATATTTGGATAAAAGCGATTAAAGGAAAAACACAATTAGCAAAACATAGTATGCACTTCTTAAGATCGAACTTTAAAATTAACTTGGGATGAGCCTCGCCCGAATAACAAATATCGGGGCCCCCATTTAGTAATAAGATAACACATTAAAACCGGAGAGGCTAATAGCGAATTCCATAGCCTCTCCCAAAGTTAAAAGCCGATATAGACTATTTTAAGGCACGATTTTAATATACCTTCCTATGAACGAGTGTGCACTTGGTGCGACTCAAATCCAAATCTCGGTAAAGCTGAAATACACCAAAAGTCATAGGCGTACCGGTTGCGGTATGACTCGAGGCGTGTTTTCGCAATACCGCAAATTCTTAAAAAGTAATATTTATGTAAAAAGTACATTATGTTGTTAAAATCTATAATTGAGTCAAACAAAAGTCAAGAACGACGGTGGAGCGACCGTGCTAAAACCACGGAATCCGGGAGTGCCTAACACCTTCTCCCGGGTTAACAGAGTTCCTTATCCGGACCTCTGCTTCGCAGACATTTTAAGAGTCAAAATTTCTCGGATTCGGGATTAACCGGTGACTTGGGACACCATTGTCATTCCCAAGTGGCGACTCTGATTAATCTCTAATAAAATCCCGAACCGATTGTCCTTTAAATGGAAAAACTCCTTCCCTTACGTTATTTTATCCGTTTCGGGTATTTGAGCGTCGGGGTATACCCTACAAGTGTATTTATATGCATTTAAGTATGTGGGGTAGTAAAAAGGGAGGTGTGACAACTATAATACTAGTAAATCAAAGAGTACGTGTTTTGATAAAAAGAATATGACCACCTGACCGATGAACGGACTGAACTGGTGCTAATGACTCCTTATTATAGGAATCCCTTCCATCTCCATTGGATGTACATTAAACGTGCCCGTTGTTTGAGCTTTCTTGTTATGTTCTTTTTCTTCTCTCCTTTATTGTCTGTCTTTTTTTAAATGCTTGGCAAACCCCACAACAGATGAGAAGACTATCATCCCTACTGTTGCAGCTGATATCGTATCCTTAATGTGGTAAGCTAAACTGCCAACAAACCTGCGAATCTTTGCTCTTTCTGTCTTAACCATGTGAGGAGCATGCTTAGGCAACCTTATGAATTTCATGTAGTACTTTTGCATACTTTTATTCCCTTGCTTGAGTTGTTCGAACTCTGTAGCCTTAGCTTCTCTATCCTCTTTTGGGATAAAGTTAGCCATGAATGCCTCTTCAAATTCTTCCCAAGTAGGCGGACCATCATCTTCATCTCTTCCATTTTTTCGCATTTCAAACCAAGCGTCGTCCACATCTCTAAGCTGGTAAGCAGCCAGCTCAACAACTTCATCATCAAATGCTTTCATCACTCTGAGGGTTTTCTTGACACCCTCCAGCCACAATATCAGATCTTCATCAACTATAGAACCATAGAACACTAGAGGACTCAACTTCAAAAATTCATTCACTTTTGAGGACTCACAATTATTCTGTCTAGTTGATTGAGGTGGAATCTCAGCTCTTTTCTCCTTCTGGTTGGCCATAAAGACTTTAAACATCTCCATAGCACTGTTGACAGCATTAAATATCTAACCCACCTAGGGAGATATAGTTGCCTGAGTCGGAGCTGCTATTGGGTGTGGTACTGGATCCTGAGGTACTGGATCATCATGCTCCACTCCTTCTTCTTGTTCAACCCGGGGTACTTGGACTCGTTTGAGGATTTTTCCCTCCTTTTCTGAGTAGAAACCTTCGTAGTTCTACCTTGAGCCATAATAGCAGCGATAGTTTCTTGAGCAGCATCCTGAGTGTCGGTGTCAGAGTTGCAGTACGAGCCATTTCTACGGGTTTTGGAGAAACGAATAAATTAGATAATTTCTTAGAGGTAGACTCTACTGCACGATCTAAAGTATTAAAAAAAGAGACTTTTCATAAATGCTTGTAGCCTCCTGTTTATAAGTATGGCGCGTTTCATACACATAAACAAGACTCTACTAACACGGCTTCGTAGACCCCTAAGACTCCATAAATCTAAGTCTCTGATACCAAGTTTGTCACGACCCATTTTCTGAACAAGCCGAGACCGGCACTCGATCACTAAATATGACCGAACGAACCATCTCTGCTTATCAAACCTATTATAAATCCAAACTTTATATGCAACAACGCAATACTCTAACCAAATACTTTTGATTAATTCAAATATTTGAATAAATCAACTCCAAAACTTTATTCGTATTAACTATTGAATTACTGCTAAGTTCTTATAAAATAACATCTGAATCTCAACCCAATGACTATGTCTATGAAGCCTCTACTAATAAACTGACGCATTACTGAGGACACGAGATTTCCAAGTCAATTCTCCAAGTAACAAAAAATAACTAAATAAAGATGACTCCAAGGAATACTCCATGAATAAAAGCGGAGCTCACCAATAGCACTGGAAGAGAATGAAGTCCTAACTCGTAGCCTGCTCGCCTGCGAATCCGATTCCGACGTTGTACTGCATACCAACATAGGTTCCCAAAAGAAAACGTCAGTACCATCCATTGTACTCAGTAAGTCTCAACAACATGGGGCGAAACTTTAATAACATATACATTATTAACAAAGGCTCTAAATGCATGTAAAACATAAAGCTTATAAGAATATCTCTAAATAATCACATAATAGCAGTTTATGAATAATCAAAAAGAAATTCTTTTCTTTTTTCTTTCTTATAAATAAAATACTTCACTTTATACTTTGGGAGTTCCAAATATTCTTACTTAATTCTGTCTCAGTCACCATGTGATCGGCGCGGATTCGATCCCAAACTGATCGAATAGGCCCAATCCATGAAGTGCCACTCGCTTCATGGTTTTCATCACTTATATATCATACCTTAGCATGGCTAAGTAATTTCTCAGTAACGAGACCCTTGGTTCATGTGCTCCCTACTTTGGCATAAGTAGTTTCAGGAAGTTAACGCTTTGGTTAGGACCCTCGGCCTGGACACCCCTTCTCAGAATAAAAAATACTCTCAAAAAAAAAAATTCTTTCTAAAACTTCTTCTTGTGACTTTTCAAATCTAAATCTTTTGAACATACTTATTCTAAAACTCTTGAATGTAAGGTATGGAATAAGAATGAAATAAACATTCAAAACTATACCAAAATATTCTTGCTTTTTCATGAATTTTCAACATGAAAATGGTATATAAGAATAACACAAAAATCTGAAAATTTATGCACAAATATCAAAATAATTCATCTAACTTTAACAAAAAAAACACTTCTATGCTAATAGGAACTCACTACTTCAAATATTCACTCTTTTAGCCAATTCATTAAACACCTTGTATGCACACTTTTGTGAGTTAAACCACTTTGGTAAAGGGTTGTATCAACTCTCCTCAAAACTCCTTGAGCCAATACGTAGACCCCAGTCCAATTTATACCCGTCAAACAATCGATTCTGCAACAACCAGTGCATGTTAGTCAATTTTAAAGTTTCACACCTAAACATGGAATTTACTGTTGATATAGAGGAATGAGGAAATTAATTAACTATTCAATTCTTACCTATTATTATTTTAGAATAATTGTCAGTAAGGAATTTTTATATACATGAGTTCAAAAATAAGTGATTTGTAAAGAATCCTAGGTTTTCCGTTGACGGCGTGACTTGTTTGCTACTTTGTTTCTTATTTCCGTGCGTAAATGGGGTTATGGACTATGTGTTATCTTTTATAGGCTCATAAATCATAAGTTATGGATAGATAGAGTAAAAATTACAGGAAAAGAAACATATATATAGTGAAGAACACTACATAAAAGCTTACTCATATATACAACTGTTGCATAAAGAAACAGATCAAGAACAAAGTGCATGCATAAAAGAAAAACAACAAAAATTGCTCCTATATATCTAGAAGCTACGACTCTAATATACAACTGCAAAACAACTTAAGAAGGGAAAGTTTTACAGTTAAAAAGTCTGTTTTACTTTCCCTCCTATAATAGCTAGTACTCTAATTTCTTAAGTCTCCTAAGCTAACAGACTGTTAGCTAACAAATATTTACACACTCTTTTTGCGCCTCTCCTTTTTTTCCTCCCGGCGAATTGAGCTCCGCCACTGCAGCCGCTGCCGCCACCGTGCCACCGCTAATCTCAATCACAACTGAGTCATCACCATCGTCAACGACAGGCTTCACGATTCCACGGTGGAGCAGCTGCTGCTGCTGCGGCTGTTTCTCCGGCGACGGCGAAGATTCCTTATTCTTCACCTTCTTGAAATGTGCTTGAACCGAAAGCTCCTCGACTGCATCTGAGATTTTGTCGACGCAATTTATGACGTCAATGAGTATAGACGCAACCGTTATTGCCGGAAAGATTTCCAATAGGTCTAATTTGTTGGACAGTAAAGAGGTTTTCGTGGTGGCGAGTATGGCTTTAAAGTCATCAATGGCGATTTTGGAATTCTGTAGGTGGGTTTCTGCGGCGGAGGACGACGGCTGCGTTGTAGTTTTGATGGAAGATGCCAATTCTTTTAAAGCCTTACTTGATTCCATGCTCATTCTTGTGCATGCTTCTTCTATTCTCTTATGGAACTCGGTTGGTGCCTGAACATAACATTTAGGGATTAGATATTGAGCTAAAAGTAAATTTAAGTTTTATACATGTATGAAAAAATATTTGTGCAATCAAATCACTAAAAAGGTAATTTTCTATCCAATAAGTTATTATTAATATACGGTTTAGTAGTGCTTATCAATCGGGACGGCCAGACTCCAGTCGTCGGTTTACTCGAAACTTGCTGAAGAGCTTAGTGCAAGGGAAACATAATTACTTGTAAACTAAAACAAGTCATAAGCATTTGTATGGTTATAAATCATCTCATTGATGTTCAAGAAAATATGACACGTAAAAGTATGAGAAAAACATGTTATTCACTTTTTTAGATAACTAATTTTGTAATTATCTTTTTAATTTAGCCATGACCATCACTAGATAGTAGAATTAAACTCACTATGCTGCAGTGTAAATATAATGATACAAAATAATATGGTACGTACGAGACACATTTCTTTTAAATGAGAGAACTAGGAATATTCTTCACTAACTCTTTTGCAAAAAAAGAAAAAAGAAAAAAAAGATATAGACAAAATTGGTATTAAAAGATAAAATCAAGGAGAGCAGCCTTCTATATCAGGGAAGAAATCGTGTTTCATCACTAATCAGAGATCATTTTAAAAGTAAGTCAGTAATTCAGGAATGCGTAAGACTTTTTAATGAAAAGATTAGTTTTAGTATATTATTATGAAATGTCTATTACCTGAGGGTTGGAGTGAAAGTAGGAAGTAAGTGCTTGAAAATGGCAGGCACATTCCCTAGCAAGGACACCAATCTTCAAGTATTGCTTCCATGGATGACGAAGCCTGAACGATCCATGACCTGGTTCCCACCATGCAAAGTTTGCCTGTTAATTTTATAAAAAAATGAGTCAGTAAATTATATATATAATATATATATATAGAGAGAGTGTGGCTCTCATAAACAACAAAAAAGAAAAAAGAAAAATTAAACTAGCATTTAACAATGGACAAATGGTTGACGCGAGTCGAGTCAGTGTGAGGCCCAAGAGGTATTGAGTAGAGGTGATCAGGCAGGATATGGCTAGAATACGAATTTCGAGGACATGACCCTTCATAGGAAAGTTTGGAGGTCTAGTATCAGAGTTGTCGGATAGGGGCTCTTGTATCTTTCGCACTTCTTTACCGGTCTGGGGGTTTAGTAGGGCTCTCTATAGATGATTTGTGTATTGGTTTATATTTTGAGATTACTGCATGCCATTTTATTTATGGTTTATGGTTTATGTTTTGATAATTATCTATGTGATTTTTCGTATAGTTACTAATACTCTCTTGTTTTTGCTTTTTATTTTTGCTTTTGTTTTTATTCTCCTTTTCCTGAGCCGATGGTCGATTGGAAACAACCCTCTGCCCTTTCGGGTAGGGGTAAGACTTGCCCCAGACCCCACCTTGTGAGATTATATTAAGTAGTTGTTGTTATATAACAATGGACAAATTCTGTTGCTAAACAACATATTTTTGTAACTACAATTATTTATTTACGGGATTATAAATATTGTGTTAGCATGATTGGAAATGAAATAGAAGGAAAATTCAAATATTTTTAACTCACCAAAGTTTCCTCAGTGGCCTTTGAATTAAGGACGGTTTTATAGGCTTGAAGGAATCCCATGTCTTTAATAGAAGCCTTTTCACTTTCTTCGTTAATCTCTGAAAAGCTGAAATATTCACTTCCAAAACCTGCAAAAATGGAGTATATTTTATGCTTCTTTTGCCCCACATGAATCACACCATTCTTTTTACTATAAATAGATTTAACTTATATACGGAAATTTTTTTTTAGATTGCTGTATTTAACATGTTGTAGCATGTAACATACCTTATTTTCCAGGTAACTAATTAATCCTGCTTTTTATGAAAATATATTATTGTTATCATTATAGTGTAAAAGAATTGATATGTGCACATTAGTTGAATAGTATAAAATGATTTAAGTGATACATACATTAACATTATAAAACTATCTATGAGTTTAATTTAACATAGGGGCGGATCTACCCTTGTCCGAGGGGTTTCAACCGACACCCCTTCGCCGGAAAATAATAACATATATATATATATATATATATATATATATATATATATATATATATATATATATATATATATATATATATAGTTCATAACTTAAAACTTCAAAATAAAACGAAAAACAAGTTAGCGAACTGACCTTCTAAGAAGCATGCAAGCTTATCAAGATTACAAATAACAAGCTTATGAAGATCTTCACCAGCCCAAACTGGACAAACAACCAAAGAGATGATCATGCAGGTGGCGGCGCCGACAAGAATGGTGGTCAGTCGCTGATGAGCCAGTTCCAATATCTCGTCCACACGGTAACCAGAGACGGCGACCAAACTGAAGGTCAAGACGAAGATCAAGATTCCATAGTCATATTTCCTTTTCATGTGGGGGAAAAATCTTGTAAATGTACCTACAGCACCTGCATATATTCCACAACAAATGTGATTAAAAAATTGGAAGATTAATTACGTTACTTCTATAAGTATTTCTTATTTTAGTATGTGAAAAAATAAAAGAAAGACGTGATATGTCGCTCACATTCTTTACGTGTTGAATCGTCAAAAGTAGTGCATTTTTGGAGGATCCAATACATATCGACTAACATATATATGGAAACATCATTTTAGAAAGTTCGAGCAATATCGCTAGCTGATATCATTCAAATGACAATGTTGTAGAAAATTTAGTAATTTTGTACGTAAAATCAGAGATTGAAGTTACTTTTTAATTAAGTTGTCATTTTTTTTTTTCACGAGGAGAGATTTTACTATGCTTTGACTTGCATCATATCCTACCTAGTGTAAAGACCAAAAACCCCAGAACTATAGGCTCTCCTTCTTTTCCAAATAAATCAGCAAAATATTTTGCTCCAACACCTAATGCCCCAGCCAGCAATGTGGCGAATCCTCTATTTAGACACTTCGATAAAGTTGCACCTGAAACAAAGGAAAAAAAAAGAATAATTATTATCTCTAAATTAAGTTGAATTATTATACTGACAATTGTTATATTATAACTTACCAGCAGTAAATTCAAAAACAACCACCACAGTTAAAACAGCCCAAATTGCAGATTGTCCAAAGCCATCATATAGAGGCCTAAAATAGTAGAACAATGAGACTAAATTGAGAGCTAATCCCACTTTAGCTGCATGCCAAATTTTTCTTGGATCATCTTTCCCTATTTTCATTGTTTTCTTTACAATTTCCTTAACTTTATCCTTCAACTTTCCTGGAAAACCCATGAGATGGGCAATGACATTAGTTTTTTCCATGAGAATGGAAGGTTAATTTTGCAAAATTGGCTAAGTTTGTAAAGGTGGTGTTATGGGGAAGAAAGGAGTAGAGTGCACAATGGAAGTAATACGTCAACCAGCTGAATTATATAGTTGGCTGGAAAAGTTGGGGTGAAGTTATTTTATTCATTTACACATGAATATATGTCTCTTCTTTGATCTTTCATGACAAAGGACAAATATTTTTATTTAATTATGTATACTTCTGTATTTGTTTAATTAGAATATTTCTCTGGATAAAAAAGGAGTGGATTTTCAGAAGTGGCTGACTGGGATTTTACTTGGATCTGGAGTATATTTAATTGCAATAATATTGAACTATACAGTTATTTCTCCTCCACAAGTTTATAAAAGATATATTTATAGGGACATTCTGTACTTTTTCTGACGTATAATGTTGCCGGTATAGTGCTGAGAGCCCCTCTGGACATAAAAAAAAAATCACTTTTTTTCAAATTTATTTTACTTTTTTTCGATATCAATATTTGACCATAAAATTTTTAATTTTCACTTGAATATGAATTTTAAAATATTTTTGAAAATTTTAAAAATTTTAGAAACTTCAATAAGTCATTTTTCTAAATTTTCACTCACAAAACTTCAAAAACAACCCAAAATAATATTCATGTCCAAGCACAACTCTAATTTTCAAAAATCATTTTCACTTATTTTTTTTAATTTTTTTATTGAAATTTTACAATTCTTATGTCCAAACGCCCACTTAATGTCCTTTATGATCTCAATTTTTAAAGAAGAAGCAACAACGAATTCAAGATTTTAATTTGATAAGTTTAATCTTTACAATTATGAGTTCAAAATTTAATATTTGTTAAAATTTGTTGGAACTACATATATGGGTTGACATCTCTTTTGGTTTATACAGGCCCAATGTATTTTTTCTTTATATAATAGATAGGCCACTTTAATATTAATTAATTAGGGCAAAAAAGCTCATAATAAATAGTACATAGACTTGACTCATTAGACCCGAGACTATTATTTTCTTTTCTAATCAAAATATCTGGAAGCTTCTCTCTGCTTTCTCTCTCAAATGCCTCACTGTAACCCTCATTTAGTTTATCAGATTGTTAACATAGTATCAGAGCAAAGATATATGGTTATCTCGTCACCCGCTTCAGATCGGTGCTACCCTTGAAAGTTTTTGCTGGAGTTTTCGAGGTCAAATAGTCTTCGTTGATTTAGTGGTGGTTCTGGCTACTTTTTTTAAGTTTCTAGTGGATTTCTCTTTTACTACGTATGCTTCTTCAAGCTTTAACAACTACACTGGTGAAATTGTTGCACATTTAGAATTCAAGCTCATTTAGGAGAATCTAAGGTTTGAGCCTTTTCTGCTTTCCCTAATTTTGAAGGTCGTTCTCTCTCCGGTTACGATAGAGGCTGGTATATCTGAACTTTTCTGTTGTTTTTTCGGTGATTGATTGTTATCCTTATTTAAAATAACAAATGATACTCATGAATATGACAATCCTTCTTTTGCTCCTCTTAGTAATTCACGCACAGTATTTCATAAAGATAACTATACTTATCCCTGTAATCCCCTTTATGTTCACCCTTCAAACGTATTAGGAACATCTTTAGTGTCCACTCCTCTTGATGGAACATGTTACGGTAGTTGGAGAAGAACTATTCTAGTTGCTCTTTCTAGTAGAAACAAAATTAATTTTATAAATGGGACAATTGTGTGACCTCTTAAGGGATCACCATTAGCGAGACAATGGCAACAATGCAATTACCTTGTTATATCTTGGCTAACTAATTCATTGTCCAAAGAAATTTCTCGAAGTGTTGAATATTTTGAGTATGCTAGAGACAAGTGGGCTGAATTAGAAGAAAGGTATGGTAAGACTTATGGTGCTAGAATTTTTTAGCTTAGAAAGGAACTAGCACACATATCTCATGGATCTCTTGATATAACTTCCTACTTTAATAAGCTCAAATAATTGTGGGATGAGATTGCATCTGTTTCTGCTGGTAAGGCAAGGGTATGTACATGTGGGGCTAAGTCAGCTGATACTGAAGAACAAATGGCTTACCAATTCTCGATGAGATTGAATGAGGCCTATGTTCAAACTAGAAGCAACATTTCAATGATGAAGCCTCTTCCATCTGTTGGTACAATGTATAGCATTCTTCTGTCTGGTGAGAAAAAGAGGCATGTGTCTCATGCCTTATTCAATGCTGGTGTGTAAAAACTCGATGTTCCTTCTAGCTCTGCTTGGTCTAACATTAGTGTGTTGAAGTCTAAGATTCCTTATAGTGTGTCTTTTGAGTATTCCAAGACTTCTGTAGTTTGCAAATACGGCAAGAAGCTTGGTTACAGTATTGAAAAGTATTATAAGATTCATGGTATTCCATCTAGCTTCAAGCCAAACAGGACTTTGGGTCCTAAAATATCAGTTACACATGTTGAGCTTGAACCTTATGGCATTCCTGGAGCTCCTTCCATGCATGTTGGTAGTGCTAAACAATCTGAGTCTAAGATCTTTTCTGCAGTACCTGGGTTTACCAAGGACCAGTATTCCCAACTGATGATGTTACTTCAACAACAAGCCCATGTCTCTACTTCCCCTTCTGTTGACTTGAGAGGTTTTGATTTTGTTGATTGACAAAGAAACACATGCACTAACCCGGTTCATAGACAATATACACATGTCATAGTCATATTTAAAAAAATAGGCATGCACGTGCACGGGATAAGTATAAAGATTGATTTCTGATAATCCCTAATCAAAATATCGCATATTTGATAAGGATAAAGACTCCACCTTGAAGAGAACACTATCCAAGATAAGGAAAGAGTTATTAGTTGATGTTTACTAGATCTAATCCACCAAGGAAGAGTAAATCATTAGAACTCTAGTTAATCCTTATTCTACTAACTCTATAAATATTAGTTGTGTTGTCTTTTACATGTGACACACATATACAGAAGTGAAAGAACAAATTGAGAGCAAAATAACAAGGCATTTTGTGAGAAATTCATGTGAGACTCAAGAGTGTGATCCTGTAGCTACATGAACCAGATTGAAGAATCAGTTCCACAAAGAGTTTTATGTGTCTTTCTTTATTTCTAGTTTAATGTGTAGTAGGCGTTTTGAGTTTTATCTTTTAGCTTTCTTACGAGCAAGTTGTACTAGGTACCTTAGTTGTATTATTCAAGTTATATTTAACTTGAATTAGTCGCAACATCCTGTGGCATGTTGCTAAAAGGGTTAGAGTTAATCCTTAGATTTGCAAGAGGTTGTAAACTCGAGTTATATCTTTCATGTTACAGTTAACATGAAGTAGTCGCAACAGCCTGTGGCTGTCTACAAGGGTTAGAGTTAATCCTTAGATTTGCAAGAGGTTGTAAACGTTATTATTAGCTCAGAGTTGTTGCAAAATATTTGGGGGAAATCCTACTGGGTAGTAGGTCGTGGTGTTTTTCACCTTTTGAGCTGGGTGTTTTTCACATAAAAATCCTTGTGTTCTTTTACTTCTGGATTATTTGTTCCACAATAGTATATTAAGGAATGCATAGAAGAACCAGGTCCTTCGAGAATCCAATGCATGTGAAATTTGGGCACCACACAAATCATCCTCCCCAACGTCTCTTGTGTGACATTGAAGTATAAAATATCACCTTCTAGCTCCAATCTCATGGCTACTGCCAATTTTTTTACTATGTTGCTTCCTCGAAAGGGAGTGCCTTCTCACCATGTGACATCCATTATGCACTTACTTTTTAATGTTTTCATGTTCCTTATCTTTTGTCTATTCCCAATGGATATAAATTCAAATATACTAATATTGGCTCACTTGCTCTATTTTTTGACTTAATACTTCACAATGTCATTTATATTTCTAGCTTCCAATATAATCTCATTAGTGTTCACAAGTTATTTTATCATGATGTTGATATTGTACAGTTCACCAAGTCTGCTTGTACTTAATAAGGCCCTTCAGTGAAGAAGCCAGTGGTACATGGGAGACTAGAGAGTGGTCTTTACAAACTATTTCAGCATGCAAATCCACCTGCTCAACAAATTTCTACTCTATATTCCCCTACTTCTTTACTTATGTTCCTTATGTTTCATGTTCTTCCCCTGTAGTTAATTCCAATGAACATGTTATTGTTTTTCAGCTGTAAATACCATTGTGGCAAATAATAAAGTGAACATTGTTGACATTGTGTGTCATTATAGACTTGGAAACATTCATTTCTCCAAAATGAAGCACATTTTCAATATTAATTGTATATTCTCACCTAATCAGTCTTTTATATGTCTTGTGTGTCCTTTAGCAAGATAACTAGATTGTTTTTCCTCACAATTTCATGCAGTCCACAACACCTTTTTCAACTCATCCAAGTAGACACATGAGAGAGCCTTATTATACATCTACCTACAATGGCTCCAGATATTTTTTAAGAAATTCTTATGATTACACTAGGTCTACTTGGACTCCCTTAATATGTGCCAAAATCAATGCTTTTGATCTTCTGAAGAGCTTTGTTACCATGGTTGAAACTTAGTTTCAGTCTCAAGTGTCTGGAGTGATAATACATTAGAGTTGGTGTCTAGTGCAACTGGCTGTAGCTATTTTCTAGCAAAGGCATTTTGCATCAAACATCATGTCCCTATACATCACAACAAAATGGGGTAGTAGAGAGAAAACATAGGCATCTGTTAGAAACTGCTAAAGCTCTTCTATTTCAATCCCATCTTTCTATTAGATTATGAGGGACTGTGTTTTAAATGCAACTTACATTATCAATTGGTTCCCTTCTGATCTACTATTTGGAAAGAGTCCTTTGACAATAATCCTAATGATGGATTTGTAGATGGTGTTACAAAGTTCAATTGGTCTGAAGTTTTTTAGCATGGATGCTTGGGGGAACTTGGGGATGAGATAGAGAAAAGTTTGATTCATGGTCTCATCCATGGAGTTAGTATTGAAGCATTGCTTACAGAAATCAATTACTGAGTTTCCTACACAGCTCTAGTACTTCTAGTAAATGAATGGTTAAATCCCATCTAGACCTGAGGCCTTGAAAGGCTTGAAGAAAATGGCCATTTTTATTTTACTAATCTCAAGAGGCATTTCCAATCTATTCGTTTGATAGTCTGATAGGATATGGTTCATTCCTATATGGTTGGTAGTGGAGATGGGAACCTCTATGTGTGCGGAAGTCTAGAGGCTCTTGAAGAAAAATACATGGAATCCTTAATGTCCCCTTGGTCATAGAGTCAGTTTCCATTCTCTTCTTTGAGGGAGATGGTCTTATTTCTTCTTCTCCTATTTATACTAGAGGTGTGGAAGAATCTAGTGTTGGCATCCCCATCAGTTAGCCAGTTAACCCTAGATTTGAGTTTCCAGAAGTCTTCCTTTTTCTGTAAATGGAGTCAAGCTCTCTAGCTAGGTTGTTTTCTAGGTTTAACTGGTAGTTGTTGAACTGGTAATTAAGGAATTTTTGGATTCCAGAAATTATGTCTAGGATTCTTCTTCTTTTTGTTGAACATATTGCCAAAAGTGGCCTATTCTATTGAGTCACAATGCTTTGAAAAGTTTCAGTAGATTGGATTAGGGAGGAGCTAATGGTGAAAGCCTCATTGATGATACTAGGAATAATTGAGGGAGTCGCTAGGAAAGGATGGGTGACTAGTCCACATGGATTGAAACCCAAAGGATCTATTGGAATAATTGAGGGAGTTACTTTTAGCATAATTTGAATAGGGAAATTATCAGAGTGGGTCCTATAAAGGTGTATTACAGTAACCTCGGGGTACTGGGAAGTCCAGCATATTCCTATTCTTGTATCTTTTGTTAGTCTAGGTGAATTTGCCACCTTTGTAACCTAAATCTAGTAGTTTGCATTCATTTAAGCAATTCCAAAATAAATAACTACGACATAGGTTAATGGGGTTGCTTCCCAATTTGTCCCTAACTTTTATGACTTTATTGAAGTCTCCACCCACAAACCAGTTACTTGGGTAGCTTTTGGAGATAGTAACTAGGCTTCCACAAAGAAACTTTCAATTAGTTAAAATGTTACTAGCATAAATAGCAAATAATAACCAAGGGGTATAGTCTCGAAGTACCTTAACAATGGAATGGATGCTCTGAAGGGTGGTGGAAACCTCATTCACAGTAACATTATCCTCTTTCTACATCATCACAATCCCACCAGATTAGCCAATAGCCGGAAATTAGATTAGCATGTCAAAATGTAGCTCCTCTGCTAGCTTTTTGTGGTCAGCCATCTTAGTCTCTAGCAAGAACAGCAAAGTTGGCTTGTGAAGCTGAACCATATCCATGCAGTGCCTCTTGAACTCAGTACTGTTTTTACCCCGAACATTCCATATGATGTAGTTCAAGGATAATTCTTCCAAGAGACTTAAGTTCATTTGTTAGTGTTGTGAATTTTGTGTACATCTCTTGGATGCTTTCTACTTTCTTCAAGGTGAAATTCTCATATTGAGAATAAAGCAGTGTTCCTCTTGATCTCCTTACTTGAGGACTTCCTTCATGATCCACTTGTAGAGTGTCCCATATCTCCTTAGCAGTGGTACAACTTTGAATCATGTTGTACTCGTCTGGACGTAGTCCACACATAAGCTATTTCTTAGCCTTGGTATTCTTTTCCCATTTTTTAAAATCATTAGCAGTATCGTCAACTCTTGTTTGGCACGTCCACTCTTTCAGCATTCTTCTTTAAAGTAGCCAGGGGACCATTAGTGACTATGTTCCAGAGTTTTTAGTTTTCTCCTATGATGTGGTCTTTCATCCTGTTCTTCCACCAGGAATGGTATTGACCATTAAAGAGTTGGAGTCCTAGCAATTAATTGTCCTCCCTAGCTTCCAAGTTGTGTACTCATCTTGATATGTTCCGTAGGTTTTAGCCTCTTCAAGGATAACCTGCTTTGATATCAATTGATGTTTTATACTTAAAAACCACACAAGGGGGTGACTTGTGTGGTACCCAATTTTCACTTAACATGATTATAGAAGGACCTGGTTCTTCTATATGTTCCAACTACTACTGTTTACGGAATAATAAGTAAAGAAAATAAAGAACAAAGAGATTTTACGTGAAAAATACCTGGCTCAAAAGTGAAAAAATCACAACCTACTTTCCAGTAGGATTTTTCCAAACTCTCCACTAAAGTCACTGAGCCAAAACCTGCATTTACAAAAACTCTTTTGTAATCCTAGGATTAACTCTAATCTCGTTGTGACACACAGCCTCAACTGTTGCGACAACTTCAAGTTAACTATGATTGAAAACTCTAAGTACCTAATACAATTGCTTCTAAATAAGCTGAAAGGTACAATGTAAAATCACCTACTATAATTGAACTAGAATAAATATTGACACTTGAAACTGGTTCTTCTATTTGGTTCAAGTAGCTTCAGGATTGCACGCTTGAATCACACATAAATTGCTTGCAAAATTGCCTTGCTATTTTGCTCTCAATTCACGTTTAACTTCTGCTAATGCGTTACCTATAAAAGAAAACAACACTAATATTTAAGGAGTTAGCAATTAAAGATTGACTAGCATACAGATGCTACTCTTCCACAGTGAAAGAGTTCTAGTTGATCTCATACTCTAACTCTTATCTTTTTCCTAAATCGTGTTCTCTTTGTGTAATAAGTCATTATTCTTATACAATATGCAACATTTTCGATCAAGATTAGAAGATATTACTTTTGATAAGTTAGGCTTATCTCTTTCACGTGCATCTCTCATGTTTGGGGTGATCACAATTGTGCCTCACAAGATGGACATGGTCCATGTCTGAGTTCTTTTATCAATCTTCAAAACTTCACTTTTACTTGGTCCAACAATTCCTACTTTTTGATGATGACAAATATTGTGCTTTTTACTCACTTAGGCCCTGAAAGAACTCAGCTTATTCATCAATACAAATTTCAGAAAAATTCACTTATTATCAAGGACCAAGTTAATTAGGTTATAAACATCACATATTCAGAATATGTAAAGCGCAATATGTCTTCCCCCTGTTGGCAACATCGAAAGTTGCATAAAAAAGTATATGTCCCAGAATTCAATAAATACTCATGGCCACTGGGGCAACTGCAAGTACAATCATGGATCAATCATCAGTAATCAAGCAAACATATTTAAACTATCAAGGAAATATTAACAGTCAACAAGAACAAAAATTGTAGATATCATTGATAGAAGATATGTTGCTACCACAATCCACAATCAAAAGAAAAAATATTCAAAACATGAGCAAAAAGAAAGAGAAATCTCTAATCTAGGTCACTGGAGGTACTAGACAGGTTCAGGAGATAGAAGCTAGAATTTATAAGGCTTGGGGAAGCTAGAGGGTTGGTTTTGGGCTTGGAGAAGATTCAGCATATTGTGAAGAATCCTATCATTCTTCTTATTTTCCTTAGTAAGCTCATTTTTAGAGCATCCCTCTCAGATTCAACCTCTGCTAAATGAGCCTTTTGTCCTAACTATCTCAGCATCCTTGGCATCACTTTCCTGAATAAGAGACCTGACATTACTGTTGATAGGTGTCTTCTTGGATAAACCAAGTTCATTTGGAATGTCATTGACTAGATAGTCACAAGCAAGCAGAGTATTAATGCCAAAGTAATCCTTGCTTGTGGCCATTTTCCACTTCTTTAGAGGCACATTGCACCTATCCAGAACAGTAGTCAGAACAACTCCATTGGGGGTAGCATGAGCCTTGGAGCCAATGATGACCTTGTCTAGTAGCTTGATAATGAATGCATGACAATTAATTTGCCTTCCACTTTCAAGGCACTCTATCAGAACTAAGTCCATATAATTAGCAATATGCATTCTTTCCTGCCTAAGTAGTAGGCACTTGTTGACAAACTCAAAAATGACTTTGTGTTGTGGCTTCATTTCACTCTTGTGTACAAACTTGGCCTCATTCACTTCTTTAACATCACAGAATCTCCTAGTGATTTCAAGGGCAGAAGGAAGAGAATCCATACTTGGCCATCTTTGTCTGGTGTAGTTATCATAGCTCTCAGTAGGAGTGTCAAGAATCTCTCCCAGCTCTTCTACATCAAAGGTCACTTGAACTCCTTTTACTTAGCTTGTAACTCTTCCATCTTTGACCTTAGAATTTGTCATGAATTCAATGATTTCATTCATAGATACCCTTCAATCCATCTGAAGAACCATGTCCTTCTAGCCCTAAGTAGCTAGGGTATCAACTAAACGAACCATTCCTCGTTCCACTAAGGTCTTTTAGCAATCTTCCCTTCAAAAATTTTCTTTTGCCAAACCTGGCCAGCTTGTCTTGTTCACCATCAGACTCATTGTATTCTTCACCACTCCATCCCTCATCTTCAGAAACTCTAACTTGTTTATTTTTCATTGGAGACCTTGTCCTCTTGGCCAATGAAGGTTCAACAGCCTGAGACTCAGATGAAGACTTCTTGGAAGAAGTCCTGGTCTTTCTGGGTTTGGGGGTTTGAACCTTCATTGTTGTATGTTCCTCCTGATAGACTTGTTCCATCTCCTCAACATCAAAAACTTCAAAGGATTCTACAACCTCACCTTTTCCTTTATCCATCCTCTTTTTCTTACTTTCAGCCAAAACCTTTTGAAATTTACTCTCAACCTGTTTCACTCTACTTCTTGTTTCGTCGTTCAACCCTTTCCTTCTTTCATTCAATTTCATGGTTTGCCTTCTCTGTTCATAGGCAGTGAGATTTCCAATCAACTCATCCAACTTGAGAGTAGCAATGTTCTTTGATTCCTGAATAGCCGTGATTTTGCTTTCCCGGGTCACTAGCAAGAACCTTGTCAAGATTTTCTCAACCTTGTCTTCTTCAAGGATAATTCTTCCAAGAGACTTAAGTTCATTTGTTAGTGTTGTGAACCTTGTGTACATATCTTAGATGGTTTCTCCTTCCTTCAAGGTGAAATTCTCATATTGAGAATATAGCAGTGTTCCTCTTGATGTTTTACTTGAGGACTTCCTTTATGGGCCACTTGTAGAGTGTCCCATATCTCTTTAGTAGTGGTACAACTTTGAATCATGTTGTACTCATCTGGACCTAGTCCATACACAAGCCATTTTTTGGCCTTGGCTTTCTTTTTCTATTTCTATAAATCTTCAACAATACAGTCAGCTCTTGTCTTTGGCACGTCCGCTCCTTCAGCATTCTTCTTTGTAGTAGCTATGGGGCCATCAGTGACTATGTCCCAGAGTTCATAGTCTTCTCCTATGATGTGATCTCTCATCATGTTCTTCCACCAGGAATAGTACTCGTCATTAAAGAGTTGAGACCTAGCAGTGGATTGCCCTTCCTAGTTTCCAGGTGGTGCTCTCATCTTGATCTGTTCCTAAGGTGTTAGCCTCTTCAAGGATAACCCGCTCTGATACCAACTGATGTTTTATATTTCAATACCGCACAACATGGGGGTTATTTGCGTGGTACCTAATTTCACTTAACTTGATTATAGAAGTACATGATTCTTCTATTTATTCCAACTACTTCTATTTGTTGAATAATAAGTAAAGCAAATAAAGAACATAGAGATTTTACGTGAAAAACACCTGGCTCAAAAGGTGAAAAAATCACAACCTACTTTCCAGAAGTATTTTCCCAAACTCTTCACTAAAATCACTAGCCAAAACCTACATTTACAAAAACTCTTTCTTAATCCTAAGATTAACTCTAATCTCGTTGTTACACACAGCCTCAACTGTTGTGACAACTTCATGTTAACTCTAACTCGAAAACTCTAAGTACCTAATACAATTGCTTCTAAATAAGCTGAAAGGTACGATGTATGTGAGCACGTGATTTTTGCCCTATATGAGACTTACTCCCAAAAAACTCAAAATAAAATAATTTTTGTGTTGTTGGCAATTATTGTGGATTTTGGGTTATTTTCCCTTATTGTTCGCGTTTGTGTGCGCATGTTTATTTGTTAAAATAAGAAAATACCAAAAATATCGCATTTGCATTCATAGGATTTAATTCTACCACTAGGAGTAATTAAGTTATTTTTACAAAATGAAGAATGAAATTCACAAAATAGTATATTTCGCATTTTTAATATTTAATGTCAATTGTGTGATTTTTCGTTTAATGTGGTGTTTAATTATTTGTGATAATTATTACTTAGAGTTAATTAATATTTTGGTCAAGAATTAATTTAGGATTGTATTTTTGTAATATAATTTAAAGTTTAGTTTTAAAATTAGGAAATAAAAATGAAGAGCAATTCGGACCAGGCCAAGTGTCCAAAAGCCCAAACCAAATAACTTTCTACCCAAAAACCCACTCTTCTTACCCGACCATGTACCGCCCCGACCCGGCCCAACTTACTCATGACCAAATGAACCCCCCCTTTCAATTCCCTTCCTCATTTCTTGAACACCCAAAGAGAAGAAAAAACCCTAGCCCCATTCTTTCTCTTCTCTAACCAGCCGCAACCCCCTCATCTTCTTCTCAAAACAGCCCACCCCAAGCCGCCAAACGCCATTTATGCAGCCTCACGACCACCTGACCCTCCGCCAGCCCATCATCATCGCCTCGCGACCAACTCCTCACTGTCCCAAACAACTACGAGCAACCCTCCAGCAACCATAACGACGAACCTGTCCAACGAAGCTTCATCGTCCCAGCTACGAACATCGATGTCCATGTCGCCCAACTCCTACCAGTATCATTCTTCTCCTTCTCTAACCACTACTGGCAATCAGCACCAAAAATGACCAAGTTTGGATGGGAACCGCCCGGCTTCTTCTATCGAATGTCAAGATCCGACGATTGTAACATCACCACGAGCATGAACAATGATTAAAGTGTGGATTTTGAATTCGCGTTTAGTTCGAGTTTTTGGGGGCAGATTCGAGGTCTTTCTAGCGAGGCTCAAGTTTTCCAGTTAGTCAAGTAATTGCACAGGTTTATTTTGATCTTATTAAAATATTTTCAGTTTCACATATGTTATTACAAGTCATTTGGCCTTTTAATCTCTTATTTTCAGAATATGCCGGATATGTTATTAATCGATAATCCAGTAAGGCTCTCGTGTTTAAATGTTCAAAAATGTTTTAGCCTCTCGTGTGTTATTCCAAAGTTCAAGTTGGTTGATATTTGTTCTTATTTGCTTGTTTAAGTAAAAGATGGTGTTATGTTGGTCATGGTAATCACGGTTTGAATTTGATTAAGGAAATTGGTATAATTGATGGGGTGGGACAGTAAACCCAGTAGATTAATGGGTAATCTTAAGTTCAAGTTGATTGATATTTGTTCTTGTTTGTTTGTTTAAGAAAAGATGGTGTTATGTTGGTCATGGTAATCACGGTTTGAATTTGATTAAGGAAATTGGTATAATTGATGGGGTGGGACAGTAAACCCAGTAGATTAATGGGTAATTTTCAGTTCAAAAAAATGAAAAATTGATTTGGCTTGGTGATCTGTCCAGTTGAATTAGGAGTCAGATTATCCAGTTGTTAGGAATTAGAATTAGCTAAGTTCTCCTCATTAGATGAATTGGTAATAGCTGATAGAATAGTAATTTCAGAAGTTTCAGGGGTATTTTGGGGTTTAACAGTTTGGCAAATGGTCTAGCTAAGTGGGATGTCACTATGGTACTTAATTAACCATTAATTTAATGTGTTAGTGGGGAACAAAGTGTAAAGGGATTGATTAAACAAATTCACCCATAACTTTTGAATTAAATAAAGAAAAGACAAAGGTTAGTGGGAATAAAACATATGGTAGTGGAGTTGATGGGCAAAAAATGCTTAATTAAATGGGTCTTAATTGGCATAAGTAGGAGGAGCTTAGAGGCAAAAAGGGGACGGACAGTGTTGAACAGGGGTTCCTTCTGATTTTTAGAGTTTTCTTTAGCATTTTAGCCATATGAACCCTAGAAAAATCCCAAAAAATATCTGCAATTTTCAGATCTGAAATCAATATTTCAGATTCATTTTTTCTATTCTTTTATCTTCGAATTACCTTCAAAAATCCAAAAAAAACAATAATAGAATTAATCTCAAATCAATAAAGAGCTGTTATTCCAGTGATTTTGGGGTGAATTCTGGTTTTGAAACAACCTGGGGTTCTGAAATTTGTCTTCTCGGTATTAAATGTTGATTTCCAATTGCTGTTGTTGATCACTGAATTGCTGTTGCCGATTGTTACTGGTGTGTTTTACTTTGGCTGATTTTCCTCTCACATTCCATTTCCTTGCCATTTCAGGTACACTCTACCCCCTGGCAATAGGAAGTTCGATAATTGAATCTGTACTGTTTTGCAAAATCAAGTGTGATGATATTTTTACAATAGAATGCCTTTGTTGTCATTTGATATTTGTAATGTTGAAGAGACTGACTCATCATGAACGAACTTGCATTTGATATTAGATAAGATAGTTCAAATTCAATTCTTATTAATACTGGACTGATTCTAAGAGATTTAGATTGATTTCGGATTTTTTTTTTTTTTAAAAAAAAAAATGTCTACTCATATCGATATTCATAGACTAGCTTTAGTTTAATTGTTTGTATATTATTATGAGTTAGTTGATATTAGGTGGCTAATTGAGGCTCTATTTCTCTTCATGAACAAATTCGGTCACCTTCACTTTCAAACTGTTTTTTTTGTGAATTTGCGATGGTGAGACTGATGTGTGGATACAATAGGTTTCAACAGTATTCATATTAACCTTGGATTACTTAAACAATTTGTCATTTAAAGTAGTAGATTGCTTTATTAAAGGCATCTATGAATCCATTTTAAACGCAAGACTTAACATTATAATTGGATAAAAACGTTGAAAGCTTGGAAGAATTGTTCTGAAATGTTGAAGACATGAAATGTGGAGGGTTCACGCATACGGGCTTCAGCATGCTATTTAGAAGGCCTAATTGTTGTTCTCATTACAGTCACAAAATCCAATGGTTTGGGCATTTGACAAATAAAGAATAAAAATCATAGTTATTCGTAGGTTTACCTTTTAATAAAAATGAGACGAGCCTCGCCGCACAAAATATATAATTGCGGGGCCTTCAAATAAATTGCTATAAAATACTTAGACCCGGGAAGACCGTTTAGCGAATTTCACGGTCTTTCCCAAAGTTAATAAAGACGATAGAACCTTTAGGCACGATTTGTAAATAAATTATTTTCCTAAATACGGGTGCGCATTTATGTGACCCAAATCTTACTCTCGGCGAAACTGAAATACATTAAAGTCACAGGCGTACTGGTTGCGGTGTGACTCGAAATGTGTTTTCGTGACGTCGCAATTCTTCTAAAATAAAAGCGGAGCATTAAAAATACATAGTTAAAATATGTAAAGAAATCAGATAGAAACAAAAATTGCAGTTGAGCGACCGTGCTAAAACCACGGAATCCGGGAGTGCCTAACACCTTCTCCCGGGTTAACAGAATTCCTTATCCAGGTTTCTAGTTTCGCAGACTATATGACAGAGTCATAAATTTCCTCGGTTCGGGATTAAACCGGTGACTTGGGACACCATTATTTTCCCAAGTGGCGACTCGAAAAAATTAAATAAATTGATCCCGTTCCGACTGTCCTTTAAGTGGAAAAACTCCTTCCCTGATTATTATTTTATCCCTTCTCGGGGTGTAGTAATAAACAGTGGCACATTACGTTTGTGTGTATGTGTGTGAAAAAAGGAGGTGTGACAATGTAAACTCACCTACTACAATTGAACTAGAATAAAGATATACACTTGGAACTGGTTCTTTTATCTGGTTCAAGTAGTTTCAAGATTGCACACTTGAATCACATATAAATTGCTTGCAAAATTGTCTTGCTATTTTACTCTCAATTCATGTTTAACTTCTACTTATGTGTATTACCTGTAAAAAAGAACAACACTAATATTTAAGGAGTTAGCAATTAAAGATTGACTAGGATAGGTGAAGAAGTTCTAGTTGATCTCATACTCTCTTATTATTTTCCTAATTAACTGTGTTCTCTTTGTGCAAGGAATCTTTCTCCTTATCCAATATGCAATATTTTCGATCATGATCAGGAGATATTACTTATGATAAGTTAGGCTTATCTCATTCACGTGCTTCTCACATATTTGAGTTGATCACAACTCTGTCTCACAAGATGGACCTGGTCCATGTCTGAGTTGTTTTGTCAATCTTCGAAACTTCATTTTTATTCTGGCCAACACATAGGCTATTGAAATTTGTTTCTGTAACATCTACTCAACATGCCAATTTCAATTAATTAAATAAAATCTTGCATTTTCGCTTAACTTGAACTAATTCCTAACTAGGAAGAATTACTCTCAATTGATATTGCAAGTAGAAGCTCCTCTACGTATTGAAGGGTCACTGCCAATTTCTCCAAGAAATTAAAATGGTTGTCACATGATTATACCACTTTTAACTTTAATTTTCAAGGAATGTATTTATTAATACATTAAGACCACATCCATGTAAAAAGAATAATAGCTGGGGAAAAACAAGAATGTAAGACAGTCAACTAAGTGTTTCTCAACATCAGCTTCTTCATGTTTTGCATCCTTATTTAGTTTTATTCCCCCTACCTGCCGCACCTGGGATTCCAAAACTAAAAGAAAAAAATAATACTGAAAACTAAATAAAAATTCATAAAATAAAATTAGGGTGACATCTCTAAGAAAACAACAAAATTATGGAAGCAATGGCTTGGGTTACACTGCACGACCTCTGTACCTTATATGGTTGTTATTCTTTACTTTACTTTTTGCATAAAAATTAAGGGTCGCAAAAATGTGATAGACAAGAATTTATATGCTCTTTGGAACTTAGGAATACATGATAGCTAGACTCGAGTTGTTTTAGTTTTGATGATTCACAAAGAAATACATGTATAAACCAAGTCCATGGATACTGTACATATGTTACTGTCAGAATCAAACAAAAGACATGTGCGTACAAGGAATGAGTATAAGTGGTTATTTACGATAATTCCTTAACGAAAAGATTGCATATTTGATAAGGAGCAGGATTCCTTACTTGAAAAGAACTCTATCCAAGATAAGGAAGGAGTTACAAGTTGAAGATAACTACAACTCTTAATTCTACCAAGGAAGAGTAAAACATCAAGTTACTAATTAATCCTTATTTTACTAACTCTATAAATATCATTTTGTTCTCTTTTACATGTGTTGCACATATAGTGAAGTTAAGGAAGAATTGAGAGCAAAATAACATTTGTGAGCAATTCCTGTGAGTATCCAGAGTGTGAACATGAAGCTACATGAACCATATCGAAGAACCAGTTTCATGTGTTGGTCTTTAATTCTAGTTCAATTATAGTAGGAGCTTTTGAGTTGTACTTTTCAGCTTTCTTTAGAAGCATTTGTACTAGGTACTTAAGTTATATAGAGTTAATTGAAGTAGTCATAACAGGTTGTGACGTATTGCCACAAGGGTTAGAGTTAACCCTTAGGTTTGCAATAGGTTGTAAACTTTGTTGTTGGTTCGAAGTTGTAGTGAAGTGTTTAGGAAAAATCTTACTGGAAGTAGGCCGTGATTTTTTCCACCTTTTGAGCTAGATGTTTTTCACAAAAATGTTTGTATTCTTTACTTTCTGCATTACTTATTTTACAACTGTAGTTTAAAGAACACAAAAGAACCAAGTCCTTCAATGTATCAATGCACGTGAAAATTGAACATCACACAAATTACTCTCTCTTGTATGGTATTGAAGTATAAAACATCACATGAAAAGAAATATTAGGCTGAGTGGTTAGAAGGAATTTTTACAAGAAGGAACAGATATAGAAATTAAGATAGTCCGCTATAATTTCAATTAGTTTTGCTCATTGTTTATTTGTTTTCAAAGATTTGAAAGATTAGTTTTTCATTTTCAGTACTATTCCTATTGTGGAAATACAGTTCAAGATGAAAGAAATTATTGGATCCTTAATCAGTACTTCAGAAGGTATTGTCCATTGCATTTCAAAGAAGCACAAAAACATTGGAAATGTTTACATAATGTTAACTATTAAGGGTTGAAGATCGTATTAATTATACCTCGTAGCTTAAGATTGAACCTTTCAAATCTTAAATATGGGCCCCCATTCATCCAACAATTCTATTTTATCAGGCTAAGTGCACAAATAACCTCTTGGAACTTGGAAGACCGTCATTTAAAGAATGGATACTGAAAATTATAAAGTTAGCCATCTTGGAATCAAGCTTCAGACCTCAAGTATCAAGTTTCAAACTTTGGACCCGATTGCCAAAGCTTAATTTCATACCTTGAGTCTGAAGTTTGAATTCAAACTTCTGGTCTGTAGTTCAGCGTGACCAGTTCACAATTTCAGACAGCTCAAGTTTGAAACTTCCGACTTCCGCCGAACGTTCTGAATATTTGAACTGTTATTGTTGATCTTCAGACCCGCAGTCCAATTTCTGAATAGGTCATGGGTTTGAGCCGTGAAAGCAATCATTAATGCTTGCACTATGGTAGACTATCTGGACGCAACCTTTAATGCTTGCATTAGGATAAATTGTCTACATCACCCCTAGGGGTGCGACCCTTCCCCAACCTTGGCGTGAATAAAAGATGTTCTGTACACCGAGCTGACGTTTTATAATAGTAGTTGGAGTTCATTTAGTTCCTTTGAGCGGGTTTCTTAAAGAAAAGAACCACAATTCTCAAACAAAGCAGCCTACAGATATAATCAAGACATTACGCAAAAAGTGGCAAGTAATTTAGAGTTACCTTCGTGCTGCTACACTATGATAGACTGAAGCTACAATATAATAGTCATACAAAGCATTTTACAAGAGAGCATTTGATTCGGCTGCTGGAAGTTTTCCAACTTTGTAAACGAATTTGGACTATTAATTCCAAATCTGGAGTACCTCCGGTACAATTACCTGAAACTCAAGCATATAGTTAAAGAGAGACAGAAGAGGTATGCCCACACTACAGGTTACAAACTTTACGTATGATCCTATAAACTATCCCTGCAGGTTTAACTGCATCGATATCTAGAAAGTATCAGGACCTAGACCTTTAGAATTGGAGCTAAGAATTATCATCCAGTTTGCATGATATCCTATTATACATATTAGAAATAATGATACACATGTTAGTTACGTATCTATTTACCAGCCATATATTGGGTTTTCTACCTGAGGAGGCAAGAGATGGAGATCTTTACAATGCTCCTTATCATAATCCCGAGATCTAGGTATTGCGCCAGTACACAACCTCAAGAACTCGTTCCCTGTGAAACAATTGTGAACAAACGCCAGACCCCCATCTACCATCTCTTCTAGGTTTGGCATGGAAACTGATTTTCCCATGCCCTTCTGACGTCTCCTGTACAGACTTGTTTCACTAGTCAAAAGCTTATTGAGGTCGGAATATTCCATGAATCTCTGGGTAGCAGCTTCCCATGAAAGCTTGTATTGCTCCTCGGGAGTGAGAGGTTGAGGTTCGCTGGACATTGCCTCTTGAACTTTTGAGACAAAGTCATCAGGTGTCCTATAAGTCAAGCAATTCGGGAATGCCTGGAAAAACTCATTTGATGGGTGGTCTGCACAGACTACAAATTTCCCCATTGCAAGAGCCTCGGCCGTGGCAGTACAAAGCACATCACTGATACTAGGATTTATGAAAACCTTGTAACTGCAAGCAAAAATATGTACATTCAGAAGCTGAACTGTAACAAATCAAACAGGGAACAAGAAAATGGGAAAAATCAACTACTAGCATCAAACAAAAGGAAGCAAGTGGTCTGCACTCAACATCGTTAATTAATCTTAAGATCTAGCAATAGTATCACGTCAATGAAAAGTCCTCAAAACAAAAAAAATGCATTCAGTATTAATAGGAGATGCAGAGAAAAGAGTTGAAGGCCTTATAAAAATAACCTTGTTCATTAGGTATCTAACCCTCTAAAAGAAGAAGAAAATTTTCCGCGAAGTATAACTGAAATCCCACGGATGAGTATATCTGTCCTATACTCTACATCTTCACAAAAATCAGGTAGAACATGTGCTGCTGATCATACAAATATCTTTACCATTTTAGTCATTGATAAATTGACAGTAATTCTAAAATCATTGTGCCACAGGGAAACAAAATGCTAATATTGTCAGTTCCTTAAAATTCCTTAATGATGCTTTTATAGATTATCGCCCCAAAAAGGAACAAGATGTACTAAATAATATCTATTTGTTGTAACAACTACATTCTTCATTAGTAAAAGTACTACTGAAGGATTCTTACCCATGAAGAGAATCATCTGCGTGGTCTCTACCTTTCATGAAGTTGACATTGAGATTTAACCTCTTTGCTGTACTCTGTACTTCATGAGCATCTTCCCCATTGCCATATACATCCAAATTAAAACCATCAAGGTCAGTTTTGTGGTTTGCTAACAGATCTATCAACTCCCGGTATCCCTTCGCCCAAACCATTTTGCCTAAGAAATATGCTCCTTTAGAGAACACTTGCTGGCCGCTTTGTCTATCTGCAGCTGCTTTTTCTCCTATTTTAAGAAACTTTGGATTGACACCATGAACATTGCAGACCAAAGACTTCGGTAAATCCTGTGTAGCAGCAGAAAGGCGAAGAACCTAAACAGCAAATTGACATCTCAATTAGGACCAACAAGAAATAACACGCAGGGACAGGGTGCTTTAAGATTATAAGACGACATGGTGCTTAAATGCAGAGTTAAAGCATCATCATCTAATGCATAATGTATGTACCAACTGTTTCCCTTTATCTCCTTTTACCATGGAAAATTTAGTCCATACACTAACATACCTTGTCACAATATGCTCTACTGACCAAATTATTAACATGTTTCACAAAAAATGCCTGAAGAGCCCCATTCTTTTCCCTCTTGATATATTCCAAATAGTTTGTGTGGACGATACCAACAACATGGTTAAATTTATCAGTCCAACGTTTTCCATGGTGGTACCAATTGAGATGTTCTGGCTCCTCTAAAATTGCAATATCGGCATCTCTTGAAGGGATAAACTGAGAAGTGTCTCCAGCTGGCATTATACTCCGCCTTTCTTTGGAGAACTGGAAGGAAAAAAAACGTTCGTCAAATAATCACATCCATCTCAACACCTTCGCCTATCATAGTATAGTTTATTTAGATAGTTAATCAGGGACTACCTTCCCAGGGTAAAATGAAATCTTGAAGTTTGCCTTGAAACCAATTCGCTCCTCGAGCCAATTGCGTATATAAAGCTCCTGATCTTCAGGAGAACAAAAAGTGAGCTGGTTTGGATAAACTAGCTCTTGGTCAGATTTACATAGCCATGGAACCAGCAATGTAACATTCTGCTTTTCTAATTTGGCCAAGTAAGCCGCCCGGAATAGAGGATTTACAGCAGTTCCCGTCATCCAAGGAAGGCTAGCAGTTGTGACTATTGCTACATGCCTTTTATCACCTGATAGGTTCGGCTTGGTAGAATCTCCCCAAAATCCACCTTCATAACAATGACCAGTACTCTGAAGAACACTGGCAATTCTTAAATCTAGTTCATCATTCATAATTTCACCTTCAATCAGTGAGGACCCTCCTTCGGGTAAGGAATGTAGCAAAAGTTTGCTTCGTCCTTTGCTGCATAAACTATCCACAATCTTTTCCGATATATCTGCAAACAAATTGAAGACCCAGAAAAGATGGCTTATAGTGTCTAAAGACAGACAGACATTTAAAATGAATTCAACAATCAGAACAAAATAAAAAAGAAAGCAAAAGTCAGTTTCAGCTTGTAGATCATCGACAGATTAAATTGACTAAGCATCAAAAAAGGAAAAGAAAAAAAAGAGCATTTACGTAGACTATATGCACAGCTTGAGTACAGAAAACAGAACAAATATTTAATAATTAGTTCCAAAGAAAAAGTATTGCAAACAGAAGAGAGAAGACAATCCACACACTAATTAATTTGTAAATGGACAATGGAATATTACCTCTTCTTATTCCAATTTGATCCAAAAATGGGCTCGACTGTCTAACTAAATATGCTAACAATTCTGGCACATCAAGTGGTGGCACTCCCTGCATAGATGAAGAACATGGAAATAAGAGGAAGAAATGTTTCTAGCCTAACTGATTTCAATCTGCTAGAAATGAATTTCATCCTAGTTTAACTTCACAACAATTTAACCCTCTGAGACTAGTTCCTAGTTAAAAAAAAAATACTCTGAATTAATAAAGGTTAAAATCCAAGAACAGACATTTCGTGCTGTTGACATGCAGTCCTACTTGTATGCATAAAAAGAAAGAATAGTTCGTTTAGGATATTCATTTCATCAATTACCAATTAAATTCGTAATAGAGAAGATTTTTGGAGAAGGAGGCTACAGGATAGGAAGAGAAAATATAGAAGGAAATGAAGAGAAAAATAAGGGAAATGCGTATCCTTTCTCTTGTTTGGAATAGTGAAAAATAAGAGAAAGTGAAAGGAAATTATTCCTCCTCTCGCTTATCAAAGGAGAATGATCTCTTTTTCATCGTGAAAAGACATCAAAAGAAATTGTTATCTCCTTCATGTGTTTTCTTCCTATACTTCCCGTCATCTCAAAGAATACAACAAAACTAAGCACAAGAAATGCATAAATTTTCTCTACTTGTCTCTTCAATTCGCCTCGCTTCCTTTCTCAACTTTTGAAGCCAAGTATTAACCAATGGGCACAATCCAAATCAAATGCATAAAAACCATGTACAATATAACCTCATCAAAATATTAAAAGATAAGACACCAACCTTCGACTCTTCTGGTTCCTTGCAAATTGATTTCTGTGAAACCATTGGACAAACACAAAAACAATAAATTAATCACAAGGATCAACATCAATTAATATAAATGTGAACAGAAACAACTAATAAGTAACACGAAAACACATAATGGTAAAGGAATCGAGAGACAGAAGGAAAGAACTAAAAGATCTAAAATACGGAAAACCATTGCCCATGCCTAACAAGTTGAACAAATCCAAGCTTGTCCTCCACTGCGACCCAGACTACTCAGGTATAACATTAAACACTAAGTTGCATCTAAAAAAGAACAACCAACCATTTGACTAAATCCCGTAACCCAAAAGAGAATTCCAGAATTACTAGCATGAAGATGCTACAACCTATGGAAAAACCAACTCAACCATTAGCACACTAACCCAAAAAAATGGAAGTTTCAAAAAGAGAAATATAGTATCAAGATATCTAACCACATACAAGAAAAATATGTACCACCTAACGAGGCAGAGGAGCTTATCCAGAAAAGGAGATAGGATTGCAACACTAACCTACTAAGTGATCCTACCATCCAATTAATACTTCTAAAACTTTACCTGGAGAAGGCATATCAGATAATAATGAATCGTAGTACATAGTATTTCTCATACAGTAGGAGAAGGTTGAGGAAAAAGAACCACGGAAGGGTGGTCTTTAATGCTCCATTTTACTTGATAAAAATGCATCTTTAATGCTCGAGGAACAAATGGAATCTCAACAATGTAAATACTAGCACCGCCTTAAAAACATATACAATCTTGCTTAAGATTACTTGTGTTAGAAAGATTGAAGAACGAAACTCAACTCCATTGCTCTGAAGAATAAGAGGTTTCTTAGGATTTATGTTTAGGGAGAAGAGGCAACCAGCTTGTTATTGGAACAGTTTGTTATTGTCACAGAGTAGCAGCTCATAACAGCTAGTCTAAACAGATCATTCATCAAAACCAAACACCTACCATATTCAAAAGTACAACAGATCATTCGACAAATCAAAACAGAAGATGATTATACTCATCCAAGATTCGTTTTTTTTTTTTCGAAATAGCAAATCATTTCATTAATGATGGTAAGTCGGAAGCTAAAATACTACTAGCAAAATTACACTTCTACAAGCAATTATGCTTTTAGACCATCAATGAACACCATAAATAAGTTTCCATAATAAAGCATGATAATAAGAGTAAATAAAATTACCAAGCTTGATTTTACTTTCACCACGAATTCACTATTCTTTATCCCTTCAAAAATATCCACCGGCGACGAACTCGAGCCGCCCTTTAGATCCACCTCTAGCTCCCTTAACCGAGTCTTGAAAGCCTTAATCGGCTCCCAGTTAAATTCCCCAAATTGCCCTTCTTCCTTAAACCTCTCTCTCCTCCACTTCCTCCACCTCTCTCTCTCATCTTCCTCCTCCTCTTCCACTTCCGCCACAATCACATTCTTTATTGCTGACAAATCAATCCGGAGCTTCCCCTGCGCTGGCCACTTGAATTCCGGCGAGGAATAAGCCCTACGAAACTCCGAGAGCTTGGGACGGAGCTTCTTCACAAATTCAATCTCCGCCGGCGTCGTAGTGGCAGATGCCGTAATTGTAGGAACAGCGAAGGGCGATTTCGAAGCAGAATTTATGAAATTTTCCAGTTCTCGGTCCGCTAAGTTCTTAAACGAGTTTGCTCGATTTTTAATGAGTTGAAGATCCGCGTCCGCTGATGATCTTACCTCTTGCCATCCTTTCGAGATGAATGACAACGCTTTCTCCGCCGTTACGACCGACGAACTCGAACCTACAGACGACCTCGTCCTCGTCTCCGGCGGCCTGAAATTAATCATTTCTCCGGTCGGATTGATAATTTCTAGGGCTTCGAGAAGAAAATGGAGTGTTCTCTTCTCTCTCTCTCTCCAATGGGGGGAAGAAAGTAGGAAATGAAAAAGGAGGGTCGGGCTGATAATTTAACGGCTTAGGATTTTGGAAATAAAAAAGTAATTTGATTTTCATGTGGGAAATGACACGTGGAGAAACACTTAAGGATGAAACCGTGTTGATTGGATTCGCGGGAAATGAGGTGGAAGTATGGAGATCAGTGATGTGGATTTGGTCACGTGAGTTGATAAAGGAATTTATATAGCATATTCAAGAAATAAAATTGGGAAAATACCTTAGTACCCCCTAAATTATTTGAGAATTATTACTTTCCTTCTTAAATTATCTCTGGTTCGAATTACCCCTCAACTTGGCATTTTGAGAATAACTACCCCCTAAATGCTTATGTGGCAAAAAGTATGGGTACACTCACGTGCCATGTGGATTTTTCTGTCCATGTGGCATTTTCGTGAAAAATAAAAAAGAATTTTATCTTTTAAAGAATATTATTTTTTAAATAATCTTTTTCGAATACAATTTATAATAAAATTTGGATAGAACAACATTAGTTAGGCTAAATATTTTTATTTGTTCAAAAATAATAAAATTTTAGTTAATCTTTTTTTGAATTTGACCTGAAAATAAAATATTTATACAATTAAAATAAATAGTCAATGCATCTAAAAATTTATAAAATATAGTTTGAAATTAATTATTTTGGCTATAATTTTTTATATATCTCTAAATTACAGTGCTCCAATTTTGTTTTACGGATTTTACCTAAAAAAAGTAAAAATATACAGTTGAAATAAACAGTCATTGCATCACAAAAGAATACATAAAAAGAGTATACAATTACAAGAAATTACAAGTGCAATTGTACACTCTTTTTATTTCTTCTTTGATTCAATGATTATTTATTTCAACTATGTATTTTTTATAACTTTTTAGATGTCTTGACTATTTATTTCAATTGTATAAATTTTTGTTTTCAAGTAATATTCAAAAAAAGATTAATTAAAATTTTATTATTTTTGTACAAATAAAAATATTTAGCATAACTAATGTCGTTCTGTCCAACTTTTATTATAAATTGTATTTAAAAAAATTATCTAAAAAATAATATTTTTAAAAAGAAAAAAATTCACGAAAATGCCACATGGACAGAAAAATCCACATGGCAGGTGAGTGTACCCACACTTTTTGCCACATAAGCATTTAGGGGTGTAATTATTCTCAAAAGGCCAAGTTGAGGGGGGTAATTCGAACCAGAGATAATTTAGGGAGGAAAGTAATAATTCTCAAATATTTTAGGGATGTACTAAGGTATTTTGCCAATAAAATTTACAGCATAGGACACATTTGAAAAGGCAACGCCTCTGTCTATTTTTATAAATTTTGCCGCTTCTCATTAAAGCAGAGAAATTCATATATTTTACAATATTTTTTGGTGGTTGAAAAAATCCACTAAATTCAATTTTATTTGAGATTGATATATAACATATAATGTTAAATAAATAAACTAATAAAAATTAGAAGAAAAAGAAAAGATATAAATGAGAAGTCGTCTTAAAATTAGAATCTATTCCTAAATGGTGGATTATTAGTTATGTCGGTAAACTTACAAATACTACGCTAGCTGAAATTCAATCCCAATAAAATAATTTTATTTTTCAACTATCCTTTCTCCTTTTTTTCTGTTTATTTTCCCTTTTTTTTGGCAAGTCAAGTAAAAAAATAGACAATACATGAAGAGTGTGTATCTGTTGTGTATAGTAAATTAGTAAATATCCTTTGTCTTTTTCTTATTTTTCTGTTTATTTTCCCCTTATTATGCATGGATTTGTTCAAGTGAAAAAATAGACATTAAATGAAGAGTGTGCATCTGTGTTTTTTCAGAATTTCACCTCAACTTTTCAAGTAGTAGTTTATATAAGATGCGGGAGGGAAGTCACCTTTGCTAAGGGTGGTCATCGACGAAAATTAAATTATATTGTGTTTGTGTATATAAGTAAAATATTATTTTTAGATGTATAAATATATATATATATATTGAACACCTTTTATGAATTTTTTTTTACTTCCTTCTGACAAAATTTCTGGCTTGGCTATAAGACGCAAAGGATGTTCTTACATATGCCTATATTTTGTGTATGTGTATGTATAGTTATAGTCAAGATATATACATGATTTATTTTTGCGTAGTTGCTTTCTTAATTAGAATATTCAGGAATTAATTGGAATATGCTTCTACAACTTTGGAGCTTTCTTTCTATGGACAAGCTTCATTTGGAGAAAAAAGTTAATTTAAGCATCTGTTGGTGTACTGTTCTTGACTTTTATACAAGGCTGCCTGCCACGTGATGATAGCTCTATTTATATTTTCTCCAGCTTTACTTTCTTTCGCATTTTAAGTTGCATGGGAAGTTTAAGTTGCCTTGTTGAAAAGTGTCACTGAAAGTCGTTCGTTTCAAGCAAGAAAGATTGGGTGGTCAGGTTGTACATTCTTTTGACATTTCCACCAAGTTTCAGCTTAGCTTGTTCAACTGTATTATTGATAGTTATTTTAGGCAGAAAGGTTGGTTGGTTTTACACTCCTTCAACATTTCCATATGTGTTATTTTTGGGATATATTGTGTATTTACTGTAACTAGTTAACGCCAACAAAAATTACTTGATAACAGTCAATTTGCTGTTTAAGTGTTTTTTGGATTTTTTTAATTGAACTTTTCAACTTTATCTTAGGGAACAGTGCTCTCTAAGGAAAATCTGTCTTCGGATATTTTATCCTTAAAAGGAGTCATCTAGTAAGGTGTACAAGAATAATATTAAATGAGGTGTATTAATATTGTTGAGATCAATTATCTTAGTATTAATTATGTTTGGATTATCTTTTATCGATTGTTTGGTTTGGAGTATTACAAATAACATGTATTGCATTTTTTTACAAAATTATCTTTTACAAAAATATCCTCCATATTCTTCCCAAAGAATTTGACAAAAAATTTGAAAGGGCATTTTTGTCTTTATACATACTTATCTATGTATTAAAAATTATGATATTACTAATGCCATAGTTTGCTATATATAAGAAATATGTTGAATAAGGTATATAACTAATATTTGTATTAGTGATATATAGGTTAAAATATATATTACAAATAAAAATTAAATAATACCAAAATTAATACATATATTATTTTCACTAATATAACGACTGTCACACCTCCTTTTTCCGCACCCGCGGGAGCGCGAGGAGTTTTTCCAATTAAAGGACAATCAAAACGGGATCTATTTATTAAGAAATTTAGAGTCGCCACTTGGGAGATTTATGGTGTCCCAAGTCACCGGTTGAATCCCGAATCGAGGAAAAGAATGACTCTGTTTAATAGTCCGCGAACCAGAAATCCGGATAAGGAATTCTGTTAACCCGGGAGAAGGTGTTAGGCACTCCCGGATTCCGTGGTTTTAGCACGGTCGCTCAACTGCTATTTTTGTTTTTATCCGATTTCTTTATATATTTTAACTATGTGCTATTATGTTCCGCTTTTCAATTTTAGAAGAATTGCGACGTCACGAAAACACATTTTTGAGTCACACCGCAACCAGTACGCCTGTGACTTTAATGTATTTCAGCTTCGCCGAGAGTAAGATTTGGGTCACATAAATGCGCACCCGTAATTAAGAAAGTATGTTTTTATTAAAATCGTGCCTAAAGAGTCTATCGCGTTGTTAACTTTGGGAAAGACAGTGAAATTCGCTAAACAGTCCTTCCGAGTCTAAATTTTTATTACGATTAATTAAGGGCCCCGCAATTGTGATTTTTGGTTTGGCGAGGCTCGTCTCATTATCATTAGAGGCCTATCTTAGTGTGAACTATATCGTCTACTTTCGTTTTTTTTTTTTTTGTCTCTAATATTAACTTGATATCCAATCCTATATATATATACTGAATAAATTTATGACCCATGCAATGTTTTTTAATCCCAATTTGATAACAATGGATACGGCATCCATACGACATTGTTGTTTAATACGAAGCTCATTCTTACTAGCTGGGTCATTCTAATAGCATTAGCGATCTAGTTTAAGAGGATAAGAACATAAACCAGAATCTAAGGTAGCCAATTCACTTGTCCAACTTTAAATAACAAATCACATCTGAAATTTTACTCCAATACATCTTAAATCCATGGCTATTGA
>JASVEL010001959.1:0-73285 GCA_032618575.1 Nicotiana noctiflora | reverse complement strand
ACATTTAGAAAATTTGGCATATAGCTAGTTATCTTTCAGAGTCTGAAGAACCACTCTGAGGTGCTGCTCGTGCTCTTCCTGGCTGCGGGAGTATACCAGGATGTCATCTATGAATACTATCACGAACAGATCTAAGTAAGGCCCGAATACCCGATTCATCAACTCCATGAATGCTGCTGGGGCATTGGTCAACCCGAAGGACATGACCAAGAACTCATAATGCCCATATCTAGAGCGAAAGGCTGTCTTAGGAATGTCGGCCGCCCTGATCTTCAGCTGATGGTAGCTTGATCTCAAGTCTATCTTAGAGAATACCCTCGCTCCCTGGAGCTGGTCAAACAAATCATCAATCCTCGGCAGATGGATATTTATTTTTGATAGTCACCTTGTTTAACTACCGGTAATCAATACACATCCGCATCGAGCCATCCTTCTTCTTTACAAATAACACGGGTGCTCCCCAGGGGGAAACACTGGGCCCGATAAAGCCCTTCTCAAGAAGGTCCTGCAACCGATCTTTCAACTCTTTTAGTTCGGGCGGGGCCATACGATAGGGTGGAATAGAGATGGGCCGAGTACCCGGTGCCAGATCAATACCGAAATCAATATCCCTGTCGGGTGGCATGCCCGGGCAGGGCTGAAGGAAAAACCTCCGGAAACTCCCGTGCAATAGGGACTGAATCAATGGAAGGAACCTCCGTGCTGGAATCACGAACATAAGCCAGGATAAGCTAGACACCCCTTCTCGACCATGCGTCGAGCCTTAACATAAGAAATAACAGTGCGAACGGAGTGGCTTGAGGTACCTTTCCACTCTAGTCGGGGTGATTCGGCAAGGCTAAAGTCACCGTCTTAGCATGACAATCAAGAATAGCATGGTATGGGGACAACCAGTCCATCCCCAATATGACATCAAAATCTACCATATCCAAGAGCAACAGATCAACACGGGTCTCAAGACCCCCAAATATAACTACGCACGAACGATGCACCCGATCGACTACAATGGAGTCACCCATTGGTGTAGCCACATAAACTGGAATATCCAGAGCATAGCTGGGCACAGCCAAATACGGTGCGAAGTAGGAAGACACATAGGAATATGTAGATCCAGGGTCAAATAATACTAAAGAACCTCTGCCACACACAAGAATAGTACCTGTAATCACAGCATCTGATGCCTCTGCCTCTGGCCTGGCTGGTAAAGCATAGAATCGGGGATCTGCACCTCCCCTCTGAGCTGCGTCTCTAGGACGACCATCAACTGACTGACCTCTACCCCTCACTGTACGGTCTCCACCTCTACGGTCTCAACCTCCATCTCTATAATCTCTACCCCCGCCTCTGGCTGGCTGGGCAGGCTGAGGGTCAGCTGGGGCCTGAATCATAGGACGAGGACCTCGCTGTTGAGAGTTGCCCGCTGCTAGAGGGCAATTCCTGATAATATGACCCGGGTCGCCACAACCGTAGCAACTCCTAGGCTAATAGGGCTGCTGGCCCTGACGACCTGTATGGCCTCCACGAACACTCTGAAGCGGCTGAACATTAATAGGAGACTGGTCTGAATAATGCCCCCGAGAACCACGATCACCTGATCCACCCTGTGAAGCCTGAAGGGCGGAATGAAAAGGCCTGGAGGACCGGCCTCTATCAAAGGATTCTCTGCTACCAGAGGAAGAACCACCAAATCTACCTGTATGACGAGGCCTCTTATCCGAAGAATAACCGCCTCCCCTAGCAAGAGCCATCTCAACTCTGCGTGCTGCATTGGCTGCCTCCTGAAATGATATGTCACTCCCCACGCCCATAGCCATCTGGAGTCTAATCGGATGATTAAGCCCATCTATAAACTTGCGGACCCTCTCCCGCTCCGTGGGAAGTATCACCACTGCATGACGAGCCAAGTCGATAAATCTCGTCTCATACTGTGTAACTGTCATAGTGCCCTGATGGAGGTGCTCAAACTGCCTCCGAAGTACATCCCTCTGAGTAGCAGGGAGAAACTTCTCCATAAATAGTTCCACAAACTGGTCCCATGATAAAGCTGGGGACCCTGCTGGTCGAGTCAGGCAATAATCTCTCCACCAAGTCTTGGCAGATCCTACAAGTCTGAAGGTATAGAAGTCAACTCCGTTTGTCTCCACGATCCCCATAGTCTTGAGAATCTCATGGCAACTGAATAAGAAGTCCTGAGGATCCTCTGATGCGGCTCCACTGAATGTAGTGGTAAATAGCTTGGAGAACCGATCAAGTCTCCATAAAGAATCAGAAGTCATGGCTGCTCCATCACCGGCATGAGCTGTGGTACTCGACTGAGTGGCCACAGCTGGCTGAACCACTGGTGCCTGAGGCTGAGGAGCTACTGGCTCCGGAGTACGAGCAATAGGAGTCTAAGCCCCTCCTCCAGCCTGAGAAGCGGCTGGGGCAACTGATAATAAACCCGCTCTGGCAATGCTATCCATAAATCCCGCTATTCTGACCAAAGCATCCCGGAGATCCGGGGTAATCAAAGCCTCTCCTGGGACCCGAGCTGGGCCCACTGGAGCTGCTGGAACCGGAACCTCCTCTTCAATCTCAACATGAGGCTCCACCTCTGGGGTAGCTGCCTGGGGCTGAGCTCTACCCCTACCACGGCCTCTGATACGGCCTTGGCCCCTGCCCCTCACGGGAGCTGTCTGGGGCTCGGGCTGCTGGTCAGCGGACGAAGAAGCGCGTGTCCTTACCATCTGCGAAAGGACAGAATAGAAATTCAATCGGTATTTGAGGAACAAGTCGCACGACAAGAAAGAACAAATGAGAGACTCTTTCCTAACTCAATAGACTCTGGAGGACAAGTACAGACGTCTCCGTACCTACCTCTCAAACTCTACTAAGCTTGTTCGTGAGTGGTGAGACCTATGTAACCTAGAGCTCTGATACCAACTTGTCACGACCCGGATTTTTCCCCAATATCGGGATCGTGATGGCGCCTACTCGTGGTAGCTAGGCAAGCCACTGTATTCATACTATCCTGTTTTAAACACAATTTTTAATTAAATAAATGCGGAATACTTTATCGAAATGGAAATAACAAATCACAAGGTGGAAATCATACTTAAATCCTCTACCCAAGACGTGGAGTCACCAACTCACAAACTACTATGGAATACTACACATAAAAGTCTGAAGGAAATATAACATAATTCTGTTTGTCTCGGAACAATGAGACTACAGCTATTAACATAAATAGAGAAAGAGACGCCGGGCCTGCGGACGTCCGCAAGCTACCTCGGTCTCAAATGTGATCAACTCCCACGCAATCTATTTACTGCTGCTGCTGCTCCTGATCGTAACCTGGACCTGTGCAAAAACGCACAGAAGTGTAGCATCAGCACAACCGACCCCATGTGCTGGTAAGTGCCTGGCCTATCCCGGCGAAGTAGTGACAAGCCTAGGACCAGACACCCACATAAACCTGTGCAATTTAATATATATATGTGTACCACAAAACAACAAGAAGTAATCAAGTATTAACATAATAAGGAATATCTTAAAGAATTCAACAATTAACCACAGTTAATAATTTCACAAGAAAAACAAAGTGTAATGTAAGCACAAGTAATATCAATTCAAGAAATAGCAAACAGCTGCACGGCATCACCCTTCGTGCTTTTACTCTCATCCTCACATCCATAGTACGGCATGATCCTTCATACATGGTTCAATAACAGGGCACGGCATGATCCTTCGTGCATAATCAATAATAGGGCACGGCATGATCCGTCGTGCATAATCAATAATAGGGCACGACATGATCCTTCGTGCATAATCAATAATTAAACATGGCACGGCATTAACCTTCGTGCATAAATAAGTAAACATGGCACGGCATTACCCTTCGTGCATCATCACTCTTCCTCACCCAAATAACAATCACAGTTAAGGGCAAAGAAAGAAACAGTAATTCATAAACCGTCCCATCAAGGGCAATCAATAATTATCTTCACAACAAGTCCCAACAAGGGAGAACAATAACAATTCATCCGTAATATATCTCAAAATAATCATTTTCCAACGACTCACGGTCATACTAGACGCCAGTGTATGGATGCTCGTCACCACGACCCATACACCGCACTCGATCACATAACACATAACACATAATCCTATTCCCTCAAGCTAGGATAGAACAAACACTTACCTCGAATGCTTATGAACAATTCAATCCGTGGAAATGTCTTTTCTTTCAATTTGGCTCCAATCCAACCGTATCTATACACAATTGATTTAATATCATCAATTCTACTCCACAAACTAATTCTTAATACCAAATACAACTTTTACAACATTCTGCCATGAATAGTGAATTTCAACCCCGGGCCCACATGGTCGGAATTCGGGGTTAGGACTAAAATCCGGTTACCCATTCCCCCACGAGTTCATATATATAATTTGTTTCAAAATCGGACCTCAATTCGAGGTCCAATTCCCCAATTTATGAAAAACCCTATTTTCTAACAAAAACAAGAATTTTACCATGAAAATCATTGATTTCTTATGAAAAACATGTTTAATGATGTTAGGAATTGAAAGAATTAAGTAAAAAGTGACTTACAATCGTTTTGATGAAGAAGAAATCCTTGAAGAATCGCAAATGGGTGTTTTGTTTTTGTAAAATGTGAAGAAATGACTGAAATTCGTGTTTTTCAGGTCTCGTGTTCGCATTTGCGAACATGGGTTCGCAATTGCGAACCCCGACCAATTTTTGGAGTTTGAAAATTAAGCTAAGGGTGGGAAGTTCGCATTTGCGAACATTTGTTCGCATTTGCGAACTGTTCGCATTTGCGAACTATGTTCGCATTTGCGAACACATGCTGTATAAGGCAGTGTTTGCATTTGCGAACAATGGTTCGCATTTGCGAACCAAGGCAGATTGGGGAATGTTCGCATTTGCGAACTTTTGTTCGCATTTGCGAACATAGGCTGGCACTGGGGACCTTCGCAAATGCGAACAATTGTTCGCATTTGCGAACAAGGTTGGGCCAAAGGGGGCTTCGCATTTGCGATGAATGTTCGCATTTGCGAGCCTGTCCCCTTCGCAATTGCGAGAAAACTTCGCAATTGCGAAGCCAACAGCTGGGTGAAAAACCAGCAGTTCAAAAATTCAGAGTTTCATCCAACGGCCTATCAAATCTTTACCCGAGCCCCCCGGGCTCCAAACCAAACATGTACACAACCTCAAAAACACATTATGGACTTGTTCGTGCGATCATATCGCCAATATTACTTCGTTTTAATCAAATCGAGCCTCAAACTCATGATTTTCATACTTTTGATTTTCAAAACTTCTTAACTTGGAACTCAAGGTCCAAAACATCTCAAACGACATCCAAATGTCACCAAACTTTACAGAAATCACATATATAATATTTAAGACTTGTACCGGGCGTCGGAACCAAAATACGAGCCCGATACCAAGGTCAATTAATTTATTTCCTTTAATAATTACATCAAAAACAATTTCACATAAAAATTCATAACTTGGGCTCTAGGCCTCGGAATTCGACTCCGGACGCATGTCCAAGTCCCATATTTTTCTACGGACCTCCCGGGACCATCCAATCTCGGGTCCGGATCCGTTTACCAAAAATGTTGACCGAAGTCAACCATATCAATATTAATATCATTTTTATCCAAATTTCTCATAGAATTCATATTTTCTATCACAAAATCTTTCCGGCTACATGCTCGGATCGTGCACGTGAATCGAGGCAACATAGAATGAGGTTTTCAAGGCCTCAGAAACTCGAAATGATTAATAAAATAAGTGATGACCCTTTGGGTCGTCACAATGGGAAAAGTGGGCGCTAAAAACATTTACCCGATAGTGGTTTCATGGTCAATTTCCTTAGGGAGCTAGTTATTGGAGTCGAGTATTTGTGAAGTCTAGGAAAGTGTTTTGGCACCTAATTTGCTTCTATCATTTTGGGTTTTCTTTTGTTTATCAGCTAAATTTATAACTACAATTGTAAGCTAAAGTATGGTAGATAATGATGCTAGTTGTATGCAATAAGAGAGAAGCACTAGGGTCGTAGCACTCACCTAGGTTGCTAATTAACGGGTATAGAATTCTAATGCAAGGATAATAATTATGGGAAATATGGATAACCGTTGCACTTAGAACTCTCTCGAGACCAATTGGGTAGGTTAATTTGCCCAAGCAACTAATTGTTCAAGTAGGGTAGTTACTCTCTCGAGGTTTAACCCGTTACTTAGGACACCATTCTCATTGGTCCATCCCAAATCCTTGTTGGGTTAATTATGAGGTCATAGACTTTCTTTCTCAAGTAGAGTTAGGACCCACTAAGCTAGACTTAGTGTTTGCAACCACCAAATCCAAGTAAAAACATATAATTAACGCAAATACCAAACACCCAAAATCATCCAAACATTAAGCAAAAATACGCATTAGTTACCCACACTAGGGTTGAGCCACAACCCTAGCTAATGGGTTTAGCTAGACATAGAAGCAGTAGAAATAGAAGAAATACTAGAAGAAATTGACATTATCATTAACTACAAGATTAATCCACGTGAATCCATGCTAAATGTATGAGAAAATCACCTTAAATAGGCTAATACAAGTTGTCTCGTGCTCAGCTGCTCAGATAGATTACAAAACTCGGCCTAAAAAAGTAAAATGTTCTATTTATACTAAACAGGAAAAACTGGACAAAAATACCCCTGAGGCTCTATTGCGGACCGCATAGAAATGTCATGCGGCCACGTAGGGTAGATGGTCTACATATTCTGGCTTCTGGACTTGAGGTTGTGGCCCGTGTACAAATGTCACGTGGCCGCATAGGTATGGTCATGCGGACCGCATAGAAATGGTGCGCGGCCGCACAAGGCGATTAATGCAAACCGCGTAGAAATGAATTGCGGCTGCACTGTAGAATTCATCCCATTTACGACTCTCTGATCTTTTACCCACGTGGACCACACTGATTTGGTGTGCGCCCGCATGGAATTTTGCCTTGGAATTATTAGCCTCTGATCATTCTTCGTTGTGGACCGCATAGAAATGGATGCGGTCTGTGTGGAACTTCTTCAAAATGTGCGTATCTGAAATTTTCTGCGCGGATGCATGACAAATCACTATGGACCATGCAGCTTGGGCTTAATCATGACAACTTTCTGAACCTTCTTGTGCTGCCGCATCACAAATCAGTGCGGTCCACACAGGTCTTTTTTTCCCAAGTTTTAGTCATCTTCTGGCGCTTGGCAGATTTCACTCGTTTTTTAGCCGATTTGTGATATTCATCATCTAGTCACTGAAACCTGCAATCAAACGCAACTTACAAGCAATTCAGGACTAACCAAGAGCAATTTATGTACAAAGCTTATGTAAGATGGGTATAAAACATGCACAATTCACAGTTATCATTGCGCTAGTCCCAAGTTAGTTTATAGAATGAACCTTGACCTGGTCTATCAAGGAATGGAAAAAGGTGACCACATTTTCCTTGTTGATATTTTTGGTGGCTGCCGCTAGTTTGGCAAGATCATCCGCTTAGATATTATGTGCCTTGGGTATCTGATCGAGGCGGCATTCATCGAATTCTGGTAGCAGTTTGTGAATTTATGACTGGTACTTCTATAGTCTGTGTTATTTGATTTGGAAAGTCCCAATGAATTGATTCACCACGAGTTGAAAGTCTCAATAGAGGACGATTCGTCGAGCGCCATATTTAAGGGTTAATTTAAAACCTACAAACAAAGTGTCATACTTGGCCTCTTCGTTTGTCATCTTAGGGCACCATGTGGATTGGTAAATCACTTCGCCCGTAGGGACTTCGATAATGAGTCCCAGTTTGTTTAATTTTGATTGCGTCGAGGAGCGTGACATCGGAGGGCAGTAAACGGTGCTGCTTAGCTCGCACTCGTTTCATACACATATTGGAGTTTTCCCATCTAAAATTTTCGTTGTCCAATTTTGAAATGTCATTGTGCATGGGACGATGAATTACGCTTTGACCTTAGAGGGGTTACTTCTCATCCTCCCGATCTTTAAGTCCCCAGGAAGGCTTTCTTGGGACACCTTTTTGGTGAGGAAGAGGAAGTATCATTCGAAGGGTATTACTTCCGAGGCGCCGGGTATATATATACACGTCCGATGGATGATATTTTGGTGTTTCCATAATAATTTCCCATTCTTCAATTGGGATGTTTCCTTGCTTGCTCGCCCATGCTGCGCTTGCGTTCTTGTTTGGGAAATCAACAGAAGGTGGTTTAGGATGATATCCTCCTTATCCCGATCTGATGAGTTAGTGAATGAAGGTGGATCGGTGGCATTATTTGCTCTGCTTGGAGTTCTGATAGTTGATGAGGATGGTTTTTTCTGAGTTCGGTAACCGTATTCGGTTCTCTTTCCCTTCCTTTTTGTGCCTTGGTTCTCTGCGGGCAAGGCGTGTTTAGACTAGTTCATGGGCTACCCGATGATGTTTAGCTTAAAGTATATATATTTCTATGTTCGCCTCATATTTTACTCTTGTCTCATGAATTTGGGATGTTAAATGCTATGATTTATATTAATATGAAATATTTTTTCTTGTAGGAATTAATCAGGAGCAAGTGGGAGCGAAACGTGAAAGATTTGAGCTAAACCAACCAAAACTGGGAAAAAAGGCCATTTGGGCGCCACAGGCTGCACCTGGCGCTCAAGATAGTGTGCAAAATTTGGGCAGCGCCCTGGTGGGCGCTTGGCACCAGGCTACGCATCGATGATGCGGATTTCATCTTATTTTTCTCGGGAAACGATTTATTCGGCCCTAGACCTATCCAACACGTATAAAAGGAAGACTAAGCTTAATTGTAGGGAGAGAGACGCACTTGGGAGGAAAAATACACACAAGAAACATAAAGGAGAAAGAGCATCTCAGAATTCTTCATCTAGTATTTTCAATTATACAAAATTTATGTAATTGTTTGATTACATCATGAGTGGCCAAACACCTATTGTCTGGGGTTGTGATTTAGTCATGAATATTGTTGTTTGATATTAGCTTGGCCTTGATTACAACTCACCAATATATGATTGTTTCTTTAATTCTGTATTTAATTGCTTAATTGTTTGGCCATCAGTTATGTTCTATTTACTATCTAAGCTATGCTTGGAAAAACCGTGTTTAGATTAGAGAAGAACTAAAGAGAGCGTGATCTTAACCCTTAGAGGAGCGGATTTGTAGTTAGGATAGTAATATACCTAGTCACTATGTTAAATAAATATCGTAATTTTATGTGTTCTTAATAGATTGATTTCATAGGAATATAGGTATTAATATATTGAGAATAGGTGAGTAGTACTTCAGGTAGAAACCATGAGTGAATTATATGAAGGGGAGATTTAATTAAAACACAATACAAATGGTGAATAGATCACAACCCCGGAATACTAGTCTCTACTGAATACACAACAATCAACTCGTTACTTGATAATTTAGTTATTATTTAGAATCCTAGTATCATATAATCATATTATTGGACTTTGATTTTAGCTGGATTGAATAACAATTTTAGTGATTAGTGAGTGGTTTACACAACTCTCTGTGGGTTTGACACTCAACTTATCATTATATTACTTGTCGACCACGTATACTTTCGTGTGCGTTTGGGAGCAACAAGTATTTGGCGTAGTTTCCAGGGACTTGAATATTAACACTTGCTTGTTTTTGCTTTAATTGTTTATTTCTTCGAGTGTAACTTTACTTGATTGTTGCTCGAATCTCAAAATTTTTGATTGAATGTGTAGGGTTAGAAGCCAGGATTGACTTCAAGGCTTTGATCCTGAACCTAAAAGAACATTTCATAGGAGGTTGAGGGAAGCAAGGGACACGAATAATATTCAGGCACTTATTCAATTTCCCGTGGACATGGCAGAGGAGCAACCCATGGCTGTTCAGGAGGTGGAGATGCCCAGCATTGCTAATGTCACCTCCAGTATAGTGAAGCCTAGGGTAATTGGGAACTTTGAGCTGAAACAAACTATGATCCAGCTACTTCATTCAAACGGGCAGTTTATGGGTCTTCCGCACGAGGATCCACAATAGCATATTCTAAACTTCTTGGAGATTAGTGATACTTATATCACTAACGGGGTCACTCTTGATTATGTGAGGCTCACACTTTTTCCACTCTCTCAGTGGGGTGAAGCTAAGCAATGGCTTAAGGCAGAACCAGCTAATTCCATTACAACATGGAATGATTTGGCGAAAAAATTTCTAGCAAAGTTCTTCCCTTCAAGCAAAACTGCAAAGATCAGAAGCGAGATAGTTGCCTTCAAACAGAAAGCGGGAGAATCTTATACTCACCTTAGGAAAGGTTCAAGGGGTTACTAAGAGTTTGTCCTCATCATAATCAGACGAATGAAGTGTTAGCTTACACTTTTATAGAAGGGCTACATTCTAAAACAAAGATTGTGGTAGATGCCACAACTGGGGTACAAATGGCGGAGAAAAGATTTGACGATATATATGCCTTGTTAAACATATTCTCCAAGAGCAATCCGGATTGGCAAGGAGAGATGGGCAGACACACAGTGCAAAAGTCTACAGAGGTTCTTGAGTTAGATGTCGTCTCAGTATTATAAACACGTATTTCTACGCTAACCAACCAAGTCAATCAGATGACCTTTGTCACACCTCCTTCTTCCGCTACCCGCGTGGGCGCGAGTGGAGTTTTTCTAAATAAAGGACAATCGAAATAGGATTCGTTTATGAAGAGATTCAGATTTTACACTCGGGAGATTTATGGTGTCCCAAGTCACCGGTTCGAATCCCGAATCGACGAAAGGTTTAACTATATTTAACAGTCTGCGAACCAAAAATCCGGATTAGGAATTCTGTTAACCCGGGAGAAGGTGTTAGGCATTCCCGAGTTCCGTGGTTCTAGCACGATCGCTCAATTGTCATATTTGGCTTAATTATCTAATTTTAATAACATGCTTTTAACTTATGCAAATTTTAACTTTCAACCACTTTTGATTATTATTATTTTATTGCAACGCCGCAAAAACATGTATCGAACCACGCCGTACCAGTACGCCCGTGGTTGTCAACACATTTCGACTAAGTTGAGATTTGGATTTGGGTCACATAAATGTGCCCCCTTATTTAGGAAGGTATTATTATTAACATACGCCTAAAGGGTCTAACACATTTATTATTTTGGGAAATACAATGTAATTTGCTAAACGGCCTATCCCGAATTCTAAGGATCAAAATTGAATAAAAGTGAGGGCCATGCAATTATTATTTTTGTTTGGCATGGCACCCCTCAAATTAATTATAAGGATAAACTAATTAACTAAGGCTAAAGGATCACCAACTTTTAAACAACAATTGAATTTATATTATGAAACCTAAAGAACTAGGACATTACTTCATCATTTTCATTTTTTAAAAGTTTAACATCGACAAGATGTGAGGCCCAATGTCCCCAAAAGATTGCCAAGCCTAATTCACAATGGTACAAGTCCTCATATGTATGCCTAATGTAATCCCACCTTTCAAAAGCCTAAAATACGCACGCGGTGACCCAATTTCGAATCCCCAAACAACCAAACCACGGCTAAGAAACATTTGAATGATTAACTATAAATAGCAGATGTAAGCCAGTGATTTTCAAATGAACCTTTAAATACTTAATGTTGTTTCCCAGAAACTTTTAATAATGACATGATCAAACAATCAAAAATCCAAATTGATAACATTGCAATATACAATTTTTAATTTTTAAAGCTTCCAGCAATAACCTAGAAAACTAAACATTGTATGGATTCAATACTGTGTAAAACTCAAAAAGGAAAAGGATACTCTTATATGAACACCTTAATATTTAATGGGACTATTTGATGCTAATACTCAAAATAAATTGCCTGTTAAAGACTCTAAGACCAGATTACATGTACAAAAGGACTCAGATCCTCTAAATTCAGCATTATATACCTTTCTTTCGGCCCAAAACCCCTTATGATTACTGTGTTACCTAAGGAAAATTCCAAGAAAACAAAATAAAGCTTCTGAGGCGCATATCCTCTTATTCAATACTCACAAATACAACAAATAGGAGATCCCATGTCCAACCAGTTTTCAGGTCTCCTTGAATAAAGATTATCTAAATCTACATGATACTCGACACTTTTGAGGACTCAAAAGGAATTGGCTAAAAGAAATGAAATCAAATGCTAATATACAATGGAAATCAAGTTAAATCACAACTGAATTAGCTTCAAAAATGCAGAAACATCAAGTAAACAACTACTCTTTGACAAATCTCGACTTGAGTAAATCAACTTCAATGTTTATCCATTCTCATACATTAAAAGGTGAAATGAATACCTGGAAATGAGAGTGAAAGGAGTCAGATGCAGCAGTAGTAGTAACAGAACTCAGTAGCAGGAAAACAACCAGTAAAACCAGCCCGAAACAAACAATGGAATGCAGAAAGTTTCGATGACACTGTCCCCTAGAGATTAATAATTCAAACCCGCAAAACAAACTAAACAACCAATTAAAATCCTTGTTTTTGAGTGTATAGACGAGTGTATCTCTCCAGTCTCCTCAAGTGTGTATGTCTCTCCCCCTTTTATAGCCTTCAACTAAACCTTAAATAATACCAGGCTCTTCAGCTTTCCCAGCCTGTCTTATCACTCAGGTCATTAGAAAAATGTTTTTTCCATTAACTTCCCTGAGCAGCCCACTATCAAGTGCCCTATTGAATTATATTATTCAATTGTGATGGGTGTTTATTTGTTTAATCCTTTTATTTTAAATTCAAACAAATCATTACTGCTTTCCAGCCCATTATGAATAGATAAACACCTTAGTTAGTGGTGTTAGTGATCTTTACTGACAGACCACTAGTACCAGTTCATTTCTAAACAATTAAAACTCCCAATTGCCCCTGGAATCCTTGTGATTTCTATCCTGAAGACACTGTGATTCCTATCTTAGAACACTAAAACCCTAGCAAAGAGCATAGCACATAACTACACATGCTCCTAATTAGTTGCTTTAATTGTATCTGAGTCAGGATCAACTAAAACTTCAAACATAGTTCACTTATTGAAATCAAATCAGCATTATAAAATGACGGGTTTAGTGATTTAGGGCAAAATCATATTGGACTAACACAATTCTCAATTAAACCTAAATAAGAACAAGTAAATATTGCAGATACACTAAACTTATGTGCAACAAAAATGACAGGCAGTGAAGTGAATATAAACAAACATAATACGAAAAATTAGATAATTCCAACCAATAGTAACAGAAAAACAACTACGAAGATGGCCACAGTTTATACAAGATTCAACGGACACTTGCTTACATGAATTATTAAAACAAAGAAGAAACATAATCCAAAAAAACACAAAACATTCGATCCTAAACAAAAAAAAATAAGAAAAATGGGTAGAAGATGAATTCACTTAATGAAACTAACAGAAAGAGAGAGAAATGGAAACCTACCAGTTTAAAGATTCTGGTTCGGACCTTCAAGCCTTTTGGATTCGGGGCCAAGACGGACCCTAGTCGAGTGTTCTTGAATGAGAACACACAACTAGGGTCAATTTGACCTCAAATCCTAAGACAAAACTTCGCCCTTTGTTTGAAAATTCTGGATTCGAAACTTTCCAAAAACATTCGAGGGTAAACAAGCCTGGACCATAGAAGAGGGAGTCGAATGGGTTATGGCATGTGATTTTGGGATTTATTGGGTAAACTAGGGTTCGACCAAGCTTCTTAGATTCAAGATTCGAAGGGTTCTGTGAGGATTTGAAGGAAGCTGAAAGTGGATTCAGACTGAGGGAGGCTTGGGGGTTCAGGGGTGTAAATTTGGGTGGCCCGCGACATCTTGCCGAGGGGTTTCAGGTAGAAGGGCGGGGTGGCGGCTGGCTAGGGTTTGGTCCCGTCTCTGATAGAGATGATAGAGGATGATGAATGACGGGTATGGCTATGGGGCGTGGGTGCAAAATTAAGAATATATACTTAGTTGGGGATTAGATCCTGGTCGTTGGATCAAGTGGTATCGACGGCTAGGAATAATTAGCTGCATAGGAACGGTGTCATTTTGGGTTTAAGCCGGGCCGATTGAGATTGGTAATGGATCGGGTTGTTTAATCGGGTAGGGTAGATGGGAAATCAACCATTGGATTGACATAGGTTGAACGACTGGGATCTGAGACAACCAAACGGTGTCGTTGGGTTGGTCTCAGAGATGGGTTGATTTGGTTTGGGGCTTGGGGTGTTTTGGGCCTATTTGAATGGGCACCAGAGGCCCAATTCGACTCTTTTCCTCAATTTCCTACTTTTCTTTTATTTTCTTTTTAATTCCTAATTTATTAAAATAAAAAATTCTAAAATACATTACAAAATCAAAATTAATTTATAAGAATACTAATTAAGTTCTAATAACAATTAACACATTAAACATCGATTAAACTTATAAACTACACACTTTGACTAAAATATAAAAATGCAAAACACACCTTTTGGTTTTAATTTTTTTTATAAAGCAAGTTACTTAATTAAATTCTAAATTCAAATGCAACATATATACACAAAACACGCACACACGAACGTAAACAGTCACAAAATATCATGAGAAATTCACAAATATGTACACAATAAAATAGAACAACTTTGATTTTGATTTCTTTGGTAGTAGTTCATGTGAGGCAAAAATCACGTGCTCACAGCTGCCCCTCTTTGTGTGGAAACGCGAAGAGTTTTCGTGCAAAGATAATGAGCAAACATGAGCGATTTTTGCCCGTTTGAGCACTCCGTGTGAGGCATTTTGAAAAGGTCTTGACCGAGCCTTTGCTTCGGGAGGCCTCCTACATATCCTGAGCTAAACAGGAATCAGGTCAATGTAGTCCAGGAAGTTTCGGTAGCTGGGACTACCATGACTGCTATGACCTTGCTGTTACTGCTGTTGCATGATGTTACTGTTTGCTGACCTCCTTATTACACCGTGCCAAAAATAAAACAAGAAGGGATCACATGATCCTATCTATCTTCAACTTGTTTTTGCCGTCTTGCTTTCTTGTCGTCTTGTGTTTCTTCCGGCGCTTTCTCTCGAGAACTTGGAGGTTTCACTGGCCTTCGCTTCTTTGAACATCAGTTTTCCTTGTTTTTCTTAATCTGCTGGGGATAAAGCCTTCTCCATCAAATCTGTTATGTTGAGGGGGTACACAAAGTTTGAAAGCTGTTCCTCTTTGGATGTGTCTCATATCTCTTCTGACTTATGTGCTTGGATTTGCGCTGAGAACTTTGCTATAGCTTTCTGCTTTCGGATGGGTTACTGGTTTCAAAGCATGTAACGCGAAGAGCGTTTTCGGCCACTGTTGCCTTCTTTCTCACTTCTGAACTTTGATTTGTGCTGGGGATCTTCCGATGTGTCCCTCTGCCTTCATGGTGGGTGCTGGTTTCAATACCTGCTATGTAAAAACTGAAAAATATTCCTCTTGTTATACAGGTGGTGCCTATTTTCTAAGACATGCAAAGTATTCCCTCGTTATACAGGTGGGCGCCTAATTCTAAGATATGAAAATAATATTCCCTTGTTATACAGGTGGGTTCCTAATTCTATGATACGAAAACTGTATTCCCTTGTTATATAGGTGGGCACCTAATTCTAAGACATGAAAATTATATTCCCTCATTATACAGGTGGGCGCCTAATTACTAAGACATGAAAATTATATTCCTTTGTTATACAGGTGGGCGCCTAATTACTAAGACATGAAAATGTATTCCCTCATTATACAGGTGGGCGCCTAATTGCTAAGACATGAAAATGTATTCCCTCATTATACAGGTGGGCGCATAATGCTAAGACATGAAAATACATTCCCTCGTTATACATGTGGGCGCCTAATTGCTAAGATATGAAAAGTATTCCCTCGTTATACAGGTGGGCGCCTAATGCTAAGACATGAAAATGTATTCCCTCATTATACAGGTGGGCGCCTAATTGCTAAGATACGAAAATTATATTCCCTTGTTATATAGGTGGGCGCCTAATGCTAAGATACGAAAATTGTATTCCCTTGTTATACAGGTGGGCGCCTAATTGCTAAGATATGAAAATTATTCCCTTGTTATACATGTGGGTGCATAATTGCTAAGATATGAAAAATGTATTCCCTAGTTATACAGGTGGGCGCCTAATTGCTAAAATATGAAAATGTATTCCCTTGTTATACAGGTGGGCGCCTAATTGCTAAGACATGAAAAGTATTTGCTTGTTTCCTCGTTCAACCGAATTTTTTTTTGACAATGACAGAAAATTTTCTGCCCCAGTTTGCGTGACTTTCATTGTGACGTATCTCCCTGCCATTTCCAACCTTTATTTTCCTGTAAGACCAAAGAAAATTTTGTTAGTTTTAAAAACATGGTGAGTAATCTTGACATTCCTGCCGAGACTGTTTATTTTTCTTTTTCTTCTATCTTTCTTTCTATGTGCCTCCCAACTGGTTGAGGGTAATTTTACTTGCTGGGGATGATTTCTCTGTTGGGGATGGATATTTCATTCATCCGTTTCCTCTTCTCTTGCTTCAAAACACTCTGGGGGGAGTCTTTTCAACTCCAAACCACTCTCTTCATGAGTTACTCTTTCCTTAAATACTGTAGGAACCAAGATGTTATTAGATACAGATACTGGGATCTTTTCGTTGTGGATGGATTTTCCTTTTCTCCTTCCTTTTTCTATGTGGTCTAACCATCTTAGAACTTGGTCAGTAATCCATCGGAGTCCTGTTGGGGGTCTTCTTGGAACCTGATCTATAAGTTCCTCAACCATTACTTCCCAGTTTTTCTCCATATTTTCCGTTGTACTGTCTCTGCGACTGGTAGTAGACTCTGAAAAACCTTTCTTTTAAATATAAAGAAAACAAATTTCTGGAAAAGTCTTTTAGACAAAGAGATGAAAAGATAGAAAAAGAGAAAATATTTCTGAACAATATGCTGAGAAAAGAAAAGAAAAGAACTTATCTAGATGGTATGACTGTTCCCAACGATCATGTCGTGCATTCCGGATTAAACGACCCAGTCTATTTGTATCAATCAAACTTTCCGATGGCCTCATTTGCCCGGGGCAAATAGATGCGCAACTCTTTGCCAATATGGATCCTTTCCGCCAAACTCGTCCTGTCGACTCATAGCACCCTTCGAGGGGTTTTCACTAATGAGACTCTCTCATTTCTCTTAGCTCACGTCGTCTTAAGGTGCCTGTGAAGGTTTTCACCCTAAGACTCTCTCATTTTGTTTCGTCTCAGTTTACGTTTCCTTACAATGCCTATGAAGGTTTTCACCGATAAGACTCTCTCATTTTATTTTCCAGTTGGGGATTGGATCGCTGCTGATAAGATTCTCTCTGTTGGGAATTCTTTGAGCTCGTGATCCTTTTCAGTCGAGGATCAGTGTATTACCCTGAGCTCTCGTCTTCCTGTCCTGACACTTATTAAACAATGATTGGGAGGTCTTTTGGACATAAGATGGGGGTTTGTATGGGTGAGAAAAGAAAAGATTATCAAGAAATTCCAAATAACTTGATGAGTAAAGGAATACAACTCTAGGAACCAAATGTTTCTAAAAGTAAACATAACTTCTACCCCAGTTTTCTTGTTTGGGGATTGTTGAATTGCGTGACGTTTGTCACGTTGTGACCACGCCATATGGCGCCTACGTATCCTTCTTGAGGAATCAGGTCAAACGTAGTTCACTATTTGCTTTTCTTGTGTTTTTCTTATCATTATTTTTCATTGATTTTTTTTCTTTTATCTTTAATGATTCCAAGTGAGGGGTATGAAACAAAATAATTAAGGCTCAAAAGGGAAAACAAAGGTTGAAAGTGTTCGGATAGAGGAAAGAACTGCCTCAGTCATTTCATTACTCAATAAACACCAAATACAGACAAACGAGCAAATAATTATCATTATCAAGGAAATTACACATAATATCTCTTGATTGTATCAGAATTGATGGCCATGTCGGTGCTTCTTCCTTCAATATCTTTTAGACATAAAGCACCGTTGGATAACACCCTGGTCACAATATAAGGTCCTTGCCAATTTGGGGCGAACTTGCCCTTTGCTTCAATTTGATGCGGGAGAATCTGTTTCAACACTTGCTGCCATACTTCAAATTTTCTGGGGTGCACCTTCTTATTGTATGCTCTCTCCATTCTCTTTTGATACAACTGTCCATGACATACTGCTGCCAATCTCTTTTCATTGATTAAGCTCAACTGTTCTAGCCGTGCTTTGACCCATTCATCATCATCAATCTCGGCTTCAGCGACAATTCGGAGAGATGGAATTTCAACCTCCGCTGGTATTACTGCTTCAGTTCCGTATACCAACAAGTAAGGAGTTGCACCTACCGAAGTTCGGACAGTAGTGCGATAACCCAATAATGCAAATGGCAACTTTTCATGCCATTGCCTAGACCCTTCTACCATCTTTCTCAATATCTTTTTTATATTCTTGTTTGCTGCTTCAACCGCGCCATTTGCTTTGGGACGATACGGGGTGGAGTTGCGGTGTGTAATCTTGAACTGTTGACATACCTCTTTCATCAAACCACTGTTAAGATTAGCACCGTTATCCGTGATTATCATCTTTGGGATCCCAAATCTACAGATGATATGGGAATGGACAAAGTCTATCACTGCCTTTTTGGTCACTGACTTGAATGTCTTTGCCTCCACCCACTTGGTGAAACAATCAATGGTTACTAGAATGAACCTATGACTGTTGGAAGCTGCCGGCTCAATTGGTCCAATGACATCCATGCCCCACGCAACAAATGGCCATAGTGCTGACATTGTATGCAATTCCGTTGGCGGAGAATGAATCAAATCTCCGTGTACCTGGCACTGATGGCACTTCCGCACAAAATTTATACAATCACGCTCCATGTTGAGCCAGTAATATCCCGCCAGTAGGATCTTCTTTGCCAATACGTATCCACTCATATGCGGTCCACAAACTCCGGCATGTACCTCTGTCATCACTGTTGTGGCTTGACCTGCATCTATACATCGCAACAAACACAAATCCGGGGTTCTTTTGTACAACATGCCTCCACTAAGGAAAAATCCATTTGCCAATCGCCGGATAGCTCTCTTTTGATCTCTAGTTGCCTGTTCTGGGTATATTCCCATTCTGAGGTATTCTTTGACATCATGAAACCATGGCTCTCCATCCATTTCTTCCTCTATCATGCTACAGTAAGCATGCTGCTCATTAACCTGGATATGCAACGGGTCAACATGAATTTTGTCTGGGTGGTGCAACAATGACACTAAGGTGGCCAATGCATCGGCAAACTCATCGTGAACTCTCGGAATATGTCTGGACTCCACCGATCGAAATCATTTGCTTAGATCGTGCGAGCAATGTCGATATGGTATAAGCTTCAAATCCCGTATCTCCTATTCACCTTGAATCTGATGTATCAGGAGGTCCGAGTTTCCCAAGACCAAGGCTTCCTGAACATCCATGTCTGCGGCTAACTGTAATCCCAAAATGCAGGCCTCATATTCATCCATGTTGTTGGTGCAATAGAATCGCAGTTGCGCCGTAATAGGATAGTGATGTCCTGTTTCTGAAATGATCACTGCTCCGATCCTAACTCCTTTTGAGTTTGCGGCTATATCAAAGAAAAGCTTCCATCCTGGTTCCTCCGTTGATTCCACCAAATCTATATGTATCACTTCTTCATCAGGGAAATACGTCCGCAATGGCTCATACTTTTCATCAACAGGGTTTTCAGCTAAGTGATCAGCCAACGCTTGGGCCTTCATGGTCGTCCTCGTCACATAAACGATATCAATCTCCGTGAGTAATATCTGCCACTTTGCTAGCCTCCCTGTGGGCATAGGCTTTTGGAAGATATATTTCAATGGGTCCAAGCGTGAAATGAGATAAGTAGTATATGATGACAAATAATGTTTCAACTTTTGGGCTACCCAAGTCAGGGCGCAGCATGTCTTCTCTAGTTGAGTATACTTAACCTCATATACTGTAAACTTCTTGCTGAGATAGTAGATTTCCTGCTCCTTTCTCCCTGTACTGTCATGTTGCCCCAGTACATAGCCAAAAGAATTTTCCAGTACCGTTAGATAGAGAATCAATTGTCTTCCTGGTTCAGGTGGAACTAACACGGGTGGATTTGATAGATACCCCTTGATTTGGTCAAAGGCTTCCTGACATTCCGTCATCCATTCTACCGCAACATCTTTCTTCAGCAGCCGAAATATGGGCTCACAGGTTGCCGTGAGTTGAGCAATGAATCTGCTGATATAATTCAATCTTCCCAATAGACTCATTACCTCTATTTAATTCTTCGGTGGTGGAAAGTCCTGGATGGATTTATTTTTGGATGGGTCCAACTCAATGCCTCGCCGGCTGACGATGAATCCTAACAACTTTCCTGAGGGAACCCCAAAAGAACATTTGGCTAGGTTGAGCTTGATATCATACCTTTGAAGTCTGTGGAAGAACATCCTTAGGTATGTTATATGATCCTCTTGCCGCCTAGACTTTATGATCACATCGTCCCCGTACACTTCAATCTCTTTGTGTATCATGTCATGAAACACAGTGGTCATTGCTCTCATGTACGTTGCCCTAGCGTTCTTCAAACCGAATGGCATTACTCTGTAACAATAGGTTCCCCATGGCGTAATGAAAGCTGTCTTTTCTGGATCTTCTTCATCCATCAAGATCTAATGATATCCTACATAGCAATTCACGAAGGATCCGATCTCGCGCCCAACGCAATTATCAATCAGGATATAGTTGTTGGGCAATGGAAAATTATCCTTAGGGATCGCCTTGTTGAGATTGCGGTAGTCAACACATACTCTGATCTTTCCGTCATTCTTTGGCACTTGTACCACATTGGCCAACCAATCGGGATATCGAGTGACACGAATAACTTTAGCCTGTAGCTGCTTGGTCACTTCTTCCTTAATCTTTACACTCATATTTGTCTTAAATATCGTCAGTTTTTGCTTGACAGGAGGGTAGGCCGGGTCAGTGTGCAATTTGTGAACTACTAAATCAGTGCTCAATCCTGGCATGTCATCATATGACCACGCGAAAATATCTTTGAATTCAATGAGGGTTTTGATTAGTTCCTCCCTAGTACTTGGCTCAATATGGATGCTGATTTTGGTTTTCCTAACATCATCTGTACTCCCTAAATTAACAGCTTCAAATTCATTTAGATTGGGCATCGGTTTCTCTTCGAATTGGCACAATTCCCTGCTTATTTCCTCAAAGTCCTCATCCTCTTCATTCATTATTTAACTCAAACTCTGGTTCAATTAAGTTGGAGTTGGATTGATTATTTAGACTAGGTCGAGGATCTGTTGTGCATTCCATGTCTTTAGGACCAGTAAAGGAAGAACTGTTTAGAAAAGAAGAAATAAAAATTAAAACCAGAAAAAGAAAGGAAACTTTCATTCTTATTAAGAAATGCGGAATAAAATAGTTTCACACTTCAAGAAAAATACAAACAAAACAAAAAGATTACAACTCTGGGATAACCCAAGAAACAAGAAAGGAAATCCAAAGCCTACTACCAAGACTCCCTTTGAGTAGGAAGAGGAGTGGCCGTCCAGTTGTTGATTTTGGCCTTAGGCCCCACAAATTGTATGTCCGCTCTGTTGGAACCCTCTCCAACTTCTAACATATGGACATCAGAAAAAAATTTTTCAAAGGTCTATTCTAAATCCCCATCCATATCGATCAATGGTCCTTGGATTTTCGGAACCGCCGATTTCTTGGCCCTTGCTTTGACAAACGATTTGGACAGACGTGGAACTGGCTTGGGGAGAACCCAAACTCTCTTCTTCATTCTCTTAGCTCGTTGTATATCTTCCACAGTGGGTTTGAACCCCAATCCAAATGTCCCTGAATTTTCAGGCAAGGATACAGGCTGGACAATACCCTGAAGCTCTACCCCCAGGCCTTTTCCTGGCATAAACCCATTCCCAGCATCTCTGAGATTGTTATGACGGTTGCGGGAGCTACGCTGTAGAGTGGGAGATTCTCTCCATCAGAAATTTTAGCCACTAGAACCCCGTCGAAGACTTGGTACACCCATGGTCCTTTGTCATCTTCCATCTCTATAAATGGCACAATATCATCTCATCCAAGGCTTGTGCCGTCAGCTCCGTACGCAACTATCTCCTGCCTCTCCCATTCAAATTTCACCATGTGGTGTAAGGTGGAAGGTACCGCTTTGGCAGCATGGATCCAAGGTCGTCCAAGTAGAAGATTGTATGATACTGTTACGTCGACCACCTGGAATTCCATGGTGAACTCAACTGGGCCAATGGTTAATTTCAGAATGATGTCACCCACCGTGTTGGTACCACTTACGTCGAAACCTCGGACGCAGACACTGTTTTTATGAATCCGATTATGATCAATTTTCAATTTGTTCAAAGTAGCCAAGGTACAGATGGTGGCACTGGACCCATTATCAACCAGTACTCGGGTGACCACCGAGTCTTCGCACTTCACCGTTAAATATAGGGCTTTGTTGTGTTCTGTGCCCTCTATTAGTAACTCATTATCAGAAAAGGCCACCCGATTCACTTCGAAGATTTTCTACACCATCTTCTCCAAGTGATTCACCGAGTTTTTGTCCGAAACGTGAGCCTCGTTCAGGATTTTCATTAGCGCCTGGCAATGGTCATTGGAATGGATCAACAAAGACAACAGTGAAATTTGAGCTGGAGTCTTCCTCAATTTCTCCAAAATGGAGTAATCTTGGGCCTTCATTTTATTTAAAAATGTAAGGCCCCGTAAAAAAAAATATTTTGTGCATAAAACCTAGTAGCTGTGGTGTCATGGTCCGAATAATGTGTTAGGAATGCGTAGAATTCTTCGCGGCGAGCTTGCTCGCCGCGGTTCGGACCCTTGGTAGTGATTTAAGTTTCAAAAATGTAGAGAATAATTTTTCCGAAAAGTGTCCAATATGCGGTCAAGAATGCGATCGCAAACCTGACATGCGGACCGCATTCTTGCCGCAAAACGTTCCAGAGAGTTTCCCAAAATCGTGTCAAAAGTGCGGTCGATATGCGATCGCATGTCAAATCTGCGGTGCACTTTGCGACCGCAGATCAAGCATGCGGACCGCATTCTGGCCGCATTCCTTAACAGAACCTGTGTAAAATTTGGGGCAATTCTGCGGTCACTATGCGGACCGCATGTTGATTCTGCGGTCGCATAGTGCACCGCATAATTGACCCCGGCCCAGATTTTTGTAACATTTTGACCCGATCTCTTCTTTAATATAACACACTTCTTCTTCATTTTATCATATCATCTTACCAAAATTAGAGAGAGAAGAGAGTGTTTTAGAGAGAGAAATCTTTCATCTTCAAAGATTGTTCCAACCATCTTAATTCCAAGGGATCTTAGGGCAAGGATTCAACATCCCCAATCTTTTCAAGGTAAAAACCCTAACTATTTTCTTTGATTTACAGTTTTAATTGGGTAAAGAGAGGTTTGCATATAATAGCTTTTAAAAATAGAATTTTTACACTCATGCATGATTATTGAACTTGATTTTTAGTAAAAAGAAGTGAGTAGAAGTAAGAGTCTTCAAGAACAAGGTTGGCAAGAGTAAGATAGCGTGGGTAAGCATAAAGTAGGAAGTTAACGGAAGAAAACTCATCATAACGGAAGAAAACTCATCACCAGGTATGTATGGCTAATTTTGATTCTTGTAAAATCGCCCAAATGTGTGCGAATTGTTTTGGCATGTGTCAAATTGAGAAATTTTACGTAATTCTTTGATTTCCTTGCTTGAGCATTTGATTGATGTTGAACTACGTGTGGTGTGGTATGAAATATGAATTGAAAGATAAAAAGGTAATCGAGATTGGTAAAGAATTGGGAACAACCATTATGATGGCATATTTGGCTTATTGTGGAAGGAATTTGAAACACCTTAATTGTGGTAAATTGTTGAACATGATTATGTGGGCATTTTCGATTTTGGAATACTTGTAACTTGGTTTTGATATTGGCTTGAGAAGAAATTGAGAACATGAACCAATGTGTAAGTTGCTTATTTGAATTTGTTGAAATTGTGTGTAGTACCTTATCTGCTGTTTGAAATTGTTGTGTTTTCAACACTGTAAGGCGGGGTCGTGTTGCGCGCCGCAACGTGGGAAATAAGGTGTGGGTTGGGGTGATAAGGGTGGCCGAGGTAATAAGGGTGGTCAGGGGCAATAAGGATGGAAAGCGATCGAAATCGCTATTGAAAATTGATACAAAAATCAATAATGTGAAATTGTGAAAGGAGACGACAGGAGAGTTTGCAACCTGTGGGGCACTGATTGCCCCTTTGTTTGACTACATGTGCTTTATGTGATTGATTGGTTATTGTTAAATTGGTTGATCGTAGAAAGTGCTTTGTGTTGAGAATTATTTGAAATGAGGAAAATGTGGAAACATGGTTGGTTGGCTTAATTAATTGTTGATGTAATTTAATGGCTTGAGTTTACTTGGGACAAAGTTTGTCCATACATACCAGTACAATTTAAGTGTACTGACGTCCCTTTTGCCGGGGACGCTACATTCGTGTTATGATTGTAGGTGGATCAGTAGCAGGCACTTCAGCTCATCGGCAGTAGTATCCTTCTCCTTCCATTGCCCGTTTTGGTGAGCCCCTTTCTTCCTTGGGGCCCTGTGTGGTTCATGCCACTTTTGTTTAGATTTCATTTTGGTTTTGTAAGGTATAGCCGGAGCCTTGTTACCGGCAAGTATTGTATTTCCCTTTTTGTATCCTAGAGGCTCCATAGACATGTAAGCTGTGGGATTGTGGCCTATGTATATGTATGGGGCATTGTAAATATAAATTATGAACTTGTTAGTGAATCAATCACATGGTTATGTTTATGCATTATGAAATCAGTCATTATTGGTAAAATATTTGGTTAGTGAGAAACAATCAACACAGGGTTAACTCGTGGGAATGAAAGGCACCCAGGTCCGCTTGACTGGGGCAATCCGGTCAGGCGCCGGTCATGTCCCTCGATTTGGGGCGTGACAAAAAAACTCCTCGGCTTCTTCATCCGTTACTGGCTTCTTTGTTATTGCTGATCTAGACTTTCTTAACTCAGCGGGAGCAAAACATCTCCCTGACGAGTCAATCCTTGAGCCTCACATATGTTCTCCTCCAACTGCTTGCCCCGGTATATCACTGCCGCTTTCTCATATTTCCAAGGCACCGCCTTGTTGCTAATTACCGGCAATTGGAGTACAGGTTTGACAATGACCGTCTCTCGACAAACTCCTTTTACAACAAATACAGGCGCGGATGTTGCCCCCAATACTACCACTTTAGTAGATCCTAGTTTTTCCAGAGCAACGACTGCATTCTTTCCCACTATCACTGTAGATTCAACCTCTACCTTCTCCACACCTATCCTTGCCTCCTTACCCATCATTTTTTCTTTCGGAGTAGCTCGGATCATCATCACTATTTGTGATAGTTTCTTCATCTCTCCTCCCTTATGTACGAACTCAATCATTTGGGTGTCGTGGTGCGCCGGCAATGGGTTTTGGTTAATGTTGCGTGCTTCTGGTGTTTGGACCTCGATCTCACGGGTGTCAATGAGATCTTGCACTGCGTTTTTCAATCTCCAACACTTTTCGGTGTCGTGTCCTAACATCCCCGAACAATACTCACAACTCTTTGATTGGTCCAAATTCTGGGGTGGGGGGTTTTGTACCCTAAGCTCGACAGGACTTAACAAACATACCTACCTTAATTTGTGGAATAAGGCGGTGTAGGTTTCTCCCAATTCGGTAAAGGATCTTTGCCTTTTTACCCTGTCATTTTTGGAAGCTTGATTTCTGCGAAAACCTGCTCCTGGAGGGTTCCTGTATCCTTTTGGTGGAGGATAAGCATTTTGGGGTTGTGGGTATGTGTTTTGTGGTGGATAGGTGTTTTGAGGAGGTGCATATGCATGTTGGGGAGCCGGTGCACACCATTGTGGGCGAACCGGTAGTTGATTGTATGCTTGTGCCTGGTGCACGGAAAAATGTGGTTCTTGTGGAGGATAGTAATGTTATGGTGAGTGGTGCGAGGAATATGGATAATATGGAGTGTGGGGTCTGGTTTGGTTATAGTACGATATGTTGGCCCTGGACCAATTTCCTGCTTCCACTGTGGCGACCTCTTCTTTTTTCTTCCGGCCCAACGCACCCCTTGCTCCACTTTGAATAGATTGGGTGGTGGCTTTGAGCTCCGAGTAGCTCAAAATCTTATCGAACCTTAGTCCTTCTTCTATCATGACTCCAACTTTTACCACCTCGTTGAAAGTTTTTCCAACCGTTGTCACCAAATGGCCAAAATATGTTGGGTCCAACATTTGCAAGAAATACTCCACCATCTCTCCCTCTCTCATGGGAGGGTCCACCCTGGCTTCTTTCTCTCTCCACCGAAAGCCAAACTCACAGAAAGTTTCTCCGGGTTTCTTCACTGTCCTCAATAAGGTGAGACGGTCAGGAACTATCTCAAGGTTATACTGAAAATGAGCGGCAAATACCTGGGCCAAATCATCCCAAGTGTATCATCTACTAGGATCTTGCCTAGTGTACCATTTGAGTGTCTACCCACTTAGACTTTGACCGAAATATGCTATCAACAGCTTGTCTCTCCCATATGCTCCTCTCATCTTGCGACAAAACCCTCTCAGATGTGCTATTGGGTCACCATGTCCCTCATATAAATCAAACTTGGGCATTTTAAACCCTGCCGGCAACTAAACATCGGGGAAGGGACACAAATCTTTGTAGGCCGCACTGACCTGATTGCCCAATTCGTGCATACTTCTGAGGGTCTGCTCAGTGCTTTTGACCTTTCTTGCCATATCATCTTGCACCACGGCCCTTGGTGGCCTTTCCTGCTCCGTCGGGATTTCCATGCGAGGGTTGTAAGGTTTTGGTGCCTTGAAAGTGGGTTTCGGGGGATAGTACTGAGTATCATGAGCCGGGAATAACGGCTCGCTATTTGATCTTTGTAGTGTGGCTGGCGGGGGTCCCATAAAAATGGGAGTGCTTGGTGGTGGAAAATGTTGGTTCAGTGGCGGAGTTTGAGTGTCATAGGGGCTTCTCCCCTGATAATAATGATGACTGGGTATATGCGTTGAAGGACCTGGGTGCAGGTACTCCAAAGTATGTCCTGTTGTAGGGTAACCGGTAACTCAGGGCTCTTTTGGGCCTTTGCCAAAGCCAAGTGCATCGTACTCATTTCTAGTCCTATCTGTTCTATCTTTTCCATGGCTTCTTTTAGGAGCTAGCTAGTGGGCCTTTCTTCCTCGGCGCTGTGCTCTGAAGTAGTCATGTTTGAAGGTAGGGGTCCTTTAGATCTGGTCGGAAAACGGTGCGGTGCCAGAACATGCTACCAACTGACTGATCAGGGATCATGAAACAAAACACTTGTTACTCGTAGGATGTAACAGATTTAGTAATCACATATTGGAATGCAATGTTCCCTAATCAGTTAATCCTTTCTAACATGCCTTGCATGCGTCATCCCAGCTTGTCTTTTGGAATTTCAAACTTTTCTTTTTTATTTGCTTTTCTTTTTGATTAATAGTGGTGGTGGTCGAATCTTATGTGGATTGCCTACGCATCACGTCCCCGCGTGAATCAAACCCGGCGTAGTTCGTGTAAATAAAGTTGTGACAAAACTTTGGAATTTTTCCATAACAAAACTCTTTTGGTTACAAAACATGTTTTACAAAACATTTCAAATAAGAGAAATGCTTGGCTCCAAAACACAAAACTAATTTTCTCTTCGAAAAATATAACATTTAAACATCATTCTAATGCCCTAAAATTTCTTGGGACCCACGAGGCATCGTTCGGCCTTGACGCGGGCCTTGGTTTGAGGTCCCTATGTAGTTCCTGTAGTTCTCTCATGATCTGGTGAACGTAATCCATAACCGAGGTAAAAAGGGTGGCGCGGGGCATTTATTCACAAGCCAAACATTTCATGGTGACATAGTTCTCGATATCTTCGATTCTGTCCTTGACCCTATCCCTTTCTCTGAGCAGTTGTTCTATCCGTTGATTCTTCGCCCCTAATATCTGGGCGTTGGTGGTGACCAGGTCTAGGAGCCTATCCATTTGTTCTTGCATCCGAGTCATCAAATTGTGACAACGGTCTACGTCTGCCCTAGCATCCCGAGCTTGTTTGAAGATCCGCTCCCTGAGGGCAACATTTACTTCCCTTAGGTTGGTGATGATCTCCGTATAGTCTCTTTCTACTTGCTGCAAAAGCAGTTCCCGTTGATGCGCTCCCCTTCTCCACCCAGCCCGGATCCTTGTTGTTTGGGCCTTCGATTCTTCCAACTCCCATTGGATATTAGCAACTTGATATTCAAACCCTTTTATTAGTCTTTCATCTGATCGACTCCTCAAATGTCGGCTGGCATCCATTTTCATCTGCCAGATTTGAGCTTTCAAGAACTCATTTTCCTGGGACAATTTCTTTTTGTCTCCTTTATCGGCAGCAACTTGCATACTCTTCTAGAATTGAAGGTCCTGAACCTGTTGTTCTATCTTGCCAATCTTTGCCCTGTAACCTTCTTCCTTTGCTAGCCAATCCCACTGTTCTTGTGAGGATTCTGCGAACTCTTTGAAGTGAGGTCTTTTGGCCGGTCTCCTGCATGATGCTTCCCCTTTATACCAAGCATGATATCCAGGTGAAATCTCTCCTTTAGCCCGATCTGACACACAAGTGTTTGCCTCCAGATATTGACATTTGCTCCAGATTTGGCGGACTCTTACCTCTAGGAATTGGCCGTCAGGACCGATCTCTATAACCTGGGTACTCAGATCTTCTTCTTTAGGAATTAAATGGCATCTTCCAAGTTGGCTCAGAAACTGATAGGGTGCATAAGGCTGAATGCTCTTGAGCCCCATTAAAAGAAAGTGAGACCTAGCTGCTCGCATATATATGATTTTATCAACGGGTAACCAACACAACGTCCACTGTATTTGACTTGCATTGAGAGCCCGGAAGTATGACGTCCATGCCGAGACTCCTTCAGGTAAAGTGGCCCCCTCGATCCTTATGTAGAACTCCTCTATGCAAGTTTTCTTAGCTGAACCATAGCTCAGGAATTGGGAACGGTGACACAAGTGCTCGATCATCCATATTTGCAGCAACAAATTGCACCCTTCAAAAAAGTCGTTCCCGGCTTTGCAAGCTGTGAGGGCTTAGAAGATATCTGATACAATCATCGGGGAAAGAGTAGTTTCGTCCTGGGTGAGCAAAGTACTGACGATCCCGGCTATTTTTATATCAATATTCCCATATTTCCTTGGGAACACTAGAAGTCCCAAAATGGTTATCATGAAGGCTACTCGTCTATGCTCATCCCATTTTTGGCGGTTACTCTTGCTGCATAACATATTATCTTGCTTATCAAAACCTCCCACATGGCCGTATCTTTGATAGATGAAGCTCAGCATACAAAACCTTCGTGCCAAGTCTGGGTTATGTACTATTCTAACTATCTTCAATGTATCTAAAAATTGATGCACAACGACAACCCTTGGAGCAACGGGATATTGGTGTCCGAATGGTATGTCAGTGTTTCCAATATACCCAGCTACCTCTTCCAAAGTCGGGGTGAGTTCGAAGTTTGCAAAGTGAAAGACGTTGTGTGTTGGGTTCTAGTAGGCGACTAATGCTCTAATAATGTCCCCTCATGGCTTGATTTCTAGCAAACCTATAAGACCCTTCAAGTGCTTTTTGATTTCGTCCTGCCCTTCCTTACCCAAATCATTCCACCACAGTTGCAATTGGATCGGGATTTTAGTCATGATTGAAAATGGTTCATTTTGAATTGTGCTCATCCTGCACATTTATTAAGTAATTTTATACAAATAAAAACTTTTATTTGACTCCGACATATTTTTCTAAAAACAAAATTAAAAGACCAGGTTTTGCAAACACGGCCTTTCGGTGCTTCAGAGACGAAGATTTTACGGTTGTGTAGGTCTATCGGCCAAAATAAAAAATGACCCAAAGATGGCCGTTTATGCAAAGTCAACCTTCCGATGTCCCTTTCGGGACATTCGGTTGTTTTGAAAACGGTATCACCGACTTATTTACGACGAAAAATTACTTTCGACATTTTGGCTATTTTTTACAAAATAGGAAGTTGGACCCGATGAGGGTTGCCTACGTATCTCACATCCGGTGAGAATCAAACCCGCGTAGTTCGATCCAACAAAACAAACTATATTTTTTCATTTTATTGACCGACAAATAAACTATTTTTTGGAAACAAAATCGCACCCATTTTTTTGTTGGAAAAATAAAGCAAACTATTTTGAAAACAAAATTTATCATTTGTTAGAAAAACACATTTTTTGTATTTTCTGAAAATAAGTAACTATTTGTCTACACTTTTTCCTTTTTTTCTTTTTTTTTCATTTTTTTGTCCAGTATTTAAAAGCTGGTCAGCATGCAAGTTCAAATAAATGCTTAAAACAAACATGGTGTAGCAGGATGGTCTTTTCATTTCAGGTTTCCTCTCCTAGACGGACCCAATCCCTGTGTTGAGTCCCATAAGTCAAATGCAACATGATGCAAATAATCGTTCCTACTAGGGATCCGGCATGAAGTTTCGTTATACTATGTTAAAAACCTGGGTATTGTTCTAGACCGTGTACTCGAGAAGACAACTCGAGCCGAGGTAGAAGCTCCTTTCCAGAAACCAAAAGGCCAGTCGACTTAGAAACTTTCCGAGCCTCTTTCTTATTTTAAGGTAAGACACTAACAGAATAGGGAGTCTTAACCAGTAAGGACATCCCCGGAGGTGAGAAGAGAAAGGTTTCGGCACAGTTTATATATATACAGTTCAAATAATATCAAAGCGGTAAAAATCATCATTTTGCACATTAAGTATATGTCATATAAAAATATCAGATAATAAAGCCAAAAATACAACAATTTATGATAAGCTCGAATTTCTAACCCTGAACTCGTGGTTCTGCGTCTGTTGTCCCCAGCAGAGTCGCCAGAGCTGTCACACCTCCTTCTTTCGCTGCCCGCGTGGGCGCGAGTGGAGTTTATCCAATTAAAGGAAAATCAAAATGGGATTCATTTATTAAGAGATTCAGAGTCGCCACTTGGGAGATTTATGGTGTCCCAAGTCACCGGTTCGAATCCCGAATAGAGGAAAGGTTTTTCTCTATTTAATAGTCTGCGAACCAAAAATCCGGATAAGAATTCTGTTAACCCTGAAGAAGGTGTTAGGCATTCCCGAGTTCCGTGGTTCTAGCACGGTCGCTCAATTGTCATATTTGGCTTAATTATCTGATTTTAATAACATGCTTTTAACTTATTCAAATTTTAACTTTCAACCGCTTTTGATTATTATTATTTTATTGCAACGCCGCAAAAACATATATCGAACCACGCCGTACCAGTACGCCCGTGGTTGTCAACACATTTCGACTAAGTTGAGATTTTGATTTGGGTCACATAAATGTGCACCCGTATTTAGGGAGGTATTATTATTAACATACGCCTAAAGGGTCTAACACATTTATTATTTTGGGAAATGCTGTGTAATTTGCTAAACGACCTATCCCGAATTCTAAGGATCAAAATAGAATAAAAATGAGGGCCATGCAATTAGCATTTTTGTTTGGCATGGCGCCCCTCAAATTAATTATAAGGATAAACTAATTAACTAAGGCTAAAGGATCACCAACTTTTAAACAACAATTGAATTTAAATTATGAAACCTAAAGAACTAGGACATTACTTCATCATTTTCATTTTTTAAAAGTTTAACAGCGACAGGATGTGAGGCCCAATGTCCCCAAAAGATTGCCAAGCCTAATTCACAATGGTACAAGTCCTCATATCTATGCCTAATGTAATCCCACCTTTCAAAAGTCTAAAATACGCACGCGGAGACCCAATTTCGAATCCTCAAACAACCAAATCACGGCTAAGAAACATTTGAATGATTAACTATAAATAGTAGAGGTAAGCCAGTGATTATCAAATGAACCTTTACATACTTAATGTTGTTTCGCTGAAACGTTTAATAATGACAGGTTCAAACAATCAAAAATCCAAATTGATAACATTGCAATATACAATTTTTAATTTTTAAAGCTTCCAGCAATAACCTAGGAAACTAAACATTGTATGGATTCAATATTGTGTAAAACTCAAAAAGGAAAAGGATACACTTATATGAACACCTAAATATTTAATGGGACTATTTGATGCTAATACTAAAATAAATTGCTTGTTAAAGACTCTAAGACCAGAATACATGTACAAAAGGACTCAGATCGTCTAAATTCAGCATTACATACCTTTCTTTCGGCCCAAAAACCCCTTATGATTACTGTGTTACCTAAGGGAAATTCCAAGCAAACAAAATAAAGCTTCTGAGGCTCATATCCGCCTCTTCAATACTCACAAATACAGCAAATAGGACATCCCATGTCTAACCAGTTTTCAGGTCTCCTTGAATAAAGATTATCTAAATCTACATGATACTCGAAACTTTTGAGGACTCAAAAGGAATTGGCTAAAAGAAATGAAATCAAATGCTAATATACAATGGAAATCAAGTTAAATCACAACTGAATTAGCTTCAAAAATGCGAAAACATCAAGTAAACAACTGCTCTTTACCAAATCTCGACTTGAGTAAATCAACTTCAATGTTTATCCATTCTCATACATTAAAAGGTGAAATGAATACCTGGAAATGAGAGTGAAAGGAGTCAGATGCAGCAGTAGCAGTAACAGAACTCAGCAGCAGGAAAACGACCAGTAAAACCAATCCGAAACAAACAATGGAATGCAGAAAGTTTCGATGACACTGTCACCTAGAGATTAATAATTCAAACCCGCAAAACAAACTAAACAACCAATTAAAATCCCCGTTTTTGAGTGTATAGCCGAGTGTATCTCTCCAGTCTCCTCAAGTGTGTATGTCTCTCCCCCTTTTATAGTCTTCAACTGAACCTTAAATTATTCCAGGCTCTTGACCTTTCCTAGCCTGTCTTATCACTCAGGTCATTAGAAAAATGTATTTTTCCATTAACTTCCCTGAGCAGCCCACTATCAAGTGCCCTATTGTATTATTTTATTCAATTGTGATGCGTGTTTATTTGTTTAATCCTTTTATTTTAAATTCAAACAAATCATTACTGATTTCCAGCCCATTATGAATAGATAAACACCTTAGTTAGTGGTGTTAGTGCTCTTTACTGACAGACCACTAGTACCGGTTCATTTTTAAACAATTAAAACTCCCAATTTCCCCTGGAATCCTTGTGATTTCTATCCTGAAGACACTGTGATTCCTATCTTAGAACACTAAAACCCTAGAAAAGAGCATAGCACATAACTACACAGGCTCCTAATTAGTTGTTTTAATTGTATCTGAGTCAGGATCAACTAAAACTTCAAACATAGTTCACTTATTGAAATCAAATCAACATTATAAAATGATGGGTTTAGTGATTTAGGGCAAAATCATATTGGACTAACTCAATTCTCAATTAAACCTAAATAAGAACAAGTAAATATTGCAAATACACTGAACTTATGTGCAACAAAAATGACAGGCAGTGAAGAGAATAGAAACAAACATAATACGAAAAATTAGATAATTCGAACCAATAGTAATAGAAAAAAAACTACGAAGATGGCCACAATTTATACAAGATTCAACAGACACTCGCTAACATGAATTATTAAAACAAATAAGAAACATAATCCAAAACAAATACAAAACACTCGATCCTAAACAAAAAGATACGAAAAATGGGTAGAAGATGAATTCACTGAATGAAACTAACAGAAAGAGAGAGAAATGGAAACCTACCAGTTTAAAGCTTCTGGTTCGGACCTTCAAGCCTTTTGGATTCGGGGCCAAAACGGACCCTAGTCAAGTTGTCACGACCCTAGTTCACCAATCGTGAACATATCATGACGGCACCCAGTCCCCACGACTAGGTAAGCCTAACACGTTGCGGAATATACTAGTTTATGAACATTAAATAAGAAATAGCGGAAAATAATATAAAAAGGAGATGTAATCCATGCCGCTTGGCACATACACCCGTCAAACATACTATATAAAACACCACCAAGACCCGAAATCCCACGGGTAACACAGACTAAAAGAGAACATACAACTGTAGCTCTATGTATAAGGAGTATCTAACAACGGAATGAAGGAAAAACATCCACTAGCACTAGAATAGAAGGAAGGCCTCCGGATCCGTGGACGTAGCAGATCATACCTCGAGGTCTCCCAAAGGGCTGCTGAATCACCTGGTGTGAGCCTGTCCTGATGTACCTGGATCTGCACAACAAAAGTGTGCAGAAGAGTAGCATGAGTACACCACGGCGGTACTCAGTAAGTGCCAAGCCTAACCTTGATGGAGTAGTGACGAGGAAGGTCAGGGCCCTACTGAGAAACAATAATATAATGATAATAACAATAATAAGCAGTTTAAATGATAATAATCCCGAAATAACAACAATAAAATGATTACTACAGCCGTCTACAATTAAGTTAACAACAAGTAACAAATTCAATTAACAAGTCCGGACCTGTGGGAATTGAACCCACAGTCCCATTCTATAATCAACAGTCCAGGAGCTACGGGAATTTAACCCGCAGACCCAATAACGGTATCTCTGGGTCTACGGGAATCGAGCCCGCAGCCCGTGTCTCAATACCTAAGGGTGTATTCTCAATGATCTCAGGATCTCCGGGAATCGAACCCGCAGTCCGTATCTCAATAATATATCAATAAACTCCGGGTCTCAGGGAATCGAACCCGCAGCCCTTGGATCTCCAAGAATTGAACCCGCAGTCCACAAACAATAGCAAATCCGGGTCTTTGGGAATCAAACCCACAGCCCTGGGATCTCCGGGAATTGAACCTGCAGTCCACCAACACAACAAATAAAGAAAACGCACACAGAAAACATAATACGCTTAACTATAACTTCACCGAGGACTGGTGCCAACAATTATCAAGTAGTTCAAGTAGGACAATTAGGCAATTAGACGGATAAATCCTACCTAATCATGCTTCCCTAACGAATACCAGGATAAATGTCACAACTTAATAATCTAAAAACAGAAATATCACGGATCGGACAATTCGAGTAAAGTGAGTTACAACAACTAGCACATGTACACGCCCGTCACCTCGCGTACAAGGCATTTAAACTATCACATAATATCATAGGGGTAAAGGTTCCCCCACACGAGGTTAGACAAGCCACTTACCTCGACTCCGGTACAAAACCGCTAAGAGACAACTCTCTTGCCGCGAATGTCGGCCTCCACAGGTGTAATATCTGATAAAAATCAATGGAATCACATCAAAATAGGCCAATTGGGCATTACCCAATCAAAACAATCGAATTACACCAAAACCACAAAGTTGCCAAAACCCGACTTTCGGTAAGCTTCTCGAAAAATTACGAAAGTTACATTTTCGGATTCCTTATCTCAACACGAGTCTAACCATACCAAGAACACCCAAATCGGACCACAAATGGCCCATCAAATCCTTGATTCTATCCAAGAGGGTTTTCTACCATTTTTAACAAAAATTCTTAAATTAAAGACTAAAACTTGCAATAGATTCGAGCTATACAACCAAAATTGAGTTAAGAGTACTTACCCTTTTGATTTCTCCAAAAATCTCCCGAAAAATCGCCTTACCCGAGCTCCAAATCGTCAAAAATGGCAAATAGGACGAAGTTTGAACTTTATTCTGCTGCCCAGGTATTTGTTCTTCGCGTTCGCGGTCCTCCGCTCGCGTTCGCGAAGAACAAACTCCCAAAAAAATATTTTCCAACTTTGCTCGGATAGCCTCTATTGCAATGGTTATAACTGTTTACACATAACTCCAAATGACTATTATAATATGTTTCTGAAAACTAGATTCAATGTGCTACAACTTTCGTTTTTGAATCACCTAAAAATTCCTTGTAGATAAAAGGATATGAGCTTCCGAAGTAGGACCTGTGCGAAAGAAAAATCCTTCTTCGCGCACGCGAGGGACTGTTCGCGAATGCGAAGAACAAAGTCCCTGATGGAAAATCCTTCTTCGCGAATGCGATACCTCCATCGCGAACGCGAAGAACAAAGTCTTAGAGGCCAAATTCTTCTTCGCGAACGCGATAGGACCCTCGCGAACGCGAAGAACAATACCAGATACCAGAACAGCAGTCCAAAAATTTCCAAAAATGACCCGTTAGGCATCCGAAATCGTCCCGAGGCCCCGGGACCCCAACGAAAACCACCAACATACTCCAAAACATGATACGAACTTGTTCCAATCATAAAAACACCATCCTAAACATCAAAATCACCAATTACACACGGATTCAAGCCTAAGTTTCTTCAAAACTTTCCAAACTAACATTCAATCAAAAACCCGACCAAACGACGTCCGAATGACTAGAAAATTAGCGGACATATCCAAAATCACATAACGAAGCTACAGAAATTGTCGGAATTCCATTTCGACCCCCGGATCAAAATCTCACCTAACGTTCGGATTCGCCAAAATTTCGAACTTCGGCATTTCAAGCCTAATTGAGCTACGGACCTCCAAAATACATTCCGAACACGCTCCCAACCCCGAAATCACCTAACGGAGCTAATGGAACCATCGAATTTCCGTTTCGAGGTCGTCTTAACATTGTTCCGACTACGGACCATTTTCTAACTTTAAAGCTCTCAATTAGGGACTAAGTGTCCCAAGATGCTCCAAATTTCAGAACCGGCTCTCCCGGCAAACCACAATAGCAGAAATGAACTTAGGGGAACAGTTAAATTGGGTATTGGGGCGTAATTTTCTAAAACGACCGGCCGGGTCGTTACAACTCCCCACACTTAAAAGATTTGTTCGTCCTCGAACGAGCATAAAAAACATACCTGGAGTAGCGAAAAGATGAGGGTACTGGCTGCGCATATCCTGCTCGGTCTCCCAAGTCGCCTCCTCGACTGGCTGACCCCGCCACTGAACCTTTACTGAAGCGATGTTCTTTGACCTTAGCTTCTGACTTGCCTGTCTAGAATGGCTACTGGCTCCTCAACATAAGACAGATCCTCGTCTAGCTGAACAGAAGTGAAATCCAACACATGCAACGGGTCACCATGGTATCTCCGGAGCATAGAGACGTGAAATACGGGGTGAACTCCGGCTAGACTAGGAGGTAAGGCCAACTCATAAGCAACCTCCCCAACACGCCTCAAAATCTCAAAATGACCAATAAACCTAGGACTCAGCTTTCCTTTCTTCCCAAACCTCATAACGCCCTTCATGGGCGAGACTCGAAGCAGAACCCGCTCACCAACCATGAAAGCCACATCGCGAACCTTCTTGTCCGCATAACTCTTCTGTCTAGACTGGGCTGCACGAAGTCTGTCCTGGATTACCTTGACCTTGTCCATTGCATCCTGAACCATATCTGTACCTAGCAGCCTGGCCTCGCCCGGCTCGAACCAACCCACTGGAGACCTGCACCTCCTACCATATAGGGCCTCATACGGTGCCATCCGAATCCTGGTGGTGGCTGTTGTTATAAGCAAACTCCGCCGGTGGCAAGAAGTGGTCCCATGAACCTCCAAACTCGATCACGCACGCACGGAGCATATCCTCCAAAATGCGAATAGTGCGCTCGGTCTGACCATCAGTCTGGGGGTGATACGCTGTGCTCAGCTCCACCCGAGTACCTAACTCCTGTTGTACGGCTCTCCAGAACCGTGAAGTGAACTGAGTGCCTCTATCTGTAATGATGGAAACTGGAATACCATGCAACCGAACTATCTCCCTAATGTAGATCTACGCCAGTCGCTCCGATGAATAAGTAGTGCTCACCGGTATGAAATGGGCGGACTTGGTCAGTCGGTCCACAATAACCCAAATGGAATCAAACTTCCTAACAGTCCGTGGAAGTCCAGATACAAAGTCCATGGTGATGCGCTCCCATTTCCACTCTGGAATCTCAATCTGCTGCATCAATCCACCCTGGCGCTGATGCTCATACTTCATTTGCTGGTAGTTGAGGCATCTAGAAACATAATCAACTATATCCCTCTTCGTCGGCCTCCACCAAATGTTGTCTCAAGTCCTGATACATCTTCGCGGCACCCGGATGGATGAAATACCGTGAGCTATGAGCCTCTGCTAGAATCAGCTCTCGAAGATCATCTACATTGGGCACACAGATACGCCCATGCATCCTCATAACTCCATCATCCCCAATGGTAACATCTCGAGCATCACCACGCCGAACTCTATCCTGAAGGACAAGCAAATGAGGGTCGTCGAACTGACGCTCCCTGATGCGATCAAATAGAGAAGACCGAGAAACCACACAGGATAGAACCCGGCTGGGCTCCGAAAGATCCAGTCTGACAAACTGCCTGGCCAAAGCCTGAACATCTATCGCCATAGGCCTCTCCGAAGCTGGTTGATATGCTAAACTCCCCAAACTCTCTGCCCCGACGACTCAAGGCATCAGCAACCACATTAGCCTTGCCCGGATGATAGAGAATAGTAATATCATAGTCCTTCAGTAACTCCAACCATCTCCTCTGACGCATATTCAGGTCCTTCTGCTTAAGCAAGTGCTGCAAGCTACGATGATCAGTGTAGATCTCACAAGGAATCCCATACAAATAATGACGCCAAATTTTTAAGGCGTCAACAATGGCAGCTAGCTCCAAATCATGAACATGATAGTTATTCTCATGTACCTTCAGCTGTCTGGACGCGTATGCAATCACCCTACCATCCTGCATATATATTGCACCTAGTCCAACTCGTGAGGCATCACAACATGCTGTATAGGACCCCGAACATGTAGGCAACATCAAGATAAGGGCCGAAGTCAAAGCTGTCTTGAGCTTCTGAAAGCTCACCTCACTCTCATCTGTCCACTGAAAAGGGGCACCCTTTTGGGTCAATCGGGTCATAGGTGCTGCGATCGAACAGAATCCCTTTACAAAACGACGGTAATAGCCTGCCAAACCAAGGAAACTATGAATCTCGGTAGCGGAGGAGGGTCTGGGCCAACTCTGCACGGCCTCCACCTTCATCGGATCTACTCGAATACCATCACTCGACACCACGTGGCCCAAAAATGCCACTGAACTCAACCAGAATTCATATTTAGAGAACTTGGCATATGGCTGCTTCTCCCTCAAAATCTGAAGTACTATCCTCAAATGCTGCTCGTGCCCTTCCCGACTACGGGAATATACTAGAATATCATCAATGAAAACAATCACAAATGAATCCAAATAAGGCCTGAACACACTGTTCATCAGATGCATAAATGCTGCTGGGGCATTGGTCGGCCCAAAATACATCACAAGAAACTCATAGTGACCATATCGCGTCCTAAATGCAGTCTTCATAATATCTGAGTCCCTGATCTTCAGCTGATGATACCCAGAGCGCAAATCAATCTTAGAAAACACCTGTGCGCCCTGTAGCTGGTCAAATAAATCATCGATGCGAGGCAAAGGATACCGGTTCTTCACTGTAACCTTGTTCAGCTGACGATAGTCAATACACATACGCATAGAACCGTCCTTTTTCTTCACAAACAACACAGGAGCACCCCAAGGTGAAACACCGGGTCGAATGAAACCTTTACCCAATAACTCCTGTAACTGATCCTTCAACTCCTTCAACTCAGGAGGAGCCATACGGTACGGTGGAATAGAAATGGGCTGAGTGCCCGGAAACAAATCAATAGCAAAATCAATATCTCTGTCGGGCAGCATGCCCGGGAGATCAGCTGGAAACACATCAGCAAAGTCACGTACCACGGGAACGGAATCAATAGAGGGAGTGTCAATACTGACGTCCCGCACATAGGCTAGATAAGCAGCACACCCTTCTCAACCATACGTTGAGCTCTGAGAAAAGAAATAACACGGCTAGGGGTGTGATCTAGAGTATCACTCCACTCAATACGTGAAATGCCTGGCATAGCCAGAGTCACGGTCTTGGCGTGACAATCAAGAATAGCATAATGGGGCGACAACCAGTCCATGCCCAGAATAATATCAAAATCGACCATCCCGAGCAACAATAGATCCGCTGTGGTCTCAAAATCACAAATGGTAACCAAACACGACCGATATACGCGGTCCACAGCCAAAGAATCACCCATCGGAGTGGAAACATAAATGGGGGCACTCAAAGAATACCGAGGCACACCCAGATGAGAAGCAAAGTAAGAAAACACATACGAAAAAGTGGAACCAGGGTCGAATAGAACCGATGCCTCCCTGTGACTAACCAGAATAGTACCTGTGATAACAGAATCAGATGCAACAGCCGCAGCGCGATCAAGAATAGCATAAAATCTTGCATGACCCCTCTCTCGAGGACGGCCTCTGGTACCCTGATCCCCGCCCCTGGCTGGTTGGGCAGGTGGAGTGGCAGCTGGGGCTGGGACGATGGCCTGCTGGCCCTGAGAACCACGCTGATGCTGTGATGACTGATGAGGGGCTCCTCTTCTGCTCCTGGGGCACTCCCTAACCAGATGGTAAGTATCCCCGCACTCAAAACAAGCTCTGGGAGGACGCGATGGCTGTGACTGACCGGCCTCACCGCCACTAGTCTGACCCCTGGAGGTACCCCGCACAGTAGGCGCACTGGAAACTGGGGGAGCATAATAAGGCTCATAAGGTGCTGGAAGAGCTGGAGTACTACCGGCTGCTGGCAATGCTGAATGAACTGGACGGTCGGAATAACCCCTGCCAAAATGATCGGCTGCTAAAGTGCGGGCACCAGAGAAATGGCCCGACTCACGAGACCTCTTGGCCTCCCTCTCTCCCCGCTCTCTAGGGAGCATACTCTCGATCCTCCTGGCAATGCTCACTACCTCCTGATAAGGTATATCCGTCTCCAACTCTCTAGCTATGCTGGACCGGATCGGTGGAATAAAGCCCTCAATAAATCTCCGCACTCTCTCCCGGACCGTGGCTACCAAGGCCGGTGCATGCATGGCTAGACGGGTGAAACTGATAGCATACTCTGATACTGATATGGAGTCCTATCGCAACCGCTCAAACTCCAAGCGCCAAGAATCCCTAAGGCTCTGGGGAACAAACTCCCTCAAAAACAGATCTGAAAATTGCGCCCAAGTCAGTGAAGCAGACTCCTCTGGACTATCCAACTCATATGTGCACCACCAATCATAAGCGGCCCCACGAAACTGAAAAGCAGTGAAGAAAACCCCGATGGTCTCCACAATCCCCATGGTACGAAGAATACGATGACACTCCTCCAGAAAACCCAATGCATCATATGTAGCCAAACCGCTGAACATTGGAGGATCATATTTCTTGAACCTCTCCAATCTACGCTGCTCGTCCTCAGAGGCAGCTGGCCCACCTCCGGCTGTGCTGGGGCGGCAGAAGGCATAACAATAATCTCTGGAATCTATCCCAATGGTGCTCGTTGCTCAGGTGTAGCGGCTGCGGGAGTCTGGGCCCCTCCCCCGGCCTGGGATGTAGCTGCAGTGAGAGGAAGCAACACTGCATGAGCTAAAGTGGTATACATACTCATGAACTGGGCCAGGGTCTCCTGGAGTGCTGGAGTAGTAGCAGCTGTAGTCGGTGTACCAGGTGCCTGCACTCCAACCTGATCCACCGGTGGCACCTTAGTGGCAGCGTGCGCGGGTGCTGTGGCTACACCTCGGGCGCGTCCTCGTCCTCTACCTCGGCCCCGGCCTCTGACGGCGGCAACAGGGGGCACGGGTACCTGATCGTCGCGAGTAGCTCGTGTCCTCACCATCTGTGAGACAATAGAAAGCAATAGTTTAAATTTGATGCCAAAATGTCGCACGACAAGGAATCCAAAAGAAATGAAGAGTTTCCTAAACGGTTACATAGCCCCTCGTAGATAAATACAGACGTCTCCGTATCGATCAGCGAGACTCTAAGTAACCGGTCTGTGTCCCGTGACTCCTATGAACCTAGAGCTCTGATACCAACTTGTCACGACCCTAGTTCACCAATCGTGAACATGTCATGACGGCACCCAATCCCCACGACTAGGTAAGCCTAACACGTTGCGGAATATACTAGTTTATGAACATTAAATAAGAAGTAGCGGAAAATAATATAAAAAGGAGATGTAATCCATGCCGCTTGGCACATACACCCGTCAAACACACTGTATAAAACACCACCAAGACCCGGAATCCCACGGGTAACACAGACTAAAAGAGAACATACAACTGTAGCTCTATGTATAAGGAGTATCTAACAACGGAATGAAGGAAAAACATCCACTAGCACTAGAATAAAAGGAAGGCCTCCAGATCCGCGGACGTAGCAGATCATACCTCGAGGTCTCCCAAAGCGCTGCTGAATCACCTAGTGTGAGCCTATCCTGATGTACCTGGATCTGCACAACAAAAGTGTGCAGAAGAGTAGCATGAGTACACCACGGCGGTACTCAGTAAGTGCCAAGCCTAACCTCGATGGAGTAGTGACGAGGAAGGTCGGGGCCCTACTGAGAGAAAACAATTACAAGATGATAATAATAATAATAATAATAAGCAGTTTAAATGATAATAATCCCGAAATAACAACAATAAAACGATTACTACAGCCGTCTACAATTAAGTTAACAACAAGTAACAAATTCAATTAACAAGTCCGGACCTGTGGGAATTGAACCCACAGTCCCATTCTATAATCAACAGTCCAGGAGCTACGGGAATTTAACCCGCAGACCCAATAACGGTATCTATGGGTCTACGGGAATCGAACCCGCAACCCGTGTCTCAATACCTCAGGGTGTATCTCAATGATCTCAGGATCTCCGGGAATCGAACCCGCAGTCCGTATCTCAATAATATATCAATAAACTCCGGGTCTCCGGGAATCGAACCCGCAGCCCTTGGATCTCCGGGAATTGAACCCGCAGTCCACAAACAATAGCAAATCCGGGTCTCTGGGAATCGAACCCACAGCCCTGGGATCTCCGGGAATTGAACCTGCAGTCCACCAACACAACAAATAAAGAAAACGCACACAGAAAACATAATACGCTTAACTATACCTTCACCGAGGACTGGTGCCAACAATTATCAAGTAGTTCAAGTAGGACAATTAGGCAATTAGACAAATAAATCCTACCTAATCATGCTTCCCTAACGAATACCAGGGTAAATGTCACAACTTAATAATCTAAGAACAGAAATATCACGGATTGGACAATTCGAGTAAAGTGAGTTACAACAACTAGCACATGTACACGCCCGTCACCTCGCGTACAAGGCATTTAAACTATCACATAATATCCTAGGGGTAAAGGTTCCCCCACACGAGGTTAGACAAGCCACTTACCTCAATTTCGGTACAAAACCGCTAAGAAATAACTCTCTTGCCGCGAATGTCGGCCTCCACAGGTGTAATATCTGATAAAAATCAATAGAATCACATCAAAATAGGCCAATTGGGCATTACCCAATCAAAACAATCGAATTACACCAAAACCACAAAGTTGCCAAAACCCGACTTTCGGTACGCTTCTCGAAAAATTACGAAAGTTACATTTTCGGATTCCTTATCTCAACACGAGTCTAACCATACCAAGAACACCCAAATCGGACCACAAATGGCCCATCAAATCCTTGATTCTATCCAAGAGGGTTTTCTACCATTTTTAACAAAAATTTTTAAATTAAAGACTAAAACTTGCAATATATTCGAGCTATACAACCAAAATTGAGTTAAGAGTACTTACCCTTTCGATTTCTCCAAACATCTCCCGAAAAATCGCCTTATCCGAGCTCCAAATCGTGAAAAATGGCAAATGGGACGAAGTTTGAACTTTATTCTGCTGCCCATGTATTTGTTCTTCGCGTTCGCGGTCCTCCTCTCGCGTTCGCGAAGAACAAACTCCCAAAAGAATATTTTCCATCTTTGCTCGGACAGCCTATATTGCAATGGTCATAACTATTTACACATATCTCCATATGACTATTATAATATGTTTCTGAAAACTAGATTCAACGAACTACAACTTTCGTTTTTGAATCACCTCCAGATTCCTTGTAGATAAAAAGACATGAGCTTACGAAGTAGGACCTGTGCGACAGAAAAATCCTTCTTCGCGAACGCGAGGGACTGTTCGCGAACGCGAAGAACAAAGTCCCTGATGGAAAATCCTTCTTCGCGAACGCGATACCTCCATCGCGAACGCGAAGAACAAAGTCTTAGAGGCCAAATTCTTCTTCGTGAACGCGATAGGACCCTCGCGAACGCGAAGAACAATACCAGATACCAGAACAACAGTCCAAAAACTTCCAAAAATGACCCGTTGGGCATCCGAAATCATCCCGAGGCCCCCGGGACCCCAACGAAAACCACCAACATACTCCAAAACATGATACGAACTTGTTCCAATCATAAAAACACCATCCTAAACATCAAAATCACCAATTACACACGGATTCAAGCCTAAGTTTCTTCAAAACTTTCGAAACTAACATTCAATCAAAAACCCGACCAAACGACGTCCGAATGACCTGAAAATTTGCGGACATATCCAAAATCATATAACGAAGCTACAGAAATTGTCGGAATTCCATTCCGACCCCCGGATCAAAATCTCACCTAACGTTCGGATTCGCCAAAATTTCAAACTTCGGCATTTCAAGCCTAATTGAGCTACGGACCTCCAAAATACATCCCGAACACGCTCCCAACCCCGAAATCACCTAACGGAGCTAATGGAACCATCGAATTTCCGTTTCGAGGTCGTCTTAACATTGTTCCGACTACGGACCATTTTCTAACTTTAAAGCTCTCAATTAGGGACTAAGTGTCCCAAGATGCTCCAAATTTCAGAACCGGCTCTCCCGACAAACCACAATAGCAGAAATGAACTTAGGGGAACAGTTAAATTGGGGATTGGGGCGTAATTTTATAAAACGACCGGGCGGGTGTTCTTGAATGAGAACACACAGTTAGGGTCAATTTGACCTCAAATCCAAAGACAATACTTCGCCCTTTGTTTGAAAATTCGGGATTCGAAACTTTCCCAAAACATTCGATGGTAAACATGCTTGGACCATAGAAGAGGGAGTTGAGGGGGTTATGGCATGTGATTTTGGTATTTATTGGGTAAACTAGGGTTCGACCAAGCTTCTTAGATTCAAGATTCGAAGGGTTCTGTGAGGATTTGAAGGAAGCTGAAGGTGGATTCGGAATGTGGGAGGCTTGGGGGTTCAAGGGTGTAAATTTGTGTGGCCGGCGACGTTTTGCCGCCGGGTTTCAGGTAGAAGGGCGGGGTGGCGGCTGGCAAGGGCTTGGTCCCGTCTCTGATTAAGAATATATACTTAAGTGGGGATTAGATCCTGGTCATTGGATCAAGTGGGATCGACGGCTAGGATTAATTAGCTGCAAAGGAATGGTGTTGTTTTGGGTTTAAGCAGGGCCGGTTGAGATGGGTAATAGATCGAGTTGTTTAATTGGGTAGGGTAGATGGGAAATCAATCGTTGGATTGACATAGGTTGAACGACTGGGATTTGAGACAACCAAACGGTGTCGTTGGGTTGGTCTCAGAGATGGGTTGATTTGGTTTGGGGCTTGGGGTGTTTTGGGCCTATTTGAATGGGCACCAGAGGCCCAATTTGACTCTTTTCCTCAATTTCTTACTTTTCTTTTATTTTTTTTTAATTCCTAATTTATTAAAACAAAAAATTCTAAAATACATTACAAAATCAAAAATAATTTATAAGAATACTAATTAAGTTCTAATAACAATTAACACATTAAACATCGATTAAACTTATAAACTACACACTTTGACTAAAATATAAAAATGCAAAACACGCCTTTTGATTTTAATTTTTTTTTATAAAACAAGTTACTTAATTAAATTCTAAATTCAAATGCAACATTTATATTTTGTATTTTTCTATTAATTTAAACCACAAAACATGCACACACGGACGTAAAGAATCACAAAATATCATGAGAAATTCACAAATATGTACACAATAAAATAGAACAACATTGATTTTGATTTCTTTGGGAGTAGTTTGGGTGAGGCAAAAATCACGTGCTCACAACCTTGATTATCAACAAGCAACAAGTACAACCAGTATAGTAGGTTCAAGCTTTTTGTGAAATATGTGAAGAGGGGCACACGAGCGACATGTGCCCAGCTAACCTATAGTCTATCTGTTTTTTGGGTAATCTAAATAGGGGCCAACCAATCCAATATGGAAACACTTACAATCCCAACTAGAGGAACCACCCAAACTTTTCTTGGGATGGAAACCAAGGTACTTAGAATCAATACAGGCCTCAAGCACCTCAACATCAATATAGTCCACCTCAGGTTGAACAACAAGCAAATCCTATAAGTCACTTTGAAGATATGGTGAAAGAAGTGATGGCTGAACAACAATCCCTCACCACAACAATGTGAAACTTGGAGCATCAAATGGGACAACTTGACTGTTCTCATAGCACTAGACCAGCTGGAGCTCTTCCAAGTGACGCTGAAGTGAATCGTAGGGCGACCCTTAATGCTATATCATTGAAGAATGGGAGACAAATAGAAGAAGTTCAGTCTAAAAAGATGAAACAAGTGACTTTTAATGAGAAACCAACCATTATACAATCAACATCAGAAAAAGCTAAGGAGCTAGAGAAGACAACTGAAGAGGCGGTGGCTGAGCAACCCCCACAATTGGTTGCAAGGCCACTACCTCCATTTCCTCAAAGATTGCAGAAATTAAGAGTTAATGTCGCATATAAAAGGTTTCTTGATATCTCAAAGCAGGTGCAAAATAATATTCCATTGGTTGATATCTTACAAGAAATACCCAAGTATACAAAGTACATCAAGGACATTGTCGCAAATAAAATGAGGCTAACCCAGTTCGAGATTGTGTCACTCACTGAGGAGTGCAGTTCAAGAATTCAGGGCAAGTTACCTCAGAAATTGAAGGATCCAGGTAGTTTCACTACCCAAATCTTGATTGGTAAACATGCTTTTGGGCGAGCTTTATGTGATGCTTGGAGCGAGTGTCAATTTGATGCAGCTATCTGTGTTCAAATAGTTGGGGTTGGGTGAGCCACGCCCAACAACAGTTATTTTACAGTTTGTTGATGCATCTATTTATTATGAGGGAGTGATTAATGATGTGCTAGTTCAAGTGGGTTCCTTTATATTCCCTAATGATTTCATTATCTCTGATTACGATCCCGATCAGGAAGTCCCATTTATTATGGGGAGTCCCTTTTTAGCCACAGACCGAGCTATTATTGATATCTGCGAAGGAAGGATGACAATGAGAGTGGGTGATCGAGTGGAGATCTTCAATGTTTATAGAGAACTCAAGTTACCAGCCCACTATGAAGAGTTATCCATGATATCTGTGGCGGAGAGTAATTCCTCATCGTTAGTTCTCTATATGATCCTTGTAGATCTTGTTGAATGAGTATTGATCGGGGATGTAGAAAATAGCAAATATGAAATGATCGGGGAAATTAAGTAAGTAATAGTTATGTCGTGCAGTTATGTCCATGGGTTTAGAAAATTTGAAGAGTTGGACATGCTTGTCACGCTTACCCTTCCCAGACCATCTATTGAAGAAACTCTGAAGCTAGAACTTAAGCCACTTATAGCGTATCTGCGCTATGCTTATTTGGGGAACTCTAAGACATTGCCCGTGACTATTTTATCCATCTTGACTAGCACTCAAGAAGAAAAATTGCTCAGAATACTCCGCGAGGACAAAAAGGCCATTGGGTGGACTATAGCTGATATCAAGTGTATTAGTCCATCGTTTTGCATGCATAAAATATTTTTAAAGGACGGACATCGCCCCTGTGTGGAGCAACAAAGAAGATTAAATCCTGTTATGAAATAGGTGGTGAAAAAGGAAGTAATCAAGTTGCTTGATGCAGATATCATTTTTCCTATTTCTGATAGTAACTAGTTAAGCCCGGTTCAATGAGTGCCCAAAAAGGGAGGAATGACGGTAGTTGAGAACAAGAAGAATGAGCTAATTCCTACTCACATTGTTATAGGATAGAGAGTCTGCAATGATTATAGATGGCTTAATAAGGCACTCGCAAGGACTACTTTCCACTTCCGTTCATCGACCAAATGCTAGACAGGTTGTCAGACATAAATATTATTGCTTCCTTGATGGTTATTCGGGATACAATTAGATTGTCATATGATAGAGGATCAGGAGAAGCCACTTTTACTTGTCCTTATGGTACTTTTTCCTTCAAGAAAATTTCATTTGGTCTTTTTAATGCATCAGCCACTTTCTAGAGGTGCATTGGCAATTTTCACCGACATGGTGGAACATTTTGTGGAAGTGTTTATGGATGATTTTTAAATTTTTGGGTATTCTTATCATGATTGCTTGAGGAATTTAAGCAAGTTGCTGGCTCTTTGTGAAGAAACAAATCTGGCACTAAATTGGAAAAAAAATGACATTTTATGGTAGACGAAGGCATCATGTTGGGTCACAGAGTATCTAGGAGCGGCATTGAAGTTGATAAAGTGGAGGTGGAGGCGGTTGAAAAATTACCTCCACCTATTTCAGTGAAGGGTGTTCGGAATTTCTTGGGACACACGAGTTTCTATCGGTGCTTTATTAAAGATTTTTCAAAAATTGCTACTCCTTTGTGTTGGCTACTTGAAAAAGGTGTAACTTTCAACTTTTATCATTCTTGCATCAAGGCATTTGAAGAACTCAAGAAGAAGTTGGTGACTGCTCCCATTATTGTGGCACCTGAATGGTCATTACCATTTGATCTTATGTGTGATGCAAGTGACCTTGCTATTGGTGCAGTGCTAGTCCAGAGGAAGGACACGGTGTTTTATTCCATCTACTATGCGAGTAAGACTCTTGGTGATGCACATCTGAATTACACCACCACTGAGAAGGAGCTGATAGTTGTTGTGTGGGCCTTTGAGAAATTTTTGGCATACTTGGTGGGAATGAAAGTCATAGTTCGCACCGATCATGTAGCAATCAGGTATTTGTTTACAAAAAAGGAAAGCTAGATTGATGCGCTGGGTTTTATTGTTGTGGGAGTTTGACGTAGAAATACGAGATCGAAAAGGGATAGAAAACCAAGTAGTTGACCACCTATCAAGGTTGGAAAATCACGATCATGTGGAGGAGGGTGGCCAAATTAAAGAATTATTTCCTGATGAGCAACTTTTTTCTATAACCTAAGACCCTCCCCTATGGTATGCAGACTATGTGAACTATCTTGTGAGTGGGGTAATTTATCTGGAAATCCAATCTGAAGCTAGAAAGAGGTTTTTACAAGATGTGAACTTCTACTACTGGGATGAGCCCTATTTGTACTGGCAATGTGCTGATCAGTTGATTAGGAGATGCACTCTTAAAAAAGAGGTAGAACTTGTGTTGTATAATTGTCACGCATCACCTTAAGGGGGCCACCGTGGAGGAGATAGAACAACTGCAAAAGTGCTACAATCCGGTATCTTTTGGCCGACTTTATTCAAGGATGCCCATGCATTTGTTAAGAAGAATGACCAATGTCAGAGAACTGGAACAATCACAAGGAGGCATAAGATGCCTTTGAATAATATCTTAGAAGTTGAGCTTTTTTATGTGTGAGGAATAGATTTCGTAGGGCCATTTCCACCGTCCAAAGGAAACAAATACATTTTACTAGCAGATGTCTATGTTGCAAAATGGGCGGAGGCAATTTCTTTACCAACAAATGATTCCATGGTGGTAGCTGCTTTTGGGAAAAAGAACTAATCTCATGATTTGAGACTCCACGTGCCCTAATTAGTGATGAGGGGACAAATTTTTACAATTGATTATTGAATAACCTTCTAGAGAAACATGGAGTTCACCACAGAGTTGCTATATCATATCATCCTCAAATAAGTGGGTAAGATGAGGTGTCAAACAGAGAAATAAATAAAATATTAGAAAAGATGGTGAGTGTGAATAGGAAGGATTGGGGGAAAAGTTGGATGATGCCTTATAGGCGTATAGGATTGCATATATAATGCCCATTAGAGTGTCCCCTTACAAGCTGGTTTATGGGAAGACATGTCACTTACCCGTTGAACTGGAACACAAGGCATATGTCATGACCCTAGTTCACCAATCCTGAACATGTCATGACGGCATCCAGTCCCTGCGACTAGGTAAGCCTAACACATTGCAGAATATACACGTTATGAACTATAAAGAAGAAATAACGGAAAAACGATATAATTAAGAATGTACTCCGTGCCGCTTGGCACATACAATCATCAACACGCTGTATAAAAATACCACCAAGACCCGGAATCCCACGGGTAACACAGACTAAAAGAAATACAACTGAAGCTCTACGTGTAAAGAGTATCTAAAACAACGAAAAGAAGGAAAAACTTCTACTAGAACTATCAGAATAGAAGGAGGGCCTCCGAATCCGCTGATGTAGCAGATCATACCTCGAGGTCTCCAAATGTGTTGCTGATATAACCTAGTATGGGCCTGTCCTGATGTACTTGGATCTGCACAACAAAAGTATGCAGAAGAGTAGCATGAGTACACCACGGCGGTACTCAGTAAGTGCCAAGCCTAACCTCGATGGAGTAGTGACGAGGAAGGTCAGGTCCCTACGGAGAGAAACGAAAACAAAATGATAATAATAATAATAATAATAATAAGCAGTTTAAATAATAATAATTATGAAATAACAACAATAAAGTGATTACTGCAACCGTCTACAATTAAGCTAACAACAAGTAACAAAATACAATTAACAAGTCCAGGACCTGTGTGTATTGAACCCACAGTCCCATTCTATAATCAAAAATCCAGGAGCTACGAGAATTTAACCTGGAGTCCCGATAACAGTATCTCTGGGTCTCCGGGAATCGAACCCGCAGCCCAGGTCTCAATACCTCAAAATGTGTCTCAATGATCACAGGATCTCCGGGAATCGAACCCGCAGTCCATATCTCAATAATATATCAATAACTCAGGATCTTTGGGAATCGAACCCGCAGTCCATATCTCAATAACTCAGGATCTCCGAGAATCGAACCCGCAGTCCATATCTCAATAATATATCAATAACTCAGGATCTCCGGGAATCGAACCCGCAGCCCTTGGATCTCCGGGAATCAAACCTGCAGTCCACAAATAATACCACTCCGGGTCTCTGGGAATCGAACCCACAGCCCTGGGATCTCCAGGAATCGAACCCGCAATCCACCAACACAACAAATAAAGAAACGCACATAGAGAATATATTATACTAAACTACAACTTCACCAAAAAACTAGTATCAACAATTTTTTAAAGAAGTTCAAATAAGACAATTAGGCAAATAGACAGATAAATCCTATCTAGTCATGCTTTTGTAGTGAATACCAGGTAAATGTAACAATTTAATCTACTAAGAACAAGAATATCACTAATCGGACAATTCAAGTAAAGTGAGTTACAATAACGAGCGCATGTACACGCTCGTCACCTCACGTACAAGACTTTTCAACTATCACATAATATCCTAGGGGTGAAGGTTCCCCCACACGAGGTTAGACAAGCCACTTACCTCGACTCCGGTACCAAACCGCTAAGAGACAGCTCTCTTGCCGCGAATGTCGGCCTCCACAGGTGTAGTATCTGAAAAAAATCAATAGAATCGCATCAAAATAGGCCAATTGGGCATTACCCAATCAAAACAATTCAAATACACCAAAACCCACAAGTTGCCAAAACTCGACTTTCGGTATGCTTCTCGAAAAATTACAAAATTTATATATTCGGAACCCCTGTCTCAATACGAGTCTAAGCATATAAAGTTTACTAAATTCGGACTCCATTTGCCCATTCAAACCTTTGATTTTCTAAAGTTCAAGCCTAGGGTGAAAACCCCCATTAAATACCTCAAATTCCTCCATTTTCATGAAAAAACTTGCATAATATTATCAACAACAATCATAATTTGAGTCCATAATTGATTACTTGAAGAAACCCCTCGAATTCTCCTTCAAAATTGTCCAAATCGCCCATTAAGTCGAGCCCTCAATGAATGAAATGTTTCTGAAATTTCTAGCTTCTGGTATAATTAAACCCTCTCGATTTTCGCTTCTGCGGAATATTTTTCGCTTCTGCGGAAACGCTTCCGCGACAATTTGTCGCTTCAGCGAATCCCCAGGCCTGGCTGGCCCAATCCGCTTCTGCGAGCCCAGAGCCGCTTCTGCAAACCCGCTCCTACGGATAGGAGTCCGTTTCTGGACTCGCTTAATCGAGCAGACATCCGCTTCTGCAGAGTCTTCACCTAGGGACCCAAACCGCTTTTGCGATCAAGGCTTCCGCACCATCGACAGCGCCTCAGCGAACAAGAGTCCGTTCCTGTGAACCATTACGCCTCCGCGCTCCAACTTCCGCTTCAGTGGACTCGCCTCTGTGGTTCCATCTCCGCAGGGGCGAAAACAACAGAACCAACACCAAAACCTGCAATTTTTCCATGCTTTCTCCCATTTAACCATTCGAAAACACCCCGAGGCCCCCGAGACCTCATCCAAACACACCAACACATCCTAGTACCTTATTCGAACTTGCTCCAATCCTCAAAACACGTCTAACAACATCAAAACCCATAATTCACATCGAATTCAAGTCTAAATTTCTTAAAACCTTCCGAATTACACATTCGATCTAAAACCTGAACAAACGACCTCCGAATGACCTGAAAATTTGCGGACATATCCAAAATCACATAACGAAGCTACAGAAATTGTTGGAATGCTATTCCGACCCCCGGATCAAAATCTCACCTATCGTTCGGATTCGCCAAAATTTCAAACTTCGGCATTTCAAGCCTAATTGAGCTACGGACCTCCAAAATACATTCCAAACACGCTCCCAACCCCGAAATCACCTAACGGAGCTAATGGAACCATCGGATTTCCGTTCCGAGGTCGTCTTAACACTGTTCCGGCTACGGTCCATTTTCCAACTATAAAGCTCCCATTTAGGGACTAAGTGTCCCAAAACACTCCGAATTCCAGAACCGACCCTCCTGGCAAATCACAATAGCAGAATTGAACTTAGGGAAACAGTTAAATTAGAGATTGGGGCGTAATTCTCTAAAATGACCGAACGGGTCGTTACATCTTCCCACACTTAAAAGATTCGTTCGTCCTCGACCGAGTATAGAAAACATACATGGAGTGGTGAAAAGGTGAGGGTACTGGCTGCGCATATCCTGCTCGGTCTCCCATGTCTCCTCCTCGACCGGCTGACCCCGCCACTGAACCTTTACTGAAGCGATGTTTTTTGACCTTAGCTTCCTGACCTGCCTGTCTAGAATGGCTATTGGCTCCTCGACATAAGACAGATCCTTGTCTAGCTGAACAGAAGTGAAATCCAACACATGCGACGGGTCTCCATGGTATCTCCGGAGCATAGAGACATGAAATACGGGGTGGACTCCGGCAAGGCTGGGAGGTAAGGCCAACTCATAAGAAACCTCTCCAACAGGCCTCAAAATCTCAAAAGGGCCAATAAATCTAGGACTCATCTTCCCTTTCTTCCCAAAACTCATAACGCCCTTCATGGGCGAGACTCGAAGCAGAACCCGCTCACCAACCATAAAAGCCACATCGTGGACCTTCTTGTCTGCATAACTCTTCTGTCTAGACTGGGCTGCACGAAGTCTGTCCTGAATCACCTTGACCTTGTCCATTGCATACTGAACCATATCAGTACCTAGTAGCCTGGCCTCGCCCGGCTCGAACTAACCCACAGGAGACCTGCACCTCCTACCATATAGGGCCTCATACGGTGCCATCTAAATACTAGACTGGTAGCTGTTGTTATAAGCAAACTTCGCCAGTGGCAAGAAGTGATCCCATGAACCTCCAAACTCAATCACGCACGCACAGAGCATATCCTCAAAAATCTGAATAGTGCGCTCGGACTGACCATCAGTCTGGGGATGAAACGTTGTGCTCAGCTCCACCCGAGTACCTAACTCCTGTTGTACGGCTCTCCAGAACCGTGAAGTGAACTGAGTGCCTCTATCTGAAATGATGGAAACTGGAATACCATGCAGCCGAACTATCTCCCTGATATAATTCTCCACCAGTCGCTCCGATGAATAAGTAGTGCTCACCGGTATGAAATGGGCGGACTTGGTCAACCGATCCACAATAACCCAAATGCAATCAAACTTCCTAACAGTCCGTGGAAGCCTAGATACAAAGTCCATGGTGATGCGCTCCCATTTCCACTCTGGAATCTCAATCTGCTGCATCAACCCACCCGGACGCTGATGCTCGTACTTCACCTGCTGGCAGTTGAGGCATCTAGAAACATAATCAACTATATCCCTCTTATTCCGCCTCCACCAGTAATGTTGTCTCAAGTCCTGATACATCTTCGCGGCACCCGGATGGATGGAATACAGCAAGCTATGAGCCTCTGCTAGAATCAGCTCTCGAAGATCATCTACATTGGGCACACAGATACGCCCATGCATCCTCAATACTCCATCATCCCCGATGGTAACATCTCGAGCATCACCACGCCGAACTTTATCCTAAAGGACAAGCAAATGAGTGTCATCGAACTGATGCTCCCTGATGCGGTCAAATAGAGAAGATCGAGAAACCACACAAGCCTAGAACATGGCTGGGCTCCGAAAGATCCAGTCTAACAAACTGCCTGGCTAAAGCCTGAACATCCATCGCCATAGGCCTCTCCGAAGCTGGTAGATATGCCAAACTCCCCAAACTCTGCCCGACGACTCAAGGAATCGGCAACTACATTAGCCTTGCCCGGATAATAGAGAATAGTAATATCATAGTCCTTCAGTAGCTCCAACCATCTCCTCTGACGCATATTCAGGTCCTTCTGCTTAAGCAAGTGCTGCAAGCTCCGGTGATCGGTGTAGATCTCACAAGGAACCCCATACAAGTAATGACGCCAAATCTTCATGGCGTGAACAATGGCAGCTAGCTCTAGATCATGAACACGGTAGTTCTTCTCATGTACCTTCAATCTGGTTGGACGCGTAGGCAATCACCCTGCCGTCCTGCTTCAATACTGCACCGAGTCCAACTCGTGAGGCATCACAATATACTGTATTGGACCTCGAACTTGTAGGCAACATCAAGATAGGGGCCGATGTCAAAGCTGTCTTGACCTTTTGAATCTCGCCTCACACTCATCTGTCCACTGAAAAGGGGCACCCTTTTGGGTCAATCTGGTCATAGGTGCTGCAATCGAAGAAAACCCCTTTTCAACTGTAACCTTGTTCAACTGACGATAGTCAATACACATACGCATAGAACCGTCCTTTTTCTTCACAAACAACATAGGAGCACCCCAAGGCGAAATATTGGGTCGAATGAAACACTTACCCAATTACTCCTGTAACTAATCCTTCAATTCCTTCAACTCAGGAGGAGCCATACGGTACGGTGGAATAGAAATGGGCTGAGTGCCGGCAACAAATCAATAGCAAAATCAATATCTCTGTCGGGCGGCATGCCCAGGAGATCAGCTGGAAATACATCAGCAAAGTCACGTACCACATGAACAGAATCAATAGAGGGAGTGTCAATACTGGCGTCCCGCACATAGGCTAGATAAGCAGCACACCCCTTCTCAACCATACGCTGAGCTCTGAGAAAAGAAATAACACGGCTAGGGGTGTGATCTAGAGTACCACTCCACTCAATACGTGGAATGCCTAGCATAGCCAGCGTCACGGTCTTGGCGTGACAATCAAGAATAGCATAATGGGGCGACAACCAGTCCATGCCTAGAATAATATCAAAATCAACCATCACGAGCAACAATAGATCCGCTCTGGTCTCAAAACCACAAATGGTAACCAAACACGACCGATACACACGGTCCACATCCAAAGAATCAGCCACCGGAGTGGAAACATAAATGGGGGAACTCAAAAATTCCCAAGGCACATCCAAATAAGAAGCAAAGTAAGAAGACACATATGAAAAAGTAGAACCAGGGTCGAATAGAACCGATGCCTCCTTGCGACTAACCAGAATAATACCTGTGATAACAGAATCAGATACAACAGCCGCAGCGCGATCAGGAATAGCATAGAATCTGGCCTGTCCCCCCTCTCGAGGGCGGCCTCTGGCACCCTGACCCCCGCCCCTGGCTGGCTGGGCAGGTGGAGTGGCAGCTGGAGCTGGAATGATGGCCTGCTGGCCATGAGAACCACGCTGATGCTGCGAAGACTGAGGAGGTGCTCCTCTCCTACGCATGGGGCGCTCCCTAACCAGATGGCAAGTATCCCCGTACCCAAAGCAAGCTCTGGGAGGACACGGTGGCTGTGACTGCCCGGTCTCACCCCCAATAGTCTGACCCCTGGAAATACCCGCGCAGGAGGAGCACTGGAAACTGGGGGAGCATAATAAGGCTCCTGATGTGCTGGAAGAGCTGGAGTACTACCGGCTGCTAGCAATGCTGAGTGAACTGGTCGGCCGGAATAACCCCTGCCAAAACGACCGGCTGATGAAGTGCGGGCACCAGAGAAATGGCCCGACTCACGAGACCTCTTGGCCACTTTCTCTCTCCGCTCTCTAGGGAGCATACTCTCGATCCTCTTGGCAATGCTAACTGCCTGCTGATAAGATATATCTATCTCCAATTCTCTGGCCATGCTGGACCGGATCGGCGAGATAAGGCCATCAATAAATCTCTGCACTCTCTCGCGGACCGTGGCTTCCAAGGCCGGTGCATGCCTAGCTAGACGAGTGAAACTGATAGCATACTCCGATACTAACATGGAGCCCTATCGCAATCGCTCAAACTCCAAGCGCCAAGAATCCCTAAGGCTCTGGGGAACAAACTCCCTCAAAAACAGATCTAAAAACTGCGTCCAGGTCAATGAAGCAGACTCCTCTGGACTATCTAACTCATATGTGCGCCACCAATCATAAGCGGCCCCACGAAACTGAAAAGTAGTGAAGGAAACCCCGCTGGTCTCCACAATCCCCATGGTACGAAGAATACGATGACACTCCTCCGGAAAACCCAATGCATCATCTGTAGCCAAACTGCTGAACACTAGAGGATCATATTTCTTGACCTCTCCAATCTACGTTGCTCGTCCTCAGAGGCAGCTGGCTCACCTCATTGCTGTGCTGGGACGGCAGGAGGCATAACCAAAATCTGTGGAACATAACCCACTGGCACTCGCTGCTCAGGTGTAACAGTTGCAGGAGTCTGGGCCCCTCCCCCAGCCTGGGATGTAGCTGCAGTGAGAGGAAGCAACCCTGCTTGAGCCAAAGTCGTATACATACTCATGAACCGGGCCAGGGTCTCCTGGAGTGCTGGAGTAGTAGCAGATGTAGTCGTTGTACCAGATGTCTGCGCTCCAACCTGATCCACCGGTGGCACCTCAGCAGCAGCGCGCGCGGTGCTGTGGCTGCACCTTGGGAGCATCCTCGTCCTCTACCTCGGCCCCGACCTCTGACGGCGGCAACAGGGGGCGCGGATACCTGATCGTTGCGAGTAGCACGTGTCCTCACCATCTATGAAAGAATAAAAAGCAGTAGTTTAGATTTGGTGCAAAAACATGTTGCACGACAAGGAATCCAAAAGAAATGAAGAGTTTCCTAAACAGTTACATAGCCTCTCGTAGATAAATATAGACGTCTCCGTATCGATCGGCGAGACTCTAAGTAACCGGTCTGTGTCCCGTAACTCCTATGAACCTAGAGCTATGATACCAACTTGTCACGACCCCAGTTCAACAATCGTGAACATGTCATGACAGCACCCAGTCCACGCGACTAGGTAAGCCTAACACATTGCGGAATATACAAGTTATGAACTATAAACAAGAAATAACGGAAAAACGATATAATTAAGAATGTACTCCATGCCGCTTGGCACATACACTCGTTAACACACTATATAAAATAACCACCAAGACCCCGAATCCCACGGGTAACACAGACTAAAAGAAATACAACTGAAGCTCTACGTGTAAAGAGTATCTAAAACAACGAAAAGAAGGAAAAACATCTGCTAGAACTATCAGAATAGAAGGAGGGCCTCCGGATCCGCGAACGTAGCAGATCATACCTCGAGGTCTCCAAATGTGCTACTGATATCACCTAGTATGGGTATGTCCTGATGTACCTGGATCTGCATAACAAAAGTGTGCAGAAGAGTAGCATGAGTACACCACGGCGGTACTCAGTAAGTGCCAAGCCTAACCTCGATGGAGTAGTGACGAGGAAGGTCAGGGCCCTACTGAGAGAAACGATAACAAAATGATAATAACAATAATAAGCAGTTTAAATAATAATATTTATGAAATAACAACAATAAAGTGATTACTGCAATCATCTATAATTAAGCTAACAACAAGTAACAAAACTCAATAAACAAGTCCAAGACCTATGGGAATTGAACACACAGTCCCATTCTATAATCAACAATCCAAGAGCTACAGGAATTTAACCCGCAATCCCGATAACAATATCTCTAGGTCTCTAGGAATCGAACCTGCAGCCCAGGTCTCAATACCTCAAGATATGTCTCAATGATCACAGGATCTCCGGGAATCGAACCCGCAGTCCATATCTCAATAACTCGGGATCTCCGGGAATCGAACCCGCAGTCCATATTTCAATAATATATCAATACCTCAGGATCTCCGGGAATCGAACCCGCAGCCCTTGGATCTCCGGGAATCGAACCCGCAGTCCACAAACAATACCACTCCAGGTCTCTGGGAATCGAACCCATAGCCATGGGATCTCCGGGAATCGAACCCGCAGTCCACCAACACAACAAATAAAGAAACGCATAGAGAGATTATATTATGCTAAACTACAACTTCACCAAAAAACTAGTATCAACAATTTTTTTCAAGAAGTTCAAATAAGACAATTAGGCAAATAGACAGATAAATCCTATCTAGTCATGCTTTTCTAATGAATACCAGGTAAATGTAACAATTTAATCAACTAAAAACAGGAATATCACTAATCGGACAATTCAAGTAAAGTGAGTTACAACAACGAGCGCATGTACACGCCCTTCACCTCGCGTACAAGGCTTTTCAAGTATCACATAATATCCTACTGGTAAAGGTTCCCCCACACGAGGTTAGACAAGCCACTTACCTCGACTTCGGTACAAAACCACTAAGAGACAACTCTCTTGCCGCGAATGTCGGCATCCACAGGTGTAGTATCTGATGAAAATCAATAGAATCACATCAAAATAGGCCAATTGGGCATTACCCAATCAAAACAATTCAAATACACCAAAACCCACAAGTTGCCAAAACTCGACTTTCGGTATGCTTCTCGAAAAATTACGAAAGTTATATATTCGGAGCCCCCGTCTCAATACGAGACTAAGCATGTAAAGTTTACTAAATTCGGACTCCATTTGCCCATTCAAACCTTTGATTTTCTAAAGTTCAAGCCTAGGGTGAAAACCCCCATTAAATACCCAAAATTCCTCCATTTTCATGAAAAACTTGCATAATATTATCAACAACAATCATAATTTGAGTCCATAATTGATTACCTGAAGAAACCCCTCGAATTCTCCTTCAAAATCGCCCAAATTGCCCCTTAAGCCGAGCCCTCAATGAATGAAATGTTTCTGAAATTTCTAACTTCTGGTATAATTAAACCCTCTGCGATTTTCGCTTCTGCGGACTATTTTCCGCTTCTGCGGAAACGCTTCCGTGACAATTTGCCGCTTCTGCGAATCCCCAGGCCTGGCTGGCCCAATCCGCTTCTACGAGCCCAGGCCCGCTTCCGTGAACCCGCTCCAGTGGATAGGAGTCCGTTTCTGCGGACTCGTTTAAGCGAGCAGACATCCGCTTCTGCGGAGTCTTTACCTAGGGCCCCAAACCACTTCTGCGATCAAGGCTTCCACACCAGTGATAGCACCTCAGCGGACAAGAGTCTGCTACTGCGAACCATTATGCCTCCGCGCTCCAACTTCCGCTTTAGTGGACTCGCCTCTGCGATTCCATCTCCGCAGGGGCGAAAACAATAGAACGCGCACCAAAACGTGCAATTTTTCCATGCTTTCTCCCGTTTAACCATCCGAAAACACCCCGAGGCCCCCGGGACCTCATCCAAACACACCAACACATCCTAATACCTTATTCAAACTTGTTCCAATCCTCAAAACATGTCTAACAACATCAAAACCCATAATTCACATCGAATTCAAGTCTAAATTTCTTAAAACCTTCCGAATTACACATTCGATCTAAAATTCGACCAAACGACGTCCGAATGACCTAAAAATTTGCGAAAATATCCAAAATCACATAACGAAGCTACAAAAATTGTTGGAATTAAATTCTGACCCCCAGATCAAAATCTCACCTATCGTTCGGATTCGCCAAAATTTCAAACTTCGGCATTTCAAGCCTAATTGAGCTACGGACCTCCAAAATACATTCCGAACACGCTCCCAACCCCGAAATCACCTAACGGAGCTAATGGAGCCATCGAATTTCCGTTCCGAGGTTGTCTTAACATTATTCCGGCTACGGGCCATTTTCTAACTATAAAGCTCCCATTTAGGGACTAAGTGTCCCAAAACACTCCGAATTTCAGAACCGACCCTCCCGACAAATCACAATAGCAGAAATAAACTTAGGGAAATAGTTAAATTGGGGATCGGGGCGTAATTCTCTAAAACGGCCGGTCGGGTCGTTACAGCATACTAGGCCATTAAGAAACTAAACATAGACCTTGAGGCCGCAGGTGAGAAAAGACTTATACAGTTGAATGAGTTAGATGAGCTCAGAATGCACTCTTATGAAAATGCCAAGCTATATAAAGAAAAGACAAAAAGATGGCATGACAAGCACATCAAGTCGCGTCACATCAAGCCAAGCCAACATGTATTATTATTTTATCCTAGGCTACGAATATTCCCTGTAAAGCTAAAATCGAGATGATCAGGTACGTTTGAGGTGGTTAGAGTCACGCCTTATGGTGCAATCGAGCTGCGAGCTTTAAATGGTGAGAGGAAATTCTTGGTGAGTGGTCATAAAGTCAAGTACTATTGGGGAGGAATGACAAATTGTGAAAAGACCAAGGTTGTACTTGCTGATGAGTAAGCAAGAGTCTACGTCGTGCCGCAACGTTAAATCAGGCGCTTATTGGGAGGTAACCCAATTTTTATTGCTTTCCTAGTTTAACTTCTTAATTTTTCTTTTGGAGTAGGTAGAATAGTGCATTTTCTATAGGTATAGAAATTTTAAATGTAATGGTTTAGGATGTGTAATTTTTGGTATATACCAGGCTCGAGGGATCGAGATATTTAAAAAAAATATTAAGACAATGTTCATAATTTGGGCTGCGCCCTGGTGGGCGCCTGGCGTTGGGCTTGGTACTGATGACGCAAATTTCATCCTACTTTATTCTGGACACGGTTTATTCGGCCCTAGACCTATCCAACACGTATAAAAGGAAGACTAAGCTTAATGGGAGGATAAATACTCACTAGAAACATTGAGGAACTCGAACATCTAAGAATTCTTCATCTAGTATTTTCAATTATTCAAAACTTATGTAACTGTTTGATTACATCATGAGTGGTTAAACATACATTGTCTAGGATTGTGATTTAGCTATGAATATTGTTGTTTGATATTAGCTTGACCTTGATTATAATTCATCAATATATGATTGTTTCTTCAATTCTGTATTTAATTGCGTAATTGTCTGGCCAGCAATTATGTTCTATTTACTATCTATGTTATGCTTCGAAAACTGTATTTAGATTAGAGAAGAATTGTAGAGAGCGTGATCTTAACTCTTTGAGGGGGTGGGGGGATTTATGGTTAGGATAGGAATATACCTAGCCACCATGCTTAATAAATATCGTAATCTTAATACATTCTTAATAGATTGATTTCATAGGAATATAGGCGTTAATCTATTGATAATAAGTATGTAGTACTTCGGGAAACGTCTATGAGGGCATTTATCGATTAATTAGCAACCATGAATGAATTATATGAAGGGGAGAGTTAATTAAAATACAATACGAATGATTATTCTATCACAACCCTAGAATGCTTGTCTTTACTTAATACACAACAATCAACTAGTTACTTGATAATTTAGTTATTATTTAGAATCGTAGTATCGTATAATCATATTACTGGACTTTGATTTTAGCCGGATTGAATAATAATTTTAGTGATTTAGAGAGTGGTTTATACAAGTCTATGCGGGTTCGACACTTAACTTATTATTAAATTACTTATCGATCACGTATACTTGCGTGTGCTTTTAGGAGCAATACCCGATGTGCGAGGGATGATGTTGGTTGCAAATTTTATATGTATACAACATCATGATCTAGGTTGGCGTGTGAGAGTCACTTACCATTTCTCTTGATGGGTGATCGTGTTTCCAATTTTTGATCTGAAGAAGACTAGGAGGTTTTCACTAAGAAATTCCCACAGATGGCGCCAAACTGTTTGGCGAAAAAGATATTGGAAGCTTTTCGAACAAACCAATTAAAGAGAATAAAGAGGTAAATCTTAGACAAATCAAATAACCTCCAGGTCCATAAAAAAAATCTGAAAATAATGCATAAGATGAAATATGGGTGATTAATCTTATTGATATTTGTCATTTCTTCATTTATTAATCGATGAAGATGATTGTTTTTCATCTTCTACGGGAATGCTCCTTTTCCCAAGAAGATCACAGAGAAGAGAGAAGAAAGAGAAAAAAACCCCTCCCCTCCCTCCCAACTAAGGGTGTATTCTGGGCCGGTCCCGGGCCTAAACGGGCCTCGCGGTCCCGGTCCTGGCGGTCCTGGTCCTAAACGGTCTTTTTTTTTGCGGTCCCAGGCCTGGAGGTCCCGGTCTTCATGGGCTTGATGGGTAAGACCGGCCCGTGACGGGCCTAAGCCCACATGGTCCCGGGCTTGGCGGCCCGGGCGTGGCGGGCTTCGTGGGCTTTTAATAAAAAAAACTTATTTAATAAGTATATATATGTTAACTATATATATGTTAAGTGTATGTATATATATATATATATATATATATATGTTAACTATATATATATATATGTATGTATGTATGTTAAGTATATATATGTTTAGTATTTATATATGTTAAATTTATATATGTTAAGTATATATATATATTAAGTTTATATAAGTTAAGTATATAAGTTAAGTTATATATATATATATATATATATATATATATATATATATATTTAAGTTATATATATAAGTTAAGTTATATATATATATATATATATATATGGTAAGTATTATATAAACTTAATATATATATATACTTAACATATATAAACTTAACTTATATATATGTATTAAGTTTATATGTTATGTATATATATAATATATATTATGTATATATATTATATGTATATGTATGAAATAGATATATATATTGTATTAAGAGATAAATCAAAAACTTGTGTAATAATTTTTATTACTAAAAATGACATATCTTTATTAATCTTCTCTCCCCCAATGGAATGAGCACAACAAGGTACTAATACCACCATTAAAAGGAAAAAAACTAAATAAGATGTGCCAAAGTACAATTTACAACACAATCTACATATCTCTAACAAATCTCATAAATCCTTCAAGATTTGGAGGAGGTTCCGTTGGCGGTGGTGGAAAAGAAGCTTGTTCATCACCACTTCCCGGCGAAGCAACATCCTCAGCAAGCTTTGCAATCATTTCTTCGTAAGCGTCATCCACATCCGGTTGTGATTCTGCAAGTCCAAAGTTTCTTCTTTCCGAGCGGATCCAATCTCTAAATAGCACTGACTTCTCCAAGCTCTCCCTCATAGCTGCTCTATGATCTCCTATTTGAAGTCTTGCTTGACTGAAGGCGCTCTCAGATGCAACTGTTGAAGCTTGAATCGATAATATATCGCGAGCCATCCTTGCAAGAACAGGAAAATATTTTTCCCGTAACTTCCACCATTCCAAAAGCTCAAAACTCCCGTCTGGATTCTCCTTCTCTAGTCCCTGCGACAAATAAACTTGAAGCTCATTTAGATGGGAAGATTCGTACATATAATTCCACCTAGTGGGGCAAGATTTAGGAACCTTTCTTTCTCTAAGGCCATATTCATCACATTTTTTATAATACTTCCTAAGTCTACTTATGCGGTTAGAATAAAAAAGCCAATTAAGAGCCATTCTAACCTTTTCAATTTCTACATTTAAAATTCGCATACCATCACCGACAATTAAATGATAAATATGACAAATACATCTAACATGAAATATATTACTAAATGCAGGATTTAATGTGTTTGTAAGAGTGCCTACTGCACTAGTGTTACTAGAAGCATTATCCATAGAAATTGACATTATTTTTTCATTAATGCAGAAATATCTACAAATATCACCAACAGTGTTAGCGATAAACTTACCTGTGTGACGGAAGTTAATTATTCTATACGCAAGAATGCGTTTTTGCATTATCCACTCCTCGTCAATCCAGTGACTAGTAACAGTTATGTAGTCACAATCATTATTACTTCTACCAATATCGGTGGTAATAGAAATTCTATTAGTTATATGACTAAATAAATACAGCAAATATTGTTCGTATTCATGTTTAAATTTATATATATCGTCTTTAACTGTTGCACGAGGCCAACCTTTATAAGTAGGATTAAAAACTTTTCTAATATAATGCACAAAATTAGGATTAGAAGGAAAAGTATACGGTAAACACATAACGGTAACCATCTTTGCTAATTCTTCCCTATCTTTGTTTGGATGACGACTACTTTCACCCATTTTAGCTTTTCCCTTAGCACTAAACATTTTTTCAATGAAAATGCCATTTTAATTATATTTATGCAAACAAAATAACACAAAATATATTCTTAAAAATTAAGAGTTGGAACGACTTTACCGAATTGACGAACAACTTCTTCAAAATTGAAAATTGCAAATTGTTGAAGACTTGAAGACTTGAATACTTCAATTCACCAACTTCACAAAATTTCAAAAAATTGGAATAATAATATAAGCAATTGAGAGAGATTGAGAGAGATTAAGATAGATTGATGAATTGGTGAGTTAAAATGAAATAATGGGGGGGGGGTATTTATAGTTGAGAATTGGGAAAAAGTGTAATTATATAAAGTTTGGGTTATATTAAATTTTGGGGACCATTTGGCTAAATTTTGATAGACAAAAACGGCTATTTTTGACCTCCAACGGCTAGTTTTTAAATCTGGCCGTTGGGCCATTTTTTTTAAAAAAAAAAATTTTTTTTCTTTAAATATTACCGTTGGGACCGGTTGGGGCCCGCCAGGTCCGCGAAGACCGGTCCCGGTCTTCGCGGTCCTACGCGTAAGGACCCGCCCGTCACGGGCTTTAGCCCCCCTTGAAGACCGGCTCGGCAAGACCGGCCCACCAGGACCGTTGGGACCGCCAGGCCCGCGGTCCCGGTCCGGGACCGGCCCACATTACACCCTTACTCCAAACCCCATTGAGAGACTCATCCCCTATATATAGTTATGGAATCCCCACTACGGGTCAATACAAATTCGCACAACATTCGCTTTCGTTGTTCCCTGAGTATCGTTCTTTGTCACGATGGACATTGTGAGTACGGGGCTTTGGAGCAAACCATGTCGTCTTTCACTATCTCGTTGCTTGGACAGGATCTTGTCAGGCCAACTGCAGCGACGAGATATTTATACCAATACAATCTCTCCTCCCATACGGATAAAAATAATACTACAATCCCGTGATATCTAATCTCGGGATTTGTTATACAACAATTTTATCCTAACCAGACGAGTGATACAACTCATTTCAAATTTAATCCCGTAATTAATTATCTATTATCTCTCGTACCAAGCGAACCCTTAAATGAAGTCATATAATGGCAAAGTGCCTAACCTATACATCCTAGTTCTTACTGGTCTATGTCTGCATATTAAAGGATAGAAAAAATAAAGTGCTTTTTGGAGCTCAACGAAACAATGGTCTGGAAAAAGCAGAGAATACTCTTCACTATTTTAGGAACCGTCTTTGTCTTGTTGTACTTCCTAATTAACGACTAACTGCTTCACTATAAAAGGAGAGAGTTTTTCTTGTTATATGAAAGACTTCTTGTAGTGAAGCTTTGGATTTAATAATTAAAAGGATTTAATTGAGCATAGAATATTGTCAGTCTAGAGAAGACAAAAAGATAATTTAGAATAGTAGTGCATGACATACTATAACAATCAAATTCAATGCCTTTTATTTCAGATAGACCATAGGGATCATATAGTTGAATCTATGGAACATAGTTAAAGAATATGTTAATTATTGTTGCCATTAATTAGTGGGTAGTAAAAGTATTAAGGATTGTATTAAGATAAGAAAGATATATTGCCCGGTTTTGCACATGGGATGATTAGGAGTTTGGTACAAAGTAATGCGTACAAATATTTCAAACAAAAGTACTCCAATATACTAAGAGTAACAGCCACATGTAGTACGACACTTGTCACCTCGCCCGTATCTAATGGCACATGCACCTTTTTCTACTCATCTAACCTTCTAAGTTGCAAAATGCAAATATAGGTAGCTGCACCGTCGTGCTTTTGCATATTTAATTGATTCATATTTAGACTTTCTAGCTCTTCTTTTATTGGGCCGATTCAATTCAAGATATATATATATATATATATATATATATATATATATATATATATATATATATATATATATATATATATATATTCCATAAACTCTGTGGAAAGGGGTTACGATCGAAGGCTCTTGTTGTCACAAATTATAACCTAAACTCGGTTACATGATCTACCTTAGACCGACTCCCTTTTAAAGTGTGGTGAAGATTACCAACACTAGACTCAGGTGCGGATTTATAGGCAAATACAGAGGATACATGAACTGTGATCTTTCCGTCAAATCAAGTACTTTATGTGTATATAGAATTATTGGTGTAGTATTAGCTGCTGGCGCCCATGCTCCAAAGAGACTAAATAATGTACTTGGTTGAATATTGAGTTATTTACCTAGAAGACTAGAGATCAATTATCCCACTTAATGCTTCCTCTTCTCTTCCTTTTTTTAATTGTATACACATGTTATAAAAATTCTAAATCCGCCTCTAAGTAAATCTAAAGTTTCTTGCTAACGTGTTTGACCAAAAAGTATTGAACCTTTTGACTAAACTAATTAATGATGAGAAGAGGAAAATTTTAGCCAATCATAATCAACTTCTGATCTAAAAATGTATAGCGAGATAATGAATAAAAGAAAAGGAAGATTCTAGATTTCTTGATTTTACAATTTTATCTTTGATATGAAGAAAGAAATTTCAGTTACATCCTTCATAGAAGGAAATTGTAAGAGAAGAGTTGATAAGAAAAGTCCTGCCCCATTTTTCCTAGAATCCCCTTTCTATATATAGTTCTCGGAGCTTTACTGTATTTTTTGACCAATGTATTCTCACGTGGACGTCTTTTCATCGTCATTCGAGTAACGTTTTTACTTGACATACATGGTCGGCGATTAGGCCAAAGTTGGTCGTGGTGCTTCTTGCCATTTTGCCACTTAGGCGAGTTCCTAGCTTGGTCGACCACTGTGGTCAGATTTTGACCGATACAGTTACTCTATCCGTCCATCGAGATCATCCCTTGGCGGGCTTGGCAGACGAATTTTGTAGATTTGAAGGCTAGGTGAAATCTTATTGTTAGTTCCTTGAATGAGGTTTTTAGATCGAGGTTATGGTGCAACGCTTTAACGATGCCTTTGTTTTATCGCGTCCGCTCAGAGTCAAAACGTTGTGTTGATTCAAAATGTCATTTGTAGTTCTTTCCATTATGACACACGTTTCCTGAGGATCAGTGCTGATTAGCGACTCTTGTATTTTCCATTTGGGGCATTTATATCCCTATAGGGGGAAACATCAATATATTCGCATACATTCTTGATTCGTCAAAAGAATTTTGCAAAGTTTCTTCTTCCCTGATACTTTTGATTTTTGATTCTCTCTTGTTGGTAAGAAATTGGCATCTTCGTCTTCCCTCTTGCTTGCTTTGTTCATTCGTTCTATTCCATTGAGACAAATGGCTGGTTCTTGTTCCAGCGTTGATGATCTTGCTGTAGTTTCGGTACCAGAAAATGATTTTCTTATTCCAATAGGAGTAGAAGTAGTAGAGGATGAGGAGGTTCCAACGCCGGTCAAAATTTTTCCTCGTCCCGAGAAATCATGAACCGAATTTAATAGCCTTGCCGGAGTGGAACCAGAACCAGTTTCCTCTGTTATGAATGAGTCAGCGATTGCAAAACTAAAGGTTAGGTGGGGGATACCACACCACGTCGAGATGCTGCCGGTGGTGGGAGATGATATCATACATTTTGACAACTTGAGATATTATGCGACTACCCATATCCTTTTATTGTTGGGTATACGCTTCCTCTCCCTTTTTTGGTGGTATATTTTTTATGCTTCTACGAGGTGTGTCCGGCTTAACTTTTGCCGTACTTGTATAAATCGTTCCTCATGCTACTCAAGTTCGCAGAGCTTGCTGGTCAGGAGATTACTCTAAGGCACATGCTCAATGTTTTTGCCCCTCAACTCATTCGAGGGGTGATTATTGACATGCGCCAACAAGAGACGAAGAGTATGTAGTGAAGATGGACGATAGAGCCAACCGTCGTTTCTACAAAAAATAATTTTATGTGCAGATTGAGCACGTTGTGGCAGATTCTGCACGGTTCCTCGAGAGATGGAACTTCACTCATAAGTTTTTATCGCTTTTGTTGGAATGATAGTCGACCTGTTTTCTTTGGCCAGTAATGAATTATTTTTGCTTTTGTAGCCGCGAGACTACCCCATGCGCCTGTTGACGATATCCGCGAATGGGTGAATTCCATTCTTCCTTATTCGACGGGAGTTAGCAAATGGTCATCCTTCTATGAGAAATATGGAAGTAAGCCCCTTACTGTTAAGTAGTATTGCCGCGGATTCTATTTTCCACTTTGCAATTTGGCTTTGTTGCTTATACAACTTTTATCGTAATTAGAGAGCGTGTGAATGGAGAGGGATCCTCCACTTGCATTTCATCAGCCGACGTCCTCTACTCGGCCCGTACCAAGGTTTGTTGTTCGACTACGGTAAAGGCTTCTCAAGTTGAATCTACGATCGTAGCCGTGTGCACAAAAATTGTTCCTCAATCTGGGGCTCCGACTCCTACTACCTTCTCAACGGAGGAGTCTTCCCATGCTTAGGATGGGGAAGGGCTGATATAGAACTGATGAGTGGAGTCCGAAATGGTTCCTTCAATCGTAGTATGTTTAGAGGGTGGCATCTTCTTGGCAGAGTCTGAGATGGGGAACGATGCTATCCCGTCTGCAGAGGTAGAGCCGGTTACTGTCACCAACCCGTCGATAGAGAATCTGATCGTTATGATTGACCAATAGACTACTACAATAGGGAGTTATAATCCCGAGGTCTCTTTTGCTACTTTAGGAGGGCATTCATCTTCTGGGTCGGGTCGTGCTTTTTCCTCGGCCACAAAAAAGAGGAAAAGGTGTCGTGATTGATGACTACGAATCTAAATCTGATCTTGATCCTGATGATGTTAGTATGTTCGAGGAGGGCCTTACTCATATGGTGGTACACACGAGGGGTCCGACCCGTATACTTGAAATCCCGTCAGAGATTAACCTTCCGGGGGAAACAAAGGACTTGGTATTGTAGTTTGACCTTTTGTTCTTTACTGCCGAGTGTGAGGCTCTTCGGGACGTCTGTGATGTCGATTTGATGCATGGAGTGACTGGTATGGTCCCGAGGGTATGTTTTTCCTCTTTCTTTTTGCGTTATTTTCATCTTTTGTGGCCTTGGGCTTTACCGACTCTTTTCTTCTTCCAGACGTACATGGTGGAGATTGAAAGTTCTCGCAGGGACGACACTCAGGCCAAAGAATTTCTGATGATGTTGGAGAAGTACCGTTGCTATCGTAACAAGTGACGTGAGATGTGTGAACAACTGAGGGAAAATCCGGTGATCGATATCTTGGTGAAGAACTAGAGAAGAGGGATTAGGATATGATGTAGGCAATTCGCACAAATTGCGAGCTCGAGGATCAACTTCATGTAAAGGACTAAGAACTTTACTTGGGCAAAGGGGTCGCTACAGAGTGCGAGTATCTTCAGTTAAAGGTGTTGTTGTTGCAGTCCGAGTTGGATCTTAATGTCGTTAGAGTCGAGGCTTTGAGCGCCAAGTCGATAGGGAAATTAGCCGAGCTGGAGAGAAAGGTCTCCAAGTTTGAGAGTGTTGAGAGTGCCTTGGCGTCGGCTTTGGCCAGAGCGGCGGCTTTAGAGTATGCTATTCATGTCCTTCAATCTGAGCAGGTTTCTGAGAGGGAGATGGCTAAGCTTAGAGAGGCAAGGCTTGAATAGCATATTGTCACAAATCATGGGGAAGCTTTAACTTTGGGAGATCGATTCGATATTCTTGAGGCAAAAAGGCACAATTATTAGACCAAGTTGAATACGTCTCCTCCGTTGTTCCTTGCCATTTGCACGAACTCTGGGTTCATGGCGAAGCCCAGCGGGACATATACAAGAGCTTGTGGGAAGCAAACAATATTTTTGAGGCCACTTATGAAGGAGCTTGGGCGAAGGCATGATAGGCTCATGTTAATTATGGTTATAATCCCGCAACACCGAAGGCCGGTGAATATGTTGATGCTGAGGGGGAATTTCCTAGAGATGGCGATGAGGAGATCATCGGTGAGTAAAAAAGTTGTTATCTTTGTTGTATTTTTTTGTTGTTGTTTAGGTTGTTGCCTTTTTTTTTTATAGTGGACCGATTTTAGCTGTGTATAATCTGCGGCCGTTTGCACAATTGTTTATATAAAGGAGTTTTCATTGTTGTAAATCCTTTGTATCTCTCCCCCTTTTTCTTTACATATCTTTGGCGTAGCTTGTCGGATCTTCGTATAGTAGATTCCTATTTTTTGGGGAAACCAATTTCAACCGGACTGATTAAGACTTCATCCTGAGTTCGAATGAAGTCCCAGTCAATTCACCTAATTGGGTCGGGATCGACTGGCGACTTATTTCTTTAAGTAGATTCATCTTTGACTGAAATGAGTTTATATAATTTTGTTGTTTTGGACGAAGTTAGTATGGACTTGAGTCGTTCGTGCACGATCAAACTGTCGGTGACTCTAGCAAAATCGCTTCTCTTTTATTTCACATCTGAGTGAGGTCAAACTTTGTGTTTGTAGAGAAATCAATTATTTAAAAAGTATAAGGAAAAAAGCATGACGATAGTTGATAGCTACAAAGGCATTATTGGGCTCGAATGAGTTCAAACTTTTCCTTTTGCGATGGCCCTTAGCCATAGGGATGTTGTTTTAAGCTAGCATCGAAATGTTAACTCGTTGCAATTTGAGTGAGGTCAAACTTTTCTATTTTGGTAATGGCCGTTGGCTATAGGGGTGTTATTTTAAGCTGGTCGAAATTCTAACCCATTCAAACTTGAGCAAGGTCGAACTCTTCTATTTTGACGATGGCCCTTGGCCGTATGGGTGTTATTTCGAGATGTCATCAAAATCTTAACCCATTATAATTCGAGAGAGGTCAAAATCTTCTATTTTGGCGATGGTCCTTGGCCGTAGGGATGTTATTTCAAGTTGTCGTCAAAATGTTAACCCATTACAATTCGAGCGAGGTCGAACTCTTCTTTTTTGGCAATGGCCCTCAGTCATAGGGGTGGTATTTTGTGCTGTCATCAAAATTGTAACCCATTATACTTCGAGCAAGGTCATACTCTTCTATTTTGATGATAGACCTTGGTCGTAGGGGTATTATTTTGAGCTTCCATCAAAATGTTAACCCATTATAATTCGAGCGAGGTTGAACTTTTCTTTTTTGGTAATGGCCATTGGTCGTAAGGGTGTTATTTCAAGTTTTCTTCGAAATGTTAACCCATTATAATTCGAGTAATGTCGAGCTCTTCTTTTTTGGTGATGTCCCTCGGTCGTAGGGGTGTTATTTCAAGCTTCCATCGAAATTTTAACCCATTATAATTTCAGCGATGTTGAACTCCTCTTTTTTGGCAATGGCATCGGCTGTAGGGGTGTTATTTCGAGCTGTCATCAAAATGTTACCTATTATAATACGAGCGAGGTTGAACTCTTTTTTTTACAATGGCCCTTTATCGTAGGGGTGTTATTTTGAGTTGTCGTCGAAATGCTAACTTATTATAATTCAAGCGAGGTCAAACTCTTCTGTTTTGGCGATGACCCACGGTCGTAAGGGTGTTATTTCGAGTTGTTGTCGAAATGTTAACCCATTATAATTCGAGCGAGGTCGAACACTTCTTTTTTAGTGATTGCACTCGGTCGTAGGGGAGTTATTTTGAGTTGTCTTCAAATGTAAACCCATTATAATTTGAGCGAGGTCGAAATCTTGTATTTTTGCTATCTCTCTCGTCGTAGGGGTGTTATTTTGAGTTGTCATCGAAATGTTAACCCATTGTGAGTCCCACATTTTTGGAGAGTTTTGGGTGGCCTATAAGGGAGTTCAGTTTTTCTTAACTTGTGAGTTTCCTGGATGAGTCCAAGTTTTCTTAACTTGTGTGTTTCCTAGGTGAGTCCCAGTTTGCTTAATTTTGTCTATATTGGAGAGTATGATGCCGGGGAGTATTGAACTTTTCTATCTTGCTAATGTTTGTTTTATCTATATATTGAAATTTCCCTATTTAACCCATTCATCGTTTGACCTGGAGAGCTCGCCGATAGGCAGGGCGATGAACTATCCTTTGAACTTGGTGACATCATCCTCATTGCCTCATTCAAAGACTCGCCGAGAGAACCCGATCGGGACAACACCTGGGTGAGGAGAAGGAATACAACTTAGGGGACGTCATTTTATAGAAGTTGAAATGTCAGAGATGGGAGATAATCAAGTTATTTTGTAATAGTTCTTCCACTCCAGGTAGAATGCTTCTTTGTTCGCTTTCCCATGCGGCACTTGTGTTCCTATTTAAGCAAACAACTGAAGCTAAACCAAGATGAGATTTTCCTTCCCTCTATCCGATGAGGCGATAAATGAGGGTAGCCTTATAGTGTTGTTTG
>JASVEL010001958.1:0-106898 GCA_032618575.1 Nicotiana noctiflora | reverse complement strand
TGATATGATAGGTGTGAAACTGTGATCATTTCTGTCGGAATGTTGAAGTAGAACGTTCTGCGTTGGGTGACATCAGCGTTCTCATGCATCATCATTACGCATATTCTTAAGGCTGAAAAGAACTGATATTTTGGCACTTGGTTTCCCGCATCGATTTGAAACCTGACGCTTCGATTCTGGTGCCACACAACCCTATAAATTGGGGCAAGGTTCAATTTCGTTGAAGGACTTTTAGTCACTCTTGAGAACTTACCAGCTTTCCTCTATTAATTTTCATATTTCTATACCTCCGTTCTTGATGAGGTTTTTCTTCTTCTTCTTCTTCATTTCTCTTCGGGTGATCTTTTTCGAACAAAACATGCCCAAATCTCGCCGTACCAAAAAGGCTCCTGAGCCTGATCCGTCGAATGCACTGCCCTCCTCTGATGGCAGAGAGGTGGAAGTGGAAAATGATCTCGGTCCTCTCACGATGGAAGCTCTATTACCGAGGCATTCTTTACCTCGGTGTGATTTTAACAAAAATTCTACAGTTCTGGCTCTGGTGCATTTTGATATGGGACTCAACCACTTGGAGGACCTCTATGCGAAGTACAACATTCCGGACCGCGTAGAGATGGTCCCGACGGGGGAGGACAATGTCGATGTTCATAGGCGAGGCTATTGTGCCTTTTATGAGTACCCCTTTTTGATAGGCTATGGCCTTCATCTCTTTCCCTTGGCGGAGGAGTTCTGCAGGTTTTACCATATCTGACAGACTCAACTCACACCATATACACTTAAAGTACTGCTGTTATTGACTAAATATGCAGCGTTGGCTAGAAGTAGCGTCTCTGTCCATCATCTTTTGCATTTATTCACAGCCGGTTTCCTCAGACGGACTATGGTGCACTTAAGGATGCGTGGTACGAAGGGATTAGTGATTGGGACCGATGACCGATCGAGCCGTAAAATTCTGGCACAAGTATTTATTCGTTAGGACCGAACATCTGGTTTACAACCCTACCGGGTTTCCGGAGAGATGGAACAACACACGTAAGTTCCATAGTTCGCCAAGATTTATGTTACATGTTGTCGTGATTCTAACTTTTATAATACATCCATGGCACGCCCACCCCAGTCCGTTAACAGGCTAAGGAGCTAGGTCGCCGGTATGTTGCCTCATGCGGAGGAAACCCGGACCTGGTCTGCTTTCATACAATGTTAGGACTCTCAAGTTCCTCTAGGTAAACTTTGTTTTTTCTTCGTCAATTAGTCAACCTTGTCTAACTGATCTTATGGTAATAGGTCAAGGGCCTTCTAGGAAAAAGGTGGCAACTTCAACTTCCGTGTGTTCTACCACCGCCGCGGGCGCTCAAGACATTTTATGCTAGTCTGTTCGAGGGGGTCCTTCTCTTACGTCCCGCCAGGGGGCTATGTCTGAGGTTACGGCCATAGGGGAGCCAATTTTGCTGTTGTAGGCTTCACATCCTACCGACGAATCTTCCCAGGGCGAGGAGCCACCGGAAAGGAAAAGGAGAAGATTAGAGAATGGGAAAGGGGTGGTCGTTGAAGCTGATAATGGAGGAACGTCTCAGGTAGCCTTGGCGCCCACTTTTATGGCCGACGTTATTCGATCGGGAATATCGGCACATGAGGAGAGAGCTGGCCCAAGGGTCGACCCGGTGCATCCTGTTGAGGGGGGCTCATTGATTAACATTGGTGGGGCCAATGTAATACCCAATGAATCGGGTTCTAATGTCGCCCCTGAGGATGTGAACGAGTTTTTGGGTTGTCATACCCAAGTGGAGGCGGTGGCGGATGGACCTGCCCGTTATATAATGATCCTCGGGGATTGGAATCTATTGATGAATAGTGAGCAGGTCTCATCATTGCTTACCCTGTTGTGCGGCTCCCCTGAGAGCGGGATGCTTAGGACAATGGATGATGCAGAGCTATTTTCGGTATGGCTTTGCAGGTAGATTTCGTCACCTTACTATTTTTCTTTATTTATTGTAGGATGGGTACGGAAATATGCTTACTTTTCTCCCTCTTTTTTTAGACCCTCGTCCTGGAGGTGGAGAGAGACTGTCGTGAGAGAAAGAAAGTGGACCTCTACAAGAAATTGTTGAGGAAACACCAAAAATGTCATGCTAAGCACCAGGCGGTGGACGAACTCTACCGACAGGACCCTGAGTTTCAAGTATTCCGCGAGGGTCTTAAGGAGATGGAGGCCTAGTTGGAACGCAGGGGGACGGATCTAGAGGAGGTGGATGTGGAAATGGTGAGGGCCATTGCCCGTAACAGCGAGTTAAAGGCTCTCCTTAGGGCAAAAGATGATGAACTCGAGCTAAATCGAGGGGTGGCTACAGAGAATGCCAATTTGCAGCAGAAGGCAGCTGGCCTGACCTCCGAGCTTGATGTTAGGAAGGCAGAAATCGATAGGCTTAAGGGCGAGCTTGGTGCTAATACTGACAAATTGGTCGCGTTATAGAGGCAAGTCGCCTTACCAAGGTCCGAGGAAGCAGGATGCTATTCTCGACCCTCCTCGTCTCGTCCCCAATCTAGTCGAGGCCCGCATCATACTTGATAAATACAGATCATTACATGCAGAGGGTCAAGCGACGGAGGCAGAGGTTCAGGCGGTGCGAAAAGAAGCACATACAACTCGTAAATCGCGTGGGCACTGCCCTAACTCTCCTGATAGGGAGGACTTTGCTTCCGAGGATATCGATCGCCTTGACTTGGATGCCTAGTATGAGGACGCTTATCCCACAGGGGGTGGTAGTTTTAGCCTTGTGTATTTTTGCTTCCACATCTTTTTTGGTTGTGCAATGTACAAAAATCTATCTATGTGGACGAATGTATATAATTCTTATTGTAATATAAATTTTGTTTTTGTTGTTTCGTCTGTTCGTTGCTTCTCCTTTTTGTTGTTTTTGTTTTTTACTTAGCTTTCACGGATATCGCCTTTTAGGGGATTTCATCGTGGTTCGAACAAGGTCGAACAATATCGATGGCCTTAGACGTTAGGATATTGTTTTTGACTGTCGTCAAGGTAACATCCATTGTGGTTCGAACGAGGCCGAACAATGTCGACGGCCTTAGTTGTTAGGATGTTGTTTTGACTATTGTTGAGGTAACATCCATCGTGGTTGAAACGAGGTCAAAAAATGTCGATGGCCTTAGCCGTGAGGATGTTGTTTTGACTGTTGTCAAGGTAACATCCATCATGGTTTGAACGAGGTCAAACAATGTCAACGGCCTTAGCCGTTGGGATGTTGCTTTGACTGTCGTAGAGGTAATATCGGTCGTGGTTCGAACGAGGTCGAACAATGTCGATGGCCTTAGCCATTTCGATGTAGCTTCGATGGCGATTCAAATTTTGTTCTTATCGTGGAGATTTCTATTTATACAATGGAGATTTCCTTCTATTCAAGCAATTGAGATTGATTTATATTCATACAATGAAGATTGACTTGTATACATACAATGAAGATCCTTGTTTGTACAATGGAGATTGACTAGGGTAGTCCCTTTATTACTTTGGTCTAGAGACCGTGTTGATGGACAGAGGTGATGAATGCGCTTCGGATCCACGGGGCATCCCCTTTGCTGCCTCGTTAAAAACCTCCCCGAGAAAAACCAATTGAGACAAAACTCAAGTGAGGGAAAAAGAGTACGACTCAGGAGACGCTTCTTAGAAGTGGAAGTATTTGAGGTGAGCGACGTTCCAGTTATTTTGGAGTGGTTTTCCCTCCATTGTTTCCAGTTGGAATGCTTCTTTGTTTGCAACTGCTGTGATTTTATATGGTCCGTCCCAATTGTCTCCCAACTTTCCATCATTTGGGTCTTTCGATGCCAATATTTTGGCCTTGAGGACGTAGTCGCAACCTTTGAGTGATCTTACTTTGGCTTTTCTGTTGTAGTACCTTTCTACCTTCTATTTTTGGGATATCATTCTTATATGGGTGATGTCTCTCCGTTCTACGACTTCATCTAGGTCTTGTAACCTATTTTCATCATTACCTGCTTCGCTATCATGGGAGTATCTCAGACTTGGCTCCCTTATCTCGACGGGTATGACTGCATCGGTTCCATAGACTAGTAAATATGGCGTTTATCCCGTGCTGGACTTTGGTGTTGTTCGATATGCCCATAGTACTTGAGGCAGTAATTCGGGCCATAACTCTTTAGCTTTCTTGAGCTTCTTTTTTAATATGTTCAATATTACTTTGTTGGAAGACTCGGCTTGACCATTGGCGGCTGGGTGGTATGGAGTGGAAAGTATCTGCTTGATGTGCCATTTTTCGAAGAACTCGGTCAGTTTCTTTCTGATGAACTGAGGCCCATCGCAGCTGATTTCTTTGGGGATGCTAAAATGACATATAACATTTTTCCATATAAAAGCGATGACCTCATGTTCGCGTATTTGGGCGTACGCACCTGCCTCCACCCATTTGGAGAAATAGTCAGTTAAAACTAAAAGTAAACGTACATTTCCTTGCCCAACTGGCATGGGGCCGATTATGTCTATCCCCTATTTTATGAAGGGCCATAGTGAAGTGACTGAATGGAGGTGTGTGACCACGTTTCCTTTGTTGATGTTCTTGGAGGCTGCGGCTAGCTTGGCTAGGCCATCTGCTTCAATATTTTGTGCCCTAGGTATCTGCTCGAGTCGGCATTCGTCGATTCCCGACATCAGTTTATGGATCTCTGATTGGTACTTTTGTAGTCTTTATTCTTTAATTTGGAAAGTCGCGGTGACTTGATTTACGACAAGTTCAGAGTCGCAGTGGAGGATGAGTCACCGGACTCCGTACTTGAGTGCTAACTTCATACCTGCAACCATAACCTCGTACTCGGCCACGTTGTTAGTCACCTCGGGACATTGTATGGACTAGCAAAATACTTCGCCTGTAGGGACTTCGAGAATGAGTCCCAGTCTCGATCCCGAGGCATTTGAGGCTCCATCAGTATAGAGAGTCCAAATTTCGGTGAGAGTGGAGGCGCGAAGGGCCTCTTGTTTTCTTTCAGCAGAATTTCCATGCTGAAATCACCGACAAAAGTCGGTGAGTACTTACGACTTAATAGCAGTTCTCGAGTGATATGTTATGTCGGGCTCGCTGAGCTCTATGGACCATCTGGCTAGTCTGCCTGAGAGCTCGGGTTTATGCAGGATGCCTCTCAGGGGAAGTATTGTTATTACTTTTATGGGGTGACACTGAAAGTATGGTCTAAGCTTTCGTGAAGCTACGACTAGTGCCAGATCCAGTTTTTCAAGGTGCGGATACCTTGTTTCGGAATCGATTAAAGTCATCTGATATAGTAAATGGGGGATTGGGTAGTTTTATTTTTGCAGACTAAGACTGTGCTGACGACGACTTTCGATACCACTAGGTATACGAGCAAACTTTTACCTCAATCTGCCTTGACTAGTAGTGGAGGCGAGGACAGATATACTTTCAGTTTCCTCAAGGTGACGATGCACTCTTTGTTCCACTGTAGTCTATGATCCTTTTTCATTAGATTGAAGAACTTGTGACACCCGTACGAGGATCGTGAAATGAACCTCGATAGGGCGGCTATTTGCCCCGTCAGCTTTTGTACATGTTTCTTGTTGTTCAGTACCTTAGGTATCGTGTCTATGGCCGTGATCTGGTCTAAGTTGACCTCGATGCCTCGTTGTGACACAAGGAAACCCAGAAACTTTCTTGAGGTCATACTAAAGGTGCATTTTTCCATATTCAGTTTCATCCCGTATTTCTTTAATATCTCGATGGCCTCTTTCAAATGACCGATATGGTCTTCTTTCTTGGCCGATTTCACCAGCATATCGTCGATGTAAATCTCCATTATCTTGCGGATCTGTTCCTTGAACATCTTGGTAACTAACCTCTAGTATGTGGCCCCCGCATTCTTGATTCCGAATGGCATCACTTTATAGCAGTAAGTCCCTTGGTGGGTAATAAATGTTTTTTACTCTTGATCCTCCTCGGCCATTAGGATTTGGTTATAGCCGGAGTAGGCGTCCAAGAAACTCAACAGTTCATGTCCCGCGGTTGCATGATCAATTGGTCAATATGTGGCAAAGGAAAGGAATCTTTCGGATACGCCTTGTTCAGATCGGTGAAGTCCACGCACATCCTCTACTTGCTATTTTTGTTTTTGACCATGACCACATTAGCGACCCATTGGAGGTATTTCGACTCTCTGATGGAGCTGTTGGCTAGTAATTTATCCACTTCTTCACTGACTGCCTCGTTAATCGCGGTATTGAATTTCCTCCTTATCTACCGCACAAGCGGATAGAGTGGATCGATAATCAGCCTGGCTCACAGAGATTGAGCTCGATATAAGCCTTGTTTATGTCGTCGGCATCATCCAGATGTACCGTATCGAGATCTTTAATAGTTTCTTTGCTAGCTTCTACAACGTTGGTCTCTATGATGACTTCTGCTGGCGGGTCAATTTTAACTCCCGATGTGGATGATTGCTATGCTTCCGCGTTTGCCCCTTTTAACTGCTTGGTATATGTGCAATCTTAGGTAATTCGGTAGCATTCTTGGGCAGTACGTGGCTCGCCTGGAATGCCAAAAATTCCCCACGGGGTGGGAAACTTGATTACCTGATAGAAGATTGAGGGGATGACTAGCATGGCGTGTATCCATAGGCGCCCTATGATGGCATTGTAAGCGATTTCCTGGTCCATGACATGGAATTTAGTTTCCAACGTGACTTCCCTAGCTAGGACTGGTAGTATTATTTCCCCAAATGTCTGTTCTACTGCATTATTAAAACCCGTTAGTGTTATGTAACGTGGTATTATCCTGTCCTCAAGCTTCATTCGCATAAAGACTCTTGGGTAGATAATACACGTGCCGCTTCCGTCGTCCACCATAATTCTTTTCACATATGTATCAACGATGCGTAATGTTAAGACTAAAGCATCGAATAAGGGAATGAAACAGTCGATATTTGACTTTTCGAAGATGATACTGTCTTCAAAGACGTTATACCATTTGTGAGTGATTGTTCGCTTCAGCGTATGCATGGTGGCGAACTTTATGTGGCTGATCACTAAGTCGTCGCCATCGTCGATAATCATTTGTATGGTACATTCTGGTGACGGTGGCCTTGGTGGTCCTTGAGATGGGTCACGTCCTCTGGCGAAGTTGGCCTTGCATTTGTCGCTGCGCAGTTCTTTCAGGTATCCTCGGTTCAGCATTCTGACCACCTTCATAAACCTATGCAATCCTTGATCTTGTGTCCTCTTTCTTGATAGAATTCGCAGAGGACATTTGACCTTCTCGCATTTGGGTCCGATTTCATCTTTTGTGGTCATTGTACCTTCGTGCCCAGCTTCTATAGTGCGTACACTATTTCTGAAGGGGAATGACAAAGTTATGAGCAGATAATAATGGAGGCATATCTTTTCATTTCTGAGGGGCACAACATGTCGCAGCATGACATCTACATGCCTCGGGGGAGGCGGATTAGGGGTTCTGACATAGGGCTGATGCCTTTATCTATTGATGCGCGAAAGCTGATCCTTTCGTCCGTCGTTACGTCGATCCCTCCTTACCTTGGATTGTACCAACATCAGTCGTTGGGTTGGGCCATTGAGATCGTCTTCATCTGCTCTTACTTCGGCGCAGTAGGCATCATAGATCTCCTCCTATGTGGTGGGAGGGTACTTCATGAGTCTGTTGAGTAACTTTTTGGTCGCCTTTGACCCGCTTCTGCTTAATCCATTCTGGAAGGCTGCTATCACCATTCCTTCCGAAATATTTGGCAGTCCCATTCTTACCCTGTTGAACCAGGCTAGGAAGTCTCAAAGCCCATTGCCCGCCGTTTGTCTGATGGTGAATATATCGTTGACCCTAGCTTCAGCCTTCTTTGCTTCTGCATGTGCGGTAGCGAACTTATCCGCCATTTCCTCGAACATTGAAATCGATCGTGATGGTAGCTGAGAATACCAGGTTGGCGCTCCTCCTATCAAAGTCTCACCAATTTTTTTTAACAGCACAGATGCCACTTGCTCTTTCGACAAGTCATTTCCTTTTACCGCGATGACGTAATGGATCAGGTGATCTTTTGGATTCGCGGTTTCATCGTATATTCTCAAGTAGGGCGGCATTTTAAAGGTTCTTGGGATGGGGTTGGGAGCAGCTTCTTCACTATAAGTCTGATCGACTAACCTTCCCACATTGCGCTTTGGTAGTAGCTTAGGGGCATCGGGTATTTTGTCGACCTTTTCTTGGTGTTCCTTCATCTGGTCACGAAGCATCTTGTTCTCGTTTTTTATTTCTTCCACTTTCTTTAGGATGGCTGCGAGTGTACCATCACTTCACTTGCATCGGTGGTAGCGCGATTGTTGATTGTTTGTTCAGTGCTTGGCTCGCTGGTAACATCAACAACTTCCAACGTCAGCGAATCTCCGGAATTTCCCAGAGAAGGTTTTTCGAGCATGGTGTTTAGAGCGCTTGTCAACCGTTCCTCTAACAGCTTTTTGACTGCTGGTGGTGTTTCTCTCGCCGTGGATATTGAAGTTCCTCTTTCGCGCAAGATCGTCAGATACTCGAGCATAGAGGGTGAGATCTCCCCCTCCGATATACCTCTTAGTATTATATTCTTGTTGTCTTCTCTACTGGCTTCGTTGAGGGAGTCTAAGAGGTTGTTTGAGACATTCACTATAGCCTTCAGCCTTGTTGCTTTCTCTGCCATCGCTGATTTCTATGGATTGCAAAGGATGAAAATCGTTTTGTTTGATATCCCAGGTGAGAACTACGATTTCGATTACATAAATCCCCACATACGGCGCCAAATTATTTGACTCAAAAGATGTTAAAACTTTTTAAAGCAAATCAATCACAAAGATGAAAGGGTAAATCGTAGTCCGAGAAAATAATACCAGGATCATTTCAATAATCGGAATAATAACAACAATGTATGGATAATAGTGAGTGAGAGAGAGATAAAGATCAGAGAAATAAATATTAGAGAGAGAATCACCTTACAATGTTCGGACCCCCTTTATGTAATAGAGGGATCCGAGCTAAATCCTAGGAGTGATAACGTCGATGGACTTTAGCGTAGCCAATAACAGGCCGAGGTTGTCCCCCACCTCACCTCGGGGTTGTTCCATCATGTCGAATCGTAGACATTCAACGGTAAGTCATGTAAGTGGTGGGGCGTGGTTAGTCAAATTCGACCCCATACAAATTGCTATACCAATCGACCTTTTATTGTTTGATACTAATCATTCCAAACTAAAAAGGAGGGCAAAATGTTGTAATAAATCCTGTGTAAATTGCCGTTATAATCCCTGTAACTCTTTGATCTATCAATGTCTTAAATAGAACTCGGAAATTGTTCAATCACCCAATTTCAACATAAAATCCTACCAAATCATTCCTAAAATTAACTTCCAAATTTATTACTATTATTAAAATAATCCATTCTTTGTATTAACACCAACCAATAAATACATGGCATGTCACTTTACATTATCAATTTTTTCATATATATATCTATACTCCGCATAAATAATTAATACCAATTAAATTGAGCCTATCAAGTCTATCGGTCATCCGCATAAGACTTTAAGATTTTAACTAAAATATGAAGGCTTTTTGCCTTCATATTAGGAAATTAACTTAGTGAGAGCCGTAGGCCTTTGTTTTTCTTTTTCGAACTACCTATAGTGGTCGAGTGTTAACCTATACATTAATTTTCTATAGACAAGACATTTGTTTGGTCTTTGTTTTTCGTTTTAGAAATTACCTATGCTGGTAAGGGGTTAGCCTATACACTAAATTGTACATTTGCTTGCTTGGTCCTTGTTTTTCTTTTACATGTAATAGCAAAGTCGAATATATACTCAAACCATTTTATTATATATTCTAAATATATTTCTGGATTTTCAAACACCACTTGTCATTTTTTATACCAGAAATGGGCTTCACGATAACTTTTAATTAATTCTTACTTTTAATGTTTCAAAGTTTCTATATGTTTTCTTTAAAATATCACCTCTTCACTAAGTTTTAAATATGTTCAATGTTTTGTACAATTATATTCATATATGTTAACATCTTTGAATACTATATCTGTATCTAACATTGAATTTTCCGATCAATCGAATTTGATGTTTTTACCATGTACTCAAATATTGACCAATAATTCGTTTTCTATAATTGCGTCGTTGAGTTTTCAATGTCTTAAATATAAATCCCAAAATAATAAAACTTCCAATTTTAGTATAAACTCCACCTAATTTTTCTTTCATAAAATAGACTCCAAAATAATCATAGTTGATCAATACACATTTTCACCTTAAATTTGTTCACTAATTCTGGTAAGCGTAAGAAATCTTTCCCAAAACGCTACCGTTCCTTCATTTTCCGATTCTTGTTGCTGATTGTAGAGGGATCATTTTTCCCCGTGCATGCAACTGTTAGAGTAGAAGAATAAAAATCTAAATTTATGTAAACCAATTTTTTTTACCCGTTTAAAAAAGAATATTCTTTTTTTAAATTTCGTAGCAATTTAGATTAAACTTACAATTCTACCTTATTGAGAAAATATTATAACCACACAAATACTTTGGCCCGTTTTTGACTTGTTTCGAACCACAAATTTCAAAAGCCTTCATTTTTTATTAAACTCGCCAGTCAAATATGTTCATATTAATTAAAAATGGAGAAAGTATTCTTTAAAAAAAAAGAATAGATTGAGTTCATATTTATTTATATATATATATATATATATATATATATATATATATATATATATATATATATATATATATATATATATATGTGTGTACATAAATATATATATAATATATATATATATATATATATATATATATATATATATATATATATGTACACACACACATACACTTAAGTATATAAATGTACTACTCCCTTTAACGATCCTTTTCTAAATTTGGAAACAGTTTGACTTAAATTTACAGTCCTATTCTTAATGACAAACTTTTAACAACCACACAAATACTGACCCATTTTTAACTTGTTTAGAAATACAAATTTCAAAAGTCTTTATTTTTTGTTAAACTCCATGTCCAATTAAACATGTTCACATAAATTAGAACATAGGTAGTTTCTAAATTTGCAACACTCGTAACAAAATATATGAATTAAATATGTTTGAATGTCTCTATTTGTACTTGACCTTTAACAATTTAAGTAAAAGATTTAGAGGGTGTTGGGCTAAGCTTGTAAGCTGGTCAAACTGGCCTATAAGTATTTTTTGGCTTATTTACGCGTTTGGTAAAATTAAAAGTACTTATAAGCCAAAAATTAGTCAAAAGTCATAAGTTGGTCTCCCCCAACTTATCCAATTTCAATTTATAAGCACTTTAAGTTTGACCTAAATATTTATTATGCTATCTCTAAAAGTTTTAAAACAAAACTCTTCGTATACCTATTTCTTTTAGATGCATAGTATTAATTTTAGCATTTTTATCCAAACATATAACTGCCTATTTTTGAAATTAGATTCAATACTTAAAATTATTTTTAACACCTAATACTTATCCGTTACTCAAAATCAGCTAAATCAAACGAGCTCTTAATCCTACATAAATTAGAGATCCATTGGAGGATTTAAAATGAGAAAAAATATTACTATAATGCACCAAAGTTTAGAGCCAAAACAAGGATGAGTTGGACTATAGCACTTCACTTTTCGGCTGTTATAGTAATAGAGGTATGCGTATCCATTAATACCCCCACCCACCCGGCTCACCCACCCACCCAGTCTTCTTCCTTCTTTCTCCAGCGCACTCGACTATAAATACCACCCAGCCACCCCATTTTTCCTCCACTCACGTTTTTTCGTCTTCTTCATTGCTCCGTTCCTACTGCTCCATTAAAACTCTAGAACTTTCCACAGAGAGAGAGAAAAAGCCAGAAGCAGAGGGAAAAATTAGTTGAGTTTTGGGAATCGGGGGCGGTGGAATTGTGGATTCAGAGCAGCAGAATTGTAAGTGCTGTATGTCAGAGGACTACTACTACTACTATTATAGTGACAAGTATTACGGCGGTTACAGTGAACTAGCGAATCCATTGCAATGGCCTCAACTCAGGAAAAGGCGACGATTTCTTCCCCTTCACGAAATGCTTCCGCCTCTCAGTTTTCGCCGGAATGGACTGCCGCCGGAACCGTAGCTGAAATTTCCGATCGTTCCTCTACCACCAGATCGGAGGCCAACGCCAAAACCACTGCCACTTCTGCTGTTTCTGTGATCGACTCCATTGGTCGTCCTTCTCTGCCAAATCCTCCTGCCGTTAAAGGTATCTTTTTCATGATTTGACTAATTTATTGCTCTGTGACACACATGCAAAAGGTGATACGTCATGCTCTGCGTTCGTGCGATTGTGGATCGTATGGCCTTTTTGCGTTGTGTAGGTGCCTGCTGGTTTTTCCTTTCGGTTCTTCTGAAAATCATCAAAATATATGGAAAACATACGTATGGCATTTTAAGCTAATTTTTTACATTCTTTATGCGGAGCCTTATTTTAGTTGTTTTAGCCTTTAATTATTTTAGGGGTAAGGCTAAACTACTGGGTTTGTTATTATTGTTGTAACCTTTTACTTTTTCTTTAGCATATAAAACTTACATCCTTCACCTTACTGTCTTGGTCACCGATTCACATGTGGTAAATTTTGAGGTAACCAAAAAGAAGTGAAAAATCGTGACTTTTATCTTTTTTTCAGTATTATTTGTGGATCTACTTGAAGCACGAATCTCACTCTTCTGCTCTGTTCCCTGGCCAGGGGATATACTCCACTCTCTGTCATCTCTTTTGTCTCAGTGGTTGTTACTTTACAATCTTTACACGAGTTACATGATTTTTTGCTTGTTTTGAAGTTGCTTGATATTATTAATTTTCCATTTTTCTTTTCGTTTGGACGATTTTTGGAAAAAGTGAGAATGTGATAATCTTTTAGAAAAGAGAGTTGTGTATTCTCATGAGTTTTTGAGTGTTCTGCACCTGGAAGATGACTTCTCTTCTCGGTTCACAAAGTGTCTCGAGACATTTTGTTTCTCCAAATATTATGATGGAGTACTTATTTGCTTTTTTGTTCTGATAACCGTGGAGTTCAATTAGTTCCATGGGCTATCTGCTACCTCCCTCCAAATATTATTTCCATTTTTCCAAGAAAACTTTTTCCGGCGCAAATACCAAAAGTCTTAGGCTACTCTGGCTTATGCATATGAATTACTCTTATATTTCGCAGTGGAGTGTGTTGTAAGCCTTTTCAATATTTTCTTAAATCTGTAACAACTTCAGCAGTAAGCTGTAAGCACCAAAGAATATACAGAACAAATTCTTGATAATTTAATTGCAGCGCTCAAGACTTGAGACTTTTCAAATAATCTAAGGCTTGTGTGGAATGCATTGTAGATATTTGGACTATTTAGTAATCAACTTGGCATGACAAGGTTATATCAAGAGCCTGCGTGTGAGGAATGTCGAGAAAATTTGTTGGCTCATTTATGAAAATTGCTATAATCTGAATTTTACAGGACTGCCTACCTTGTTGAGGGCTCAAAGTCACCACCCCTTGGACCCCCTAACTGCTGCTGAAATTGCCGTGGCTGTTGCAACTGTCAGGGCAGCTGGCAGTACTCCTGAGGTCATTATTTGCTCTATCAATATAGATGTTTTTGTTTCTGCCTCTCCAATCATCAATATTCAATTAACACTTATCTTTGATGTGTAGGTGAGAGATAGCATGCGCTTTGTCGAGGCTGTTTTGGTGGAACCAGACAAGAGCGTGATTGCTTTAGCTGATGCATACTTCTTCCCTCCTTTCCAACCATCTTTGTTGCCGAGAACGAAAGGTGGGCCTGTAATTCCTAGTAAACTTCCTCCAAGGAAGGCTAGACTAATTGTTTATAACAAGAAATCAAATGAGACCAGCATATGGATTGTTGAGCTCTCGGAGGTTCATGCTGTGACTCGAGGAGGCCACCACCGTGGCAAAGTCATTTCATCTAAGGTTGTGCCTGATATACAGCCTCCAATGGTAGGTGCCTATCATGCTGAAAGTTTTAAGCATTGCTGCTAGGTCAGATTGCCCGTGTTTTGATTAACTTTTCCACAAATTGTTTATCAAACGCCATAAGAAAGCTATTTCAATACCCGGAGTACTTCTGTGCTCATTGTTACATAGTTATGTGTAAATAGTCTTAGTCCTATATGTAGTAAGAGTAGAATACGTCCTAGTCCCATACGTAGTAGGAGCGAAACAAGTATTATATATAGGGCCCATTGTATCATTCTAAAAAAACTAGATTTTTTCCCGTGCATTCTCACATGGTATCATAGCTTCAGTGAGAAAATTATCATTGTGCGTCATTCCAACGGCATTGGGAAAGAGAGATCTCATCGCGTGCAATTTTCTGGCAACTTGTCTTGTTCCTGGGTTTTATCGCTGCTACAGTGGTATTGTGCATATACCAGTACCATAGATCCGAAACCCTTGTGCGACCAAACTCCAGAAATTCCAGCCCCATCGGAACAAAGAAATTCAGTCACTGTGCATCCTTTTGGTTGACAACTCAAGATTGATTTGCGTTATCTCCTCATCGGTAAGTGTTCTGCAAAAACCAACACTACCATCTTGTTCGAGAAAGTTGGGAGACAAAACCCCAAAACCCCAGTCAATCGCTCCGACAGGAAGTCCCTCACACGCCGTCAGAACTAGGGTTCCGGCGAGCTACAATAACTTTCCGGCGCGTGTGAGCCATTTCGGCCATTTTTTGACGAATCTTCTTCAAGACAACTTACTCGTCTAGTGATTCCGAGTCTATCCATATAAATTACATCAAAGAGACATTTTCACCAAATCCCTCACTGGTCCTCGTATTAGTTACATATGCAACAAGCTCGGTACTTGTATGCACCGGCTTGAGGGGAGTGTTTGTGTAAATAGTCCTAGTCCTATATGTAGTAGGAGTAGAATACGTCCTAGTCCCATATGTCCATATGTAGTAGGAGTGAAATAAGTGTTATATATAGGGCTCATTGTATCATTGTTAAAAAATAGATTTTTCTCCCATGCATTCGTTTACTAGTGACTTGATTGCCACAAAACGAATGACTGCACTAGTTTCTATAGGAAGTTGTGACCTTTTTTCCAAATGGAAGAAATCTAGTGATAATGAGATCCATGTTTTCTTGCTGCACCCAAAAGAGAACTATCATATGTAAATTGTATTGTAGGACGCTGCTGAATATGCTGAATGTGAAGCTGTTGTGAAGGATTTCCCTCCTTTTCGTGATGCAATGAAGAAGAGAGGAATTGATGATATGGAACTTGTGATGGTTGATGCCTGGTTGGTCTCTCTGTTCTTTATCTCTTTCTCCTTACCTCTTTCTGTAAACAAAATGCATGAGATCTCCTAGTATGCGTTGCATTTTTTATAGTGCGACATATATATTATAACACTCCTAGTCATTCAGGTGTGCAGGTTACTTCAGTGAGGCTGATGCACCTAACCGCCGTCTAGGAAAACCTCTAATCTTTTGCAGAACGGAAAGCGACTGTCCAATGGAAAATGGCTATGCTCGACCAGTTGAAGGAATTCATATACTGGTTGATATGCAGAATATGGTTGTGATAGAGTTTGAAGATCGTAAAGTGGTTCCGTTACCACCAGCTGATCCATTGAGAAATTACACTCCTGGTGAAACAAGAGGAGGGGTTGACAGAAGTGATGTTAAACCTCTTCTTATAAGTCAGCCTGAAGGTCCTAGCTTTCGTGTCAGTGGGCATTTTGTTGAATGGCAGAAGGTACTTATTTACAGAGCATGATATATCATTTTTTCTGTATTTATGTGGATGATTTAATGACTTAGACAACCTATATAATCCTATGCAGTGGAACTTTCGTATTGGTTTTACCCCCAGGGAGGGTCTGGTTATCTATTCTGTTGCATATGTTGATGGTAGCAGAGGCCGTAGACCTGTTGCGCATAGGCTGAGCTTCATTGAAATGGTAGTCCCCTATGGGGATCCAAATGAGCCACATTACAGGAAAAATGCTTTTGATGCAGGGGAAGATGGGCTTGGTAAAAATGCACATTCCTTAAAGAAGGTTAGGAAATATGTCATTGGCATTGGTTAATCCATTTTCAGTTTATTATATTCAGTGAGATCAACTTCGGGATCACATGCGAATGTTTTCTTTGATTGCAGGGTTGTGATTGCTTAGGCTATATTAAGTATTTCGATGCACATTTTACAAACTTCACAGGCGGTGTTGAGACAATCGAAAATTGTGTCTGCCTACATGAGGAGGATCATGGAATCTTATGGAAGCATCAAGATTGGAGAACAGGTTTAGCTGAAGTACGACGTTCGCGACGGCTAACAGTGTCTTTCATCTGTACTGTCGCAAACTATGAATATGGATTTTACTGGCACTTTTATCAGGTGGGTTACCCTTTCTGAGTAAGAGTGAACTTGTTGGTTCATTGGTTGCATTATATCTTCCCAATGTGTGATTTACTTGTTTTAGCTAAATTCAGCTGGCAGTGCGTCATTTGTAGCATTATCTCTTTATCATTTAGGCATGTGTTTCCTTGTTTTTAAACTGCACACTCATTACTTTGATAAGGGGGGATGCCACATTAAATCACATTAGAAGTCCGTAGTTCCTTTTTGACCCGGTAAAAAAGGAGAAAATGTGGAGCTATTGTCCATATTGATTTGAGATTTGGGTATTAAAACATGAATCTCCTATTTCTCACCACAGGATGGGAAAATAGAGGCTGAAGTTAAGCTGACTGGAATTCTCAGCTTAGGTGCTCTTCTACCTGGGGAAGTTCGAAAATATGGGACAACTATTGCACCTGGCTTGTATGCACCTGTACATCAGCACTTCTTTGTGGCTCGCATGGATATGGCTGTTGATTGCAAACCAGGGGAAGCACATAACCAGGTATGTCCTTTGATGCAAGTGATGTTGACTTATGGTTACTAGTACGCCCTTGCATTGATCTTCCCACAAGCCCTTGGGAATCCTCCCCAACTTGACTTTCCTGGTCTTCCTTTTATTTGTTCCTTCCTTTTATGTGGTTTTTACTTCTTTATTTTTGAAGGGAAGGGAGAATTTGGTGCCTTGGGGGCATGTATAACCTTAAAGATTTTCTTTTGTTTTTCTCAACTGCTTCGTCTCCTTCTCTGATTGCTTCCCCCGCACCAGCACACCTCTATTAATTATTCAATTCCTACAACATTTCTAAGAATTCTGTACCATTTTGGAAGGCATCGGACCTTTCTGGTTTCATGGGTGCAAACGTCTTGTAATTGCTTCAGGATGCAAGAAATTTAGCTTCAACTTAGGTTTCCTTTTCAATTCATCTCTTTCTTGCTAGAAACTTTGTTTGCTCCATAGCTATCTGTTTCTTGTTGTTAGACACCTCTAAAATTGGAAAAATTCTTGGAACATCCAAATTTTGTTGGACTGGAAGAGTGAAACTGTTTGGCAAGTGCTCCTACAGCAGAGATTGACATTCCACTTCAACCATTTCAAATATTGATGACTGGGAAGCACCCAAGAGTGTGACCTAGTGGTTAATGAAGTGGGGTGAGAACCATGAGGTATCAGGTTTAACATCTTAGCCGAGGCAAAAACATAGGTGATTTTTTCCTATCTGTCCAAGCCATGGTGGACTGTGGTCATGGGAGCAGGTTTGAAAAAGGATCCTAGAGTGTCTAGGGTTGGGCCAGGAGTGTCTCTTAACGCGTTCTTTTTTCTTCTCATCGGAGTTATTTCACAAAGACTTTCCCCAGGGTAAAGAAGAAGGGGGAACAAGCACACTGTTGTTGGTGGGAGGTAGTGGAGGTGCGCCTAAGCCGGCCTAGACACCACGGTTATCAAAAAATAAATATTGATGACTGGGAACAGGATTTATATACGGGATACTGATTTTAGTTTTGAATATAATTTTCCAAATTAATACTCCTTTGTCTAACCCTGGGCCCATAATTTAGGAAAAAAATTATGACTTTTGAACTTGTGTAAAATAAGATATATTTTGTGTGGCTATAAATCATTGCATAAAGATAAATTGTTTCCAAATATGGAAAGGGATCATTCTTTTTGGCACAGACTAAAAAGGAAGAAGAAGCAGGTTCACATATATTGAAACGGAGGGAGTAATACTCTGAATTTCACTGTTGTGGACAAAATAATATCCTCCTTATATACCCTCATATCGGTGGATGAACTAAAATTTCATTTTAAAAAAACGAAAGAATGTGATGTGCCTAATTCATTCTCAAAAGAATGTGATTCGCCTAATTTTAAATGGATGTATACATGTCTAACTTTTCACTTCTTGTCTACAGGCGCATACATATCTTGCACCTTTCTCTAAATGCTTCTTTCATTTTGACATTGACCTACACATGACATCTGATAGTAAGGTTTCTTATAATTAGGTGGTTGAAGTAAATGCAAGAGTTGAGCCACCAGGAGAAAATAATGTTCACAATAATGCGTTTTATGCTGAAGAGAGATTGCTTAGAACTGAATTGGAAGCAATGCGTGATTGTAATCCTCTAACTGCTCGCCATTGGATTGTAAGTTTCCTTCTCTCCTGCTGAGGCTTTTCTTTCAAAGGATAAACTCAAGCTTAAAAGGGTTATGTAATGCTTTTACATAAATGCTGAAGCTCCTTTCTCTGCCTAAACAATGTTATGGTATGAAATTTGTGTTTGTATTATATTCCTCCATCCTTCTAGCAAATGCTGAAGGCGGAGGCTGTAAGTTGTCTATTCTATTTACAAAGAATACTGCAATTTATAGATAGCGGCACATAGTTATACATTTTGCAAATCTGTCACAGTTAATGTTTATCTAATTTGTTATGGTAGTTGTGAATTCATGTTTTCTAGTGGTATTTTACTGTTCTATCATCTGCAACTTGTGAACCATCGTTTGTCTGTTACCAAAAAAAATCATCGTCTGTCTAATTTAAGTTATTTGTCACTGTTTTCTGTATTTGTATACGTGTGGTGTGTTATGGGCAGTAGTTTTGCCTCCTTTTGGAAATGATGGTTGAACCATATTTTGTTTCAATATTTAGATCCGGAATACAAGAACAGTCAATCGCACGGGGCAGTTGACTGGTTACAAGCTTGTACCAGGTACAAACTGTCTGCCACTAGCTGGATCAGAGGCAAAATTCTTGAGAAGAGCTGCTTTCTTAAAGCATAATCTTTGGGTCACCCCTTACTCTGGTGATGAGATGTTTCCTGGAGGAGAATTTCCTAATCAAAATCCTCGTGTTGGTGAGGGATTGGCTACTTGGGTTAAGCAGAATCGATCCCTGGAAGAAACGCAGATAGTTCTTTGGTTAGTCCATCCTCCTTGATACAGATTAAAGATCTTATTGTAGCTAAAAGTATGCTAGTTGATATGATAAACTGCATAAATACATATTTTATCCTGTGTTTTGGCCATTCTCGTGTGTCACATTTGTAATTCCAATGGCTATCATCTGAAGAAAGAACTTCACAATGAGAAGACTTGCAAAAGAGGAACCACTGAAAAAAGAAATATGCTGTTAACATGCTCAAAAATGAGTTTAATGATGGGAAAATGGACAAAACATGAGGTCGAAACCGCTGAAATGACACTGCATTTCTGTCGAGGTCGTTATTATGTATTTCTGCTTATACTGGTGCTGACTATGTTTTCTCAATTTCCAGGTATGTTTTTGGACTTATACATGTTCCGCGCCTAGAAGATTGGCCTGTTATGCCTGTGGAGCACATTGGTTTTATGCTGCAGGTACAACAATATTGGGCTATGACATTTTTCTTTCTTGATTGCCAATGTCATCTGACATACAATATAAATCGCATTTGACTGGTCAGCATCTGAAACGTGACTGATGGACTGCATTCCCATTTAAACTTTACTTTCACAAGTGTTTAGTTTTATCTAATTCTTGTCCCATTTACTTTTTCATTATGAATTTGGGATGGGAATGGTTGGAGAGTGTTTCTCGAGAAAATCATCGCAAGCACTGACCTAGACATTTGTCCCTGAATATGTCCTTGAGTTGTGTTGGTTGAAGATTTATTGAACTTATGTACTTGCTTTTGGATTTGTTTGGTTGGCTCTGCCTTAAGTTCTTTTCTTGTTGAGGCAATCTGTTTCTTTCTGAGGATATATCCATCATTTGTAAAAACTGCAACTAGTCTTAGATCCTAGCTTCACGTCATTATGTTACCGAACTAATGTGGATTAATGTTGTTCATGATGCAGCCTCATGGGTTCTTCAATTGCTCTCCAGCTGTTGATGTTCCTCCCAGCACAGCCGACTCGGATATTAAGGAAAACGGGGTAGTGACAAAGTCTTGCCACGATGGTGGTATAATGGCTAAGCTTTGATGGATTCAAGCTAGCTTTGCCTTCAAAGATTGGTTCATGTAACTCTGCATAAAGTGGGTTATCTTCCTGTTTGGAGCCTGTATAGTATATTAAGCGATTCTTAAGAATATAGACATTGACTGCAAGTTGGCATTATTGTTCTGTGGACCAAGTCCCCCTTCCCCCAAAAACCTACTTCTCTGTCGGACACAATGATATTGATAATGTTGGCCTTGTTTCATTTGCTTCGTAAAGCATATCATGGTTTTCTGGGTATATTATTCGTAAAGCAAATATTGAAAGGGTACTGGTTCCTTTCAAAAGTGGCTTTATATCCATCGGAATATCTATGCTATAGAAGTCCAACCTCAATTACAGGAGTATTGCATAGACTATTCTGGAGTAAACTCTTATGATCTGGTAGAAATTTTATGGGTTGTCTAGTTTTCATCATTTTACTTAAGCTATATCACCTGTAGCCTGCGTTGGTGAGCTTCAGACAACTTACTCTGTATCTTCTTCTTTTTCTCCTCTGTGTAGTATCCAGTATTTGTGATCTCAACGTTGCACCTTGTATTTTCTGTTTTGGGTTGAGATGTTTCTATATGTCTCTATTTTTTTTACTGAATACATGAAACTTGGCTTTCAAAAGAAAAACCACCCATAAAGGGTGGAATTACAAATATCCCCATCATCCCTCAATAGAAGTTAATAAGGCTAGGGGAGTCCCATCATTCCCTCTTAAATAAAAATTCTGTACACCTCTACACTTACAAAATCCCTTCATAATATCTTGCTTCCGTGAAATTGATTTCTTTCTTCCAGTTTATTGATGTCTGCTCCATTGGAGATTCCAACTATATATGCATCTGTGCCTTTTCTTTTTTATGCGACAGGTATGTGATCTTAAGAATTAGGTTCGGGAGTTGCTTTTTAAATTTAAGCTGGCTCGGGTGTCGGTAATAAAAAAGATTCTTTGGAATGTGTTTGATAATATGTGTAATATTTAGGTAGTAGCTTTTAGGTATGAAATTGGGCATAACTGTGTGAGATTTGCCTTGCGTATGTCTGAAGTTCGGATAGATAAAAAATGTTTGAAGTTTGCATGCATAAGCAATATGCAAAACTTCACAGGCGAAATTTTTGCAACTTCAATCCTGTATATCTGAAGTGCTTAAACTTACAAATATTTCTATATTTCTGCTATTGCCTTAAATGAGGGTCTCAAAATCGGCTATCTATGCACTTGACCCTGTGATGTGGGAGGTGGATCACTGTAGCAAAATTGTAGCAGTATGCCCTTGAGCTCCTATTTGAAATTGTGTTTCTTTCAACAAGAATAATCACTGATGCTTCTTCTTTCTGATCCTTTCTTAAAGCTTCGACGTGGCAATGTACTGTGCGTTTTTCAGTTGTTTTGCCTTAGTCGATTCTTTTGTTTATATACATTTGGTTTGCTTTTGTTTCTGGACATATTTTTCTGTGTAGTGATATATCAGCATTTTCGTTGTACCGAAACAATTTACCTATTTATAGTGTGAATAGTATGACTGATACCTTTATATAGTGTGACGAAATTAGTTATTGTTATTTATCTGTATTGCTGTAAGTAAATAAAACAGTAATCTTTCTGAAAAATAAAACAAAAAGTTAATAGAAACAATTCTGAAAAATAATATTCGAACTTCAAAATAATTTTTAAAATATTGAAGAAATAAATCGAGTTCACTGAATATACAGTGTGCCATTAAGGAAATTATTCCCCTCAAGTACCCGAGGTTATGAAATATATCATTCCAGGATAGAACGATTTAACTCACCGGAGTGTTGGTACCAAAAACGCCGATGATCAGCGAATCACTCGATGACAGCAAAACACACAGGAATTTTAGAGAAGAAAACACACTGGAATTTTAGTGCAGAAGAAGAAGAAGATAATCAGAAAATTTCGTAAGTAAATATTCCGGGATTTGAATGTCTATTTATAGCCAACTAGGTGATGTTTCTGAAGAGGTTTTTAACCTTTCAGAATAGTCATGACTGTTGGAACTAGTGTGACCATCTGAAAAGGTACACTGAAGAGGTTTGCAATCTTTCATAACAGTCATGGCTGTTGGAACAGGTGTGACCCTCTGAAGAAGTTTGCAACCTTTTAGAATATTTATGGCTGTTGGAACAGGTGTGACACTGTTTCAGAACAACCATGGCTGTTGGAATTTATTTGCGGGAAATTTAAAACGAATTTAAATTAATCTGGGAAAAAAAACGGGCTAGACCAGACCGGATCGCAGGTCATCCCTCTATTTCTTTTCCCACCATTTTTCATCCATACCTCTTTTGTTATTATTTATTAAATAACAAACTCAGCAATGCCCCACATGAATGGGGAATGGCTATAAACTTAAAGGAATGTACGGACGTGCGTGTGTTTTACAAACAAGAATTGATTGAATATGGATAAGTATGTTTCCCTTTAAACTTTCCGTAGTGAACTTATATCGGATATACTCGGTCAATCGGTAGATTTGATATCTTTGAACCATCGAGCTTTGTTGTGTACCTAGATAACATAAGTTACACAATCAATCCTTAACCATCTATGGTTCTCACGGTTGTGTTCGTTTCAGCCATGAACACTGCCTCGTTTCATGAGTGCTTAGAGAATGGACATTTACTTTCATTCTCCTTGAAATGGCTTACACTTCACACTCACATAGGTGATTCCTAAATGTGTAATCATAAAGACACACTATTTGGTCATATCCTGCCAGACTTAACAAATCATTAAAAAACTTTAAGCTTTATTGACTCATCAAAAAAGCCTTAATGCTTTACCTCGTTTTTGAACATTGTCTTTATCACGAGAATAGAATGAGTTATTTGACAATGTTGAACCATCATTCATAACTTTGTTTGATGTCTTTGAACCTATATCTTGGGATCTCTAGTCTACTAGGTAGAGTTACCGCCATGATGACTTGTCCTAGTCCTCTAACCACATTCGCTTTGATGATCTTTCAACCGCCTCTCTAGATAAACCTTTTGTAAGTGGACCTGATACGTTATCTCTTGACTTTACGTAGTCAATTACGATAACACCACTAGAGATTATTTGTCTAATGGTATTGTGTCTCTGTCGGATATGACGAGATTTTCCATTATATATAACGTTCCCTGCCCTACCTATTGCCGCTTGACTATCACAATCTATACATATGGGTGCCAAAGGTTTGGGCCAAAATAAAATAGCTTCCAAGAAATTTCGGAGCCATTCAGCTTCCTCACCGGCCTTATCTAAAGCTATGAATTCAGATTCCGTTGTAGAACGGGTGATGCACGTTTGTTTCAAGACCATACACGGCCGCTAGTGCCACTAACACCCTAATAGATGTTATCCTCGTTACTGGCGAGTAAGTGTCAAAGTAATTAAGGCCTTCCTTTTATCTATAACCTCTGACAACAAGTCTTGCCTTATATTTGTCAATAGTGCCATCAGCTTTAATTTTCCGTCTAAAGATCCATTTCAAACCTAAAGGCTTATTTTCTAGAGAAAGATCAACCAATTCCCATGTTTGATTATCCAAAATTGATTGAATCTCACTATTGACTGCCTCTTTCCAAAATGCTGAATCAGAAGACGACATAGTTGCTTTAAAAGTTTGAGGCTCATTTTCAACCAAGAATGTCACAAAATCTGGTCCAAAGGACGTATATGTTCTTTGACGTTTGCTACGCCTTGGATATTCTATACTTGGAGTATTTTCCTTTGGTTTTTCCCGAGGTCGTTTAGGTTTTTCACTTAACGTATCGCTTTCAATTTTATACGGATAGATGCTTTCAAAGAATTCAACATTATCTGATTCCATTACCGTATTAACATGAATCTGGGGATTATCATATTTATGAACCAAAAATTGATATGATTTACTATTTGTAGCATATCCAATGAAAATGCAATCTACTATTTTTGGTCCAATTTTAACCCTTTTAGGTAAAGAAACCTGTACCTTTGCTAGACACCCCCACACTTTAAAATATTTCAAGTTGGATTTTCTTTCTTTCTATTTTTCATATGGAATAAATTGCATTTTGCTGTGGGGTACTCTATTGAGTATTCGGTTAGCCGTAAGGATAGCTTCCCCCCACAAACTCTACGGTAATCCAAAACTTTTTAATAAAGAATTTATCATTTATTTTAATGTCCGATTTTTCCTTCCCGCAATTTCGTTGGATTGAGGTGTATAAGATACAACAGTTTGATGGATAATTCCATATTTCGAACATATTTCTACAAATGGAGATTCATATTCTCCGCCATAATCATTTTGATCTTTTTATTCAATCGATTTTCTACTTCATTATTGTATTGCTTAAATGCTTCAATTGCTTCATCCTTACTATTAAACAAATAAACATAACAATATCTAGTGCAATCATTAATAACAGTGATAAAATACTTTTTTTCACCTTGAGATGGTGTCGACTTAATATCGCAAATGTCAGTATGAATTAAGTCTAAAGGATTTGAATTCCTTTCAACAGACTTATAAGGATGTTTTACAAATTTAGATTCAATACATATTTGACATTTTGATTTATTACGCTCGAAATTAGGCAACACTTATTAATTAATTAATTAATTAATTTTCGCAAGGTTTTATAATTGACATGTGCTAAATGAATAGGCCATAAATTATTTGACTCCAATAAATAAGAAGAAGCTGAAATTTTATTCATACTATCAACAACTATTACATTGAGTTTGAAAAGGCCCTCCGTGAGGTAGAACATTTCGTTCTTTATTACAACAACTTTATCAGAAATAAATACACATTCGAATCCACTCTTTACAAGTAAATAAGTAGAAACTAAATTCTTCGTAATAGTAGGAACATGAAGAACGTTGTTGAGCGTTAACACCTTGCCGGAAGTCATCTTCAGGAATATCTTCCCATAACCTTCAATCTTGGCTGTTGCATTATTTCCCATGGAAATTTTCTTCTTCCGGACCAGCAGTAGATTAAGTCGCAAATGCTTCTTTGACAGCACAAACATGTCGAGTGGCTCCAGAGTCAATCCACCACTCATTCAGATTTCCAACTAAATTGCATTCTGAATGCATTGCGCAAAGATCATCAATCTCATTATTCTTCTGCACTATATTGCCTTCTCTTCTTCTTATCCTTTTTCGGGAGACGACAATCTGGGCTTTTGTGACCAACTTTTCCACAATTGTAGAAGCTACCCTTGAATTTCTTTTTGTTCTGCACCTTAGTTTGTCCAGAAGACCACTTCCTCTTCTTACTTTTCGGAGCAGCCTCTTCAACGATATTAGCTCTCATGATCGTCGAATTTCCACGATGCTTCTTCTCGGTTGTTTTGTTGTATTCCTTGATCTTTAGACGTATCACAAGATCTTCCAATTTCATTTCTTTGCGTTTGTGCTTCAGATAGTTCTTGAAATCTCTCCACGAAGGAGGCAATTTTTCAATCATAGAAGCTACTTGAAATGCTTCATTCACGACCATACCTTCAGCAATAAGGTCGTGAAAAATAAGTTGACGCTTCTGAACTTGGGTACCCACAGTTTTGCCGTCTATCATTTTATAGTCTAGAAACATGGCAACTATGAACTTGTTCAAACATGCATCTTCTGTCTTGTACTTCTTCTCAAGTGCATCCCATAATTCTTTCGAAGTATTCATTGCACTGTACACATTGTACAAATCATCTTCTAAAGTAACCTAAACGATGGATGTTTTTCCTCCGTCTTCTCAAACCAATTTACCTATTTGAGATGTCTCCATGTGTGGCGTGATAAGATAAGGACCACTAGGGGCCATCTTAATCTTCTAGTTTGTCGCGTCCTCTTGCTGCTTCCTGAGGAGATACTGAAGAAGCAAATGCATTTTAGGAGGAATCAATGAGAGGACATCAATTACAAATCATCTTCTAAAGCACTTAACATATAGCCTTTGCAAAGAAAATCTGCCTGCTTCCACACCTCAACAATCAAGTACTTTTCATTATCCGGCATATCCGCAGCAGGCACTAGAGGCTCTTTACAAGTGAATTTTTGCATACCAAGTGTGGTAAGTCAGAAGAACACCCTTTGCTGTCATCATTTGAAGTTGGTTCTAGACAATTTCCCCAATTTCTTAGTCGGAGGAACAACAGTGCGACTTGACGAGGCTATCGTCGTTGCACCAACAGTTGCAGAAGGATTTCCATTTTCATTTGCCATTTCTTATTGTCAACAACAAAAGAAATCAATTAATGGCAAACCCAAAGCAGTAAATAATACTGTAATCAATAAACAGTACGTAAAAACAACTAATATTTTTATATATCGTTTTATAGAAAAACAATGAAGTTTTTATGCTTTTCAAATCGTTTTCTGAATTTAAATAGCCTGATGAAGTTTTTATATCTTCAAACCAAAATAGTAAAATCCAGATAGAATATAAAATATATTAAATATAATTTCCTTAAGATTTTTATTTATCTGAATTGCTGTAAGTAAATAAAATAGTAATCTTTCTGAAAAATATAATCTGAAAAATAAAACAGAAAGTTAGTAGAAACAATTCAAAATAATTTTTGAAATGTTGAAGGAACAAATCGAGCCCACGGAATACACAATGTGTCTTTAAGGAAATTATTCCCCTCAAGTACCCGAGGTTATGGAATATATCATCCCAGCATAAAACGATTTAACTCACTCGATTGTTGGTACCAAAAACGCCAATGATCAGGGAACCACTCGATGGCAGCAAAACACACTAGAATTTTAGTGTAGAAGAAGAAGAAGAAAATAATCAGAAAATTTTGTAAGTAAATATTCTGGGATTTGAAGGTCTATTTATAGCCAATTAGGTGATGTTTCTGAAGAGGTTTGCAACCTTTCAGAATAGTCATGACTGTTGGAACAAGTGTGACCCTTTGAAGAGGTTTGCAAGCTTTCAGAAAAGTTATGGCTGTTGGAACAGGTGTGACCCTCTGAAAGAGGTTTGCAACCTTTCAGAACAGTCATGGTTGTTGGAATAGGTGTGACTCTCTGAAGAGGCGTGACACAGTTTCAGAACAGCCATGGCTGTTGGCAATTTTTATGGGAAATTTTAAACGAATTTAAATTAATCCGAGAAAGAAAAACGGGCTAGACCGAACCGGGTCGCGGGTCATCCCTCCATTTCTTTTCCCACAATTTTCTATTCATACCTATTTTGTTATTATTTATTAAATAACAAACCCAACAGTTATAGCATTATCCGCACCTTAATTAACGTATCTCACCTGAAATTATGAATTTATCCACAATTAACTTAGAAGAAAGAGATAGAGAGAGATATTATTTCTTATTGGGGAAGTGAAGCAACATCGGTCCTTTACAAGGTGGGATGAGTCCCCCTTATATAGGTGAGGGGACTCGATAAAATAAACATATATTATTTACAAGAGTAGAAAGATGGGATGGCTTATCGCTCTTCATCTCAGTAGGTTACAAATAGACCGGTCCTGTCAGGTGTAGCCATGCGCTCCGGAGTCATCTTCTCTTTTCCTAACCTCGTATCCTGCTTCCTTTGACTCGGACCTCGATGAGCCCTAAGGCCGAGGACTCGATCGTGGCCTTCCATCCTCGGGGTCTCGAGGAAGGCCTCCGAAATTATCTTGATGACGAAAATCAAGTCTTCTGGTTTTCACCGCGTACAAAATATATTCTTCCTTGGTCTTGTAATATCTCTTCGATATAGTATCTTTCTTCCATATAATAATAGATCTTCCCCACGATTTTAGCAACTTTCCTTTTAGATGCTAAAAAACTTTTTATCCATAATTTTCGTAGATTTTTCTTCTGATATTTTAGTAAGCCATTCAAATAATTGAAATTTGACTTTCAAATATTATTCCTTCTATGATGCTTGACGATTAAATCTTTGAAAATAACTTGATAAATTTTTCACGTGATATTCTCTTTCCCATATTTGTTTGGATCTTTACCAGCATATTCTTTCTTGAATAAACCTGTACAAAAATAAGATTACCACAAGTAAAGGTTCTATGATTAATAATTATATTGCTTTGTTGTCATCAAAATTAATATGTGAAACCTTGAAGCTAACAATCTCCCTCTTTTTGAATGGCAAATCATTGACTTCAAAATAAGAAATTTTAATCAAAGACTTAATTACATGTAGTGATAAGCTAGATAAACTGGTTACTTCCCTGAAGTCTTCCTCTCTAAATGCATGTAGTACCTCAAGTGTGAACCCGCCCTTACTAGATGCATTTCTCAGTTCTGCTCCACCTGTCTCCATACATTCTACCTTTTTCGAACTTTTGTACATAATTATTTTTCCCCCTTTTGTAATCATCAAAAGGGTGAAGTCACTTGTAAGGAATATGCAAATAAAAGTATAACTATAACTTATAATCGTCCATGAAATTATAAACAATCATGTAATTAAAAGCATTAACCTGATGCTAAAAAAATTATACGGTCTAACAGACAAATCTTTTAACAACAAAGGAAAACTATTTCCCTTACTAAACACATAGAGTAGCAGGAAAAAAAAAAATTTGAGCTCTTAAAAAATTTTGTGACTCACTCAAATATTATCAAAGACTTGCAAACTTACTGCGAAAGGATACGAGATGACATCATCACCATACCAGTTCCTTTGGTAAATGTGAGAAAATATCTGCAAGAGAAAATATGTGCCGTTAAAAAGTTTTTTTACAAATATTAATATTGTCTAATTTGAAATAAAGTCATAAAATCCATTATTAAAAATTTTGGGAACCTAAATCAAAGCTTTACTAGTCTCGTACTAGAGCCACTTATCCGCCCTTGACATTCTCAATAAAATTTATAGTTTCACTTGAATAAGGCAACAATGATAAGAGCATTAAAGGCAGCGAGTTTGTCATTCAGTTAACAAATGTGAATGAAGCTGGTTGAACAGTACGTTTATAGTGGGGCAGTAGTTTGTTAATAATTATTGATTATCAATGAGGGGCGATTTAACAAATTTGGTGGCCTAAACCAAAATATATTAAAAAGACCATGAAACTTCTTTTATAAAATCCATATATTAGCGAGGCACAAAAAAACCTACGTGACTTTGATATAGTGGTGAGAGCACAACTCATGATATGCGCGCGTCATATGATATTGAATTCTTTTCTTAAATGAAAATGGTAAACGGTGAGCCCATTATTCATCATGTTTTGAACCTTGCGACATTTGCTTCGGGGATTTCTTAGTTAAAAAAGATGAGATAAAAAAGAAATTACTTTTTGGTGTGTGGATCAATCAAATGTGACCAAAAGAAATAGTTAATTTAGAGAATTGAAGTTTGAATTAGAAAGTAAAATTGTAAGAACCATGAAAAAAGATTATACATAAAGAAATAAAAATAAAATTGATGGGAAGGTAAATTTGTTATTTAATTTAGTGAGAATAGTTTTTTCCAATTAAACTTACTTAATCTTACGTCTACCAATTTAAAATATTTTATTAATAATTATATAAATATAAATTATGGAGTATATATTGTATATAATAATATAATAGTAATTTTTATTTTTGGGGCCTTAATTATTTGGGTCCTAAGTCAAAGGCTTTACTAGAGCCGCCCTTGACATAGGTTTCCTATTAATTTAACTATCCCTAGTTTCCTAATGTGGTACACTAATCCTAACCGTGTCATCATATGTTAAGACACGGTTAACACATTACCTCTTATAAATAATTGGATAATGGATTCCTAGGTACATGCTTGGCCATTCTCTTGTGCGCAATTTGCAAAAAGAGAGTACGTAATGAGCATGGCAAAAGAAAACCATAGTGAAAGAAGAGGGGAAATTTCAAGAACCAAGAAAGTTAGCAGCAGCAGTAATAGCATTAAACTATTTGGAGTTTTGATCACTACTAATTCTGGGAGTTCAAGTTCAAGATCCAATATGGGTAGAAGAAACAATAATAATAGTAATAAGGGAACAAGATGGAGTGAAGATGAACACAAGGCATTCTTGATTGGATTGGAGAAACTTGGGAGAGGAAACTGGGCTGGAATTGCTAAAGAATTTGTGCCAAGCAGAACACACACACAAGTTGCTAGCCATGCCCAGAAATATTTTGAAAGACTGGAGGCTGAAAAAGATAACAAAAGAGCAGTGATCAAACGCCAAAAATCCAGTGTCTTCGACATTAATTTGGCTGAAGAGTCTTGTCGTTCATCTTCACCTACTAATCAACCTGTCTCAGAAGAGGCCAGTTCGTCGAAAAGGGTTGTTGTTCCAGTAACGAAAGACAAAAGCAAAGAGTATTTGAATCAAGAAACTCCAATTTCACCAATGCCAGTCAGTTACAGAGTTCCAGGCTTTCCTCCTATCCCTATTGCTTACAATAAGAATGTGACAATCTCAAGTTCTTGGGTTCCTAATATTCAGTTTAATGGAAACTATGCCTATTTTCCCATGTCATATTATCAGTTTGCTAACATTAGTGCACATAACTTTGCATCATCATCAACTAATGCCACTCCAGACCAGCGTGTTTCGTCTCAATCTGATCGTGCGTCTGTGGACAATTTGGATCTTACTATTTAAGAATGGCAATGCCTTTTTGTTTGACAAGATTTGGTCAATTTTGAATCTCTGTTAGGGACCATAGAATTTTACTTTGTTGTATAGAAATTTTGGCCTTAACTGTTGGTGTATTTTTGTTGAGGATATTATTAGATTAGGCTTGTTATATGTAGCAGTTGTCAGCTTTATATTTGTCTTTATTATACTTGTGACATCAGTAGCAGTAAATTTTCTAGTTTTAGCGACGGGAAAGGAAAGTTTTTTGCGTCTGCGAAAATCATCCATCTGGTTCTTAAATAATTGACGCTATTTTCGTTCTTTCTTTCTTCCCTTAATCCAAATAAAGATTTTCCAAGATCTGTGATATACTGTATAATTTTGTTTAATAAAATTTCAGAAACTTGTTCAGAAATAGGAACCTCTCACTTGGGAATTTCTTGTGTAATGTGTATCAAGAATTTAGGGATGATCCTTGAGTTTAAAGGTGTCCCTGCTCTGTTGAGAGGAACACAAGGGTCAATCCTGCGTTGTTCAAGCGATCAACCCAATATGAGAATGTTGGAGAGCAGGCGCGGACCCATGTAGGGTCTGTCATGGGCGGCTTTCCAGCCATGCCCCATGACCATTTGGGCGTGCCACGTGGCGTCCTAGCAAGCCTCCCAACGAAAGCGCCACGGACAATCCCGTGGTCTTGGCCTCGCCAAGTGACAAGCGCACATGTGTCTCTGTCGCCCCACCGATATCCTTCGCTAGCGCTCAGCCGCAGGCAGATTCTAACAAAGCCGCGCACGCAGACAACGCCGCGCGCGCAGATCCTGATGCCAAAGATGCTGCTGCTGACGAAGGACATGTTCCGTCTTTGTAGAAAATTAAGTATTTTCCATTGTAAATATAGAGTAGTTTTATTTCATGCACTTACATTATGATTCTCCAGCTTTTTAAAGTCTAGTCGGGTAGCTTTGGTTTTTTTTTTTAAGTATTATTAGGGGGATTAAACAATCAAAACTTTATAGCAAGCAACAATTATTTATACTGGTATCTCTCCCGCTCGACACCGCCTTGCTTTTTGTAATAGCTTTTATTAAAGCAATCAAGCTTTCTTTCATTCTCAATTCTCATTTATGTTCTCTCAATTGCTCTTGACATTTGCTTTCCCGTGCGGCATTGACAATCTAGTCTAACGCACGGAGGGGACCTCAGCAACTGCACTGACATCAGTTGCTTAGCCTTACATTGCCCTTCCAAGGAATAGGTCAAGCGCGTTCAAATGAATTCGCTTCGTTGAAATTTTTTATATTTTATAAATAAACATATACTTTAGAAGTTATTTTTTTGAGTGTCTAAGTGAAAAATATTAACATAGGGTGTATCGATATATTTTGCCTTTTATTATTAATATATTCAGCTATTTTTTCTACAACAGAATCAACAAGTTCGTTTTCAAATTTATATAACTTTTTGGAACAATATATTTGCATGCCCTTGTTCATAAATAATCAATAGTCCGTAATATACTCCAAAACCTGTGAATGTTACAAGTCTTTAAGCTATCATAGAATGAACAGAAAAGGTCTAAATATGGAGTAAACTACATTAATTACCTACCAAACCCAAAATAATTATCCGATTTTACTTATTTGGATAGTAATTATTAAATATATTATTCCATATAAAATTATTATCCGTCTAATCGTAAAGAAAGTCTCTAAAGACTTCAGGGAAATGAACATATACCCAACACACGCTTAATCTTCCTTGTTTCAATACAAAGTAAGAAACATTTTCATTTCTCTATTCATCAATTTCCTCTCCTTGTTCTTGCTTTTATTTTCATAAGTTAAATTTTTTTATCTAATAGACAATATTTTTATGATATTCAAAAATTAAAATATTGATAAATTAATGGGTAAGGAATAACAATATTTATTTAGTTATGTGATAATTTTATGTATATAACAAAGAGGTTTGGTCAATATGTACAAATTACGATTCAATTAACTCGCTACGTGCATGTAGTTTAATTTTCTCTTGTTGAATGAAATTATCACTTATTGAATGCCTTTCATCGCCACAAAACACTATCTCCCTCCTTGCAAATTTCAAATTTTTTCGTAATTCTTTGTCCTTGTTCAAGTCATTTTTCAAAATATGATTGTGATTTTGGTGCTTGAAATTTGATATTAAGCTTCCCAGGTCTGAATTTTTTGTGTATTTGAATATCCATATTGTTGGGTTTGAAAGTATTGAATTTAAAAAAATTATTTTGAAGATTTCTTGTTTGATTCAAAGTGGGTGTTATTAAATATTACTTATAGTTGTTAGCATAAGTAATATGTTAGCATTTGTTAGTATATTACTTATAGTACCTTCTGAAATTTCATATTAAATTTGTTAGCATTTGCAGATGATTTTAGGTGATTGAGATAGAATTTTTCAGCTGAAAATCGAATAAAAATATAGTTATCCAACAATATACTACTACAAAATACAAATATACTATAGGAGTATATAGCTATACTGCAACACTATACTATAGTTTACAAAACAGGATAGCGCTACAGTATACTAATATACTATAAGAGTATATAGCTATACTCCAACAGTATACTATTATAGTATATAATATATAATTATGGTATACTGTAATAATGTGCAAGATATTGTAACAATATGTTGTAATAGTATACAACATACTATAATAGTATACTTATTACCTGTAAATTCACTTGTCTTTTTCCTAATAATAGATTGTGTACTCATATTTGTAGGGAAGGAGATCAAGGTTTTCCTCGCAATCACGTGTTGATTCATACAATTTGATTATGTAATTTATGGTGCTTCGCAGCAGTTAGTGTGATATTAATTAAATTAGATCAAGTGACAATTGATATTATTTCAGTTTAGTAATTGAATTAAAAAAAATTAGAAACAAAACTAAAAGTATATTATACTAGTTATATTAAAAAGAAGGGTGAATTAATATTCACTATATTATTGATTTTTTCTTATATTAACTATATTTAATTGGTACACAATTTAATTTTTCTTTAATAATAATATATATAAAAAGGAATAATAGAAAATAGTGAAAACAATAAATGAAATTAGATTATGAAGAAAAAAAGAATATAAAAAACAGAAGTTAAATAAAATTAGCAAAGGAAAAAACAAAAAAGAAGAAGACGAAAACGATAGGAAAAAAGGAGAAGAAAAAAAAATAAAAAAGAAAAGAAAAGAAGCATAGAAATAAAAAAGAATTGGAGAATAAAGAAAAATTTCCCACAAAACCTACTATGGATAGGAAATATAATTAGTTTATGGGTAGGAAAATAAATGGTTAGACAAGGGTAAATAGTTGAGCTCAAATATGCTCTAACCATCCAATATGTGTTCAAATTTTACCCCCTTTTTAACGGAAACAATATATTTTTTTTAATTAATTAAAATCAAAATATGTTTTTTCTAAAAACTGAAGAAAAAAAAATGGAAATATTCTTTTTCCATTTATTACAAAAGAACTGCAAAAGATTTTCTAAAATAATATTTTTGTAAAAACAGAAATAAAATCTAAAAACAATTTTCTAAGCAATATTTTTGAAAAAAATGAAGAAAAAAAACTAAATTTATTTTTACTAAAAATTGAATAAACGAAAAAGAAATGTTTTAAAAAACCGAAATTATTTTCTAAAACAATATTTTTGTAAAAATAGAAATAAAATCTAAAAAGAAATTTTCTAAAGCAATATTTTTGTAAAAATTGAAAAAAAAAGGAAAAAACAATTACTTTATAAAACGAAAAAATTATTTTCTAAAACAATGATTTTTGTATAATCTAGAAAAAAAACTGAAAAGCAATTTTCTAAAGCGGTAAAAACTGGAAAAAACTAAATTATTTTAAAACTAAAAACTAATTAAAAAAAACAATTCTCTTCCAATTTTTACAAAAATATTGCTTTACAAATTTGTTTTTTAGATTTAATTTCTGTTTTTACAAAAACAATTGATTTAGAAATTATTTTTCAGTTTTTTTAAATCGATATTTTTCTAAAAACTAGAAAAAATTATTTTGATTTTAATTAATTAAAAAAAAGAAGAAAATATTATTTCCGCTAAAAAGAGAGCAAATTTGCACAACTATTGGACAGTTTGGATATATTTGAACCCAACTATTAACGACGAGCATATTTGTCCTATTTTACATAGTTCACAGGCATATTTAGACTTTTTCCGTAGAAAAAATGGTAGTAACATTTAAGCGCAGACTATTTCGACACAAGCGCATATTATAACATAATGCACATCAGTGAGAGAAACTACGTATATTTACACTTTGTAATTGAAGAAGGGTCAAAAGTAGCATGCTAGAGAAAGATGTGTAGGAAGCATTAAGCTGACAATAGCAGGGAAAATCAATCAGCGGGATGAAGAAGGCAGAGGACGCCAATTATCAGCAAGAAGCGTGGCTCTGTCGCGAGAAGCTGTGGACATCTGTTGAAGTATAACATACTTGACGTGATCAGCTGCTGTCTCACCAGCACGAGTGGCAAGTTCCAAATACACCACAGCTTTCATCATGTTTCCTTCCTACTCAAGGTACAATCAGAGTGATGATAAGTTCACAGACAAGCGAAAGAAATAAAAGGGAAAGAACGAAAAAAGGAAGAAGAAGAGGTTATGCATCCCTTTTCTATATGAACCATTTCGAAATACAGACAACATTTTTTCCATGGACCTATTCATCCTTTGTTTAGTGACAATCTGAAGGTATTTGACTGGGCACATATTTAGTTTAATAAAGAGCCTTAAACATGCCATGACAAAAATGCAGAAAGTTGTCGTTCTTTTTGGAACAACATAAAAAAATGAAAGAGTGTAACATAAAATAGAACAGAGGGAGTATTGTTTTTCATAATCTAGTCATGAAGAAATTGGGAAGGGTTGGAGTAGTGCAGTGGGAGGATTTATGTAGGTTCTACTTACGGAAAATAGACTAAGTCCATGCTCAAACTGGGCTTTGCTATGACCTCGGTCAGCTGCTCTCTTCATCCATTTCCTTGCTAATTTATGAGACAGCGTTAGACCTTCTCCCACTGAGTAGCATATTGCAGTGTTATACATGGCACGGACATATCCACCTTCCGCTGCTTTCAGATACCACCTTGCCTGCACTTCAAAAAGAGAAAACACTTTCAGAAGCAAAGTTGCCATACGAACAACCCAGTCATCCGTATAGAAGTCAAAAGACGAATAACATCTTGTTCGACCATAATAGTGAATTTGAATTTTCAAGTACAAATTCTTCTTTTTGTTTTTGGCAGGCAATGTCGTCATAATTCCAGAATTGTGAAATTCCAGAACCTCAGAGTATGATTTGATCTAGAACTTGAATGATATTGACCCAAAATGATACTGGACATATGTATATGTTCTTCCTACATGCATGACAAGATAAAATTCAGTGATCTACATAGTGTTTCCGGTATGCATGGCAAGATAGACGAACCCATAAACAGGGAAGATCTCCCTTATTTTTGTCCGTGAAATTAAATGGTCACAAAAACAACTGGTTTCAATCCAAACTAGTTGAGTCTGCTCTGTGAAGTTAATGCTTAAACAGGTAAAATTTTCATACCGCTTCCTTAAGATCCCTACTCGGGCCACGACCTTTATGTAAACAAAGGGCAAGCTGGTACTGAGCTCGAACATAGCCTGCAATAGAAGCTTTGTACAGCCATTTGATAGCCTCCTCAACGTCTGGTGGATTAGCTGCATAGAGAATAAAGAGATCATTACTATGTAGAGATACAATAACCAGAGTAATGAAAGTCAAATCTGAAAGTTGTAAACCAAATGCTTCCATTAATGGTCAGGAAGCTTGACAGAGGACTATGCTAATGCAAATCAAACACTAAGTTCTGGTGGGTGCTCTCAGTGATGAAATGACTTCAAATGTGTTTGTGGACTTCTAATTCTTAATAAGTAGCATTCACCATAAGTTGACGCATAACAGTAAACCACCAAAAACTGGTGGTAGTGAGCACAGCCTACTCTGGTTCACTGACAAAATCACCAGAGGAATAAAGAAAGAAAATCAGAAAAGTTGTCGGTAAAATGTGTTGCTGACTTGCTGCCTTCAACTTCTCAGGAATAAGTGCTGCAGAGGCCTTCCAACAATCTACTATTCTACTTCCCCGCTCTTGCATTGAATGGTTCTCTAGCACAAGGGTAAACTTCACAGTTTTCAGGTGTTGGAAAGGGAACTGCAACCAATTAAATAGTAGGAGGGGCTCCACATAACCTCTCCCAACTTCTAGTACTACTTCTTACTACCCCCTTAAACATTATTCTTTCTTTCATTACAAAGCATTTTGCAGCTAAATCTTCTGTAATATAGCTCTCTCAACCCCTCTTAATGTGATTGCTCCAACAACTTGACATTGTAACACTTTCTTGCACAACTCTGCTATCAACGGCTCTCAGGCCAAAGCCATCAAGTCATGCCAGTTTTGCACAATCTTGCTGTCAAAGATTGGTGTGAAAACGATGGGATTGTTGCTGGATGGCTTGGCAAAAGTAAAAGTTTTTTGTTAGCTGGTGGCTTGTGGTTGTAGACCGGCAGCGCCTGCGATGGCGTTTACTCCATAATTGGTATGAAAGAGCTGGCTAAGGGTAATAGGATGAGATACCTTTCTCCAAAAGAGATCCCAAAACGGTTTTGATTTTATTTTAATGCTTTTCATTTTCAGGAGAAGATGCTGTAAAGGAAGTTAAAGGGAGAAAAGTGCCAACCTCAGGGATATTTAAGGATATATATCACATTTCCTGAAACAACTAAAGCACCACTAGTTCAATAAAGACCGAGCGAACAAGAAGAATAATGAACAACTGGAATTACCTAACCCCCCTACACCTAACTTTCTCAATTTTGGACAGCACGCTCAATTGGTGATAATTATTAGAGAGGGCATTACAACAACATTTTAGAGAAATATTAAGTCCATATCAATGAACGAAAGTACACTAGCGAAAACAAGAGAGAGATATACCAATATAGATCAAGTAAAATCTGAAGCACAAATTACTAACTCCCAATGCTGAATGAGAATCACAAACAGACAAAGCATAGGAAGCAGAAGCATGGATCTTTGGTTACTAAACATTGTGATTGGTGAACCAAGCCCGCTATTAGTAATTTATTTATACAATTAAGGCTGCAGAATCTCATACAAACAAAACAACTTGTGCTCATTTTGATGCAAAAATCTACAACCTTTCTCTTTATTTCTTTTTTGTCAGGACAAGTAAGCTATTCATCACCAAGAAGGTGCCAAATTTGTAAACTATGTAATACTGTTAATTTAAATGTTTTTTTGTCCAGCAGGCGTATTCTCCCAAGCACCCTACTAAAATCTATGTGCTCATACTTGTGGCGGTTTGAAGTACTGCCAGTTCAATAGGAGGATCGTCCTCCCAATTTGAAGTTAAGTTTTTTAACAGAAAGCATAAACCTTGGCGACTATGATCATAAACTATGACAAGTGTCACGACTATAAACATTTCTTGTGATTACGACAGGCAGGGGCATAGCTAAATTTGGTAAAGGGGGTTCAATTGAATCCCCTTCAACGGAATATTACATTGAATCCCCTAACTCGAATTTCTGGCTCCACCATTGTCAACAGGGCCATACCCTTGGATATCTCCTTCACATAACAAGATAGTTCCTTCTTTTTTTTTCTCAAACATAGCAAGATAGCCAATATTTCACATTAATCAAGAAAATGTAAGTTAGTTACCTTGCAAGAGGGAAATGCCCAAGTTACACTGACCAGCAGGGTCACCAAGTAGAGCAGCCTTTCTATAAAAAGCAACCCCTTGTTCCTTTCTCCCCATTTCCCAATAAAGCAAACCAGCATCAACCATAGCCAAAGTTGACCCACGAGCCGCACCTTTAAGGAAGGAGTCAAGTGCCTTATTCAAATTAACCTCAACCCCACCACGCCCATGCTTGAAATTTTTACCATATTTAAGAAACAACATTGCTTCTCTTAAGGGTCTAAGTGCATCACACCAAGACTTGCATACCTGTGAAGCAGCACGTAAATTTGGCAAAGTGAAAGAGGCAGCTATTTTCAATAACACGTCGTTAGGAAGTTGTGAGAAATTATCTGAGGAATGTTCTTGATTTGACGATGAAAATGGATTGAATTGGGGATTATGGTTTGTGGGGTTGTTTTTTCTTGGATTATGATTTTCGGGTGTATTAGACATGAATGAAAAGGCGGTGAAACGAGGACCACCGTCGGATTTGTATGGCCATGTTCTCTGATTCATCATTTGGTATTCTGTGGGCCCTGCAGCTGCCATTGAAATGGAACCCGAATATAAATAAGCCCTTAATAAAAATTCGAGTTTGTGAACCCGAATTATGTTGAAATCGGAATGAACGGGAGCTGTCAAAGATGGTGGTAGGAGAGAGGTTGAGGGGTATCGGATTTTTGAAATGGGAAGGGAAGAGGAGAAAAGGAAAAGACAAACGTTGGAGTTTTGGTGCACTATATGTTTAGCTTGGTTGAATATGAATAAATAAAAGAGACATAACTTTTTGGTTTGCTTAATAATTAACTTGGTATTGATGAAACATACAAAAGCTATTATGCAAAACTTGATGTATTATTTTTCGCGAATTGAATATTAAAGACTAAAACATAGTAATAACATGCATATAACAAGTAAAGACAAAAGAACATCATCATCATTATATAAGTGTTAGTAATTTCCATATTATAATAATAATGTGTTGCAGGAATTATGTGACCCAAACAACTCTTTGGAATAAGAGTTGGTGAAAGGTTGGAGGTTAGGGGTTTTGTGATGGTCGTAGGAAACGCGTTGATGTTCTCACGAAATTGTCGTGCTCCTATGATGACCAACTAACCGTTTACCTTTTTCTTTCTCTATTTACGGGTTTTCTTTGCGTGTGGAAGTTGTGATCGACGTTGTCAATTTAAGGAAAACTAAATGAGACGAGTGTATAAGTTCAAATTTGGACAACCATGATTATTACTAGATACGGTGAGGAACGAGGTCCTTACGATATTACATTTTTTGGTCGTTATAAAAGGTGACGACCAATCGTAGTTAGCAAATGCACGTCTGCAGTAGTGCTAGCATAGTAAGAGACAGTAGGAATATACTTTTCAAATATTCTTTGCATTGTACCTTTTTAGGGTTAAAAAGGGGATTGTCTCTTAAAAATATGAGTAAAACGCTTTGTAAAAAGGAATCGGAAAGTAAATACAAAAAAGACAACTTTGCTTATTAGTACAGATCTAAAATCCTTACATCATCTAATCTTGGTCCATCGCATTCATTACAATATTTTTTTACACTTGAAGTTAATCATTTGGTTCCGACATACTAGGAAGTAGGGGTATTCAAACCGAACCGGAAAATCGCACCAAACCGAAAAACCATACCAAACCGATTAAGAAACCCGACTAGGTTTGGTTTGACTTTATTTGGTATTGAGTAAAAAAACTCGAACTAAACCGACATATAACAACAACAACAACAACAACAACAACAACAACTACCCAGTATAATCCCACAAGGTGGGGTCTGGGGAGGGTAATACGTACGCAGGCCTTACCCCTACCCGAAAGGGCAGAGAGGCTGTTTCCAAATCGACCCTCGGCTCAGGAAAAGGGGAATAAAAACAAAAGTAAAAAAACAGGAGAGTATTAGTAACTCTATGAAAAATCACATAGGCAATTATCAAAACATAAACCATAAACCATAAATAAAATGGCATGCAGTAATCTCAAAACATAAACCAAAGCACAAATCAACTATTGAGAGCCCTACCAAACCCCAGACCGGAAAAGAAGTGCGAACTAATATACAAGGGGCCCCTATCCGACAACCTTGATACTAGATCTCCAGACTCTCCTATCAAGGGTCATGTCCTCAGAAATCCGCATTCTAGCCATATCCTGCCTGATCACCTCTTCCCAATACCTCTTGGGTCTCCCTCTGCCTCGACTTCACACCGACCACCGCTAGCCGCTCGCAACTCCTCACCGGGGCATCGGGGCTTCTCCTCCGCACATGCCCGAACCAACGAAGCCTCGCCTCTCGCATCTTCTCATCCATTGGGGCCACTCCCACCTTCTCCCGAATAACTTCGTTCCTAATCCTATCTAACCTGGTGAGCCCGCACATCCACCTAAGCATCCTCATCTCCGCAACCTTCATCCTCTGAACATGAGATTTCTTCACCGGCCAACACTCCGTCCCATACAGCATGGCAGGTCTAACCACAGCTTTATAAAACTTCCCCTTGAGTTTTTGTGGCACTTTCTTTGTCACACAAGACCCCTGATGCGAGTCTCCATTTAGTCCACCCCGCCCCTATGCGGTGGGTGTCATCCCCGTCGATCTCTCCGTCCCCCTGAATCACCGACCCAAGATATCGAAAACTGTCCCTCTTGGCGATGGCCTGAGAACCAAGCTTCACGTCCCTACCCACCTCGCTCGGCTCGGCGCTAAACTTGCACTCCAGGTATTCTATCTTAGATCTGCTTAGTTTGAAACCCTTAGATTCGAAAGTCTATCTCCAGACCTCCAAATCGATAAATATACAAATTTTATTTATATTTTTAAGAGTTTATAGTGATTTTTCTTTAGAAAATATAAAAAAAATTGGGATCCTCTCATGTATTAACTCTAGAAGCATAAATTAACGAAAAAATATTGTTTGACGACTAAGAAAATAACTATTATATTACTAAAAATATTCTCCCATTAGAATATTTTAATAGATCATATGTTTGTTAATTGTTTCCATAATTATTAAACATATATTCAATTATCAAATTTTTATCTATAATTTAAACAAAGTAAGATCAAAATAATATTCATGTAACAAAAAAATCCGAAAACCTGAAAAACCCGATAAAACCGAACTAATCCAAACCAATATAGTGGTTTGGTTTTGATAAAAACCGAACCAACCCGGTCCATGTATACCCCTACTAGGAAGCATTGTTCATCTTGTTCTTCTCTTACATCAGTTAATCTAGATTTTATTATACCTGGCTGAGATTTACCTCTTCATCTTCATTAATTGATTTAATAAAAAAAGTTTTGATATCTTTTGATCAAATAATTTGGCGTCGTCTGTGGGAATTTCTTCAGCCAAATCTTAGTTTCATCTTAATCATAAAAAGGGATAGTCACATCTTCCTAGCTTTGCACAAACTAACAATGGCATGGAAAGGAAATGCAAGGCAAAAAGCAATAGTAGGTGTCACAATAAACCTCTCGAACACCATCAATAAAGACAATAGGGAAGATAATGGAAACAGGACCCCAAACACCACACCCAGGAGAGACACACTTGACCTCCCTCACATGAAAGTGTAACTGCTTCACTCGAGAAGGAAGCCTCCACATCTACAATAGGAGTGGCACCGCGGGCAGTAAGAAGACTGCCGAAAGAATGGCTAACTAGCACTCTGAATTACATACTTGATAAACCCACCCAAAGGGATAACAGAAATATTGCACATGTAGATGTCACGACGATCGTTGATAAGCAAGTTATCACGCGTACAGGTAACACTAATATTGTTGATGATGCAGGTAATGGCAAGTTGGCAGCCGTTTTAAGGAAAATGGAAGAGATTTAAAATGATAATAGGGCACTACATGACCAATGAAGGAGAACCAAGAGAGGATTGATAAAATAGCGGTCGCCCCAAAGTTATTGCCAAAACGGGATGGTAGTCGATTCATCGAGCAGCCATACAATGAAGAAGCGACCCTTTATGCCATTCCAAAGACCTTTAAAATGCCACCTTACCTAAAGATACACGACGATACCACTGATCAAGAAGATCATATCTCCACTACATTACAGCCATAAAGGGTAACGATCTTTCAAAAGAATAGGTATCGTAGGTGCTACTAAAAAGGTTCGACAAAACCCTAATAAGGGGAGCCCTGACCTGGTATTCCTAACTACGAGCACAATCGATAACGATGTTTAAAGAAATGGCAGGCAAGTTTGTCACCTCCCATGCAGGAGCCAAGAAGGTATAAGCTTGAGTAAATGACGTATTTGCCATTAGGCAGATACACGGCGAGGGACTCAGGGATTCTTAGCTCTATTCAACAGGGTAAGAATAAGCTTGCCCAATGTGTCAAAAGGAATGGCGGTAGCACCCTTCCATAATGGACTAAGCAGGAATGGGTCTGTGAGCACGTAATTTTTGCCCTAATCAAATTGTTCCAACAGTTTCAAACAAAATAATTTCAAAATTTTTTGTAAATTTTGTGGAATTTGGTGTTAATTGATTGCATGATAATTCATATGAAAATACAAAATATGTATTTGCATTTAGGGATTTAATTTTACAATTTTAATATTAATTAGGTATAAATTAGTTTTAGAACAAAATTTAAAGAAAATTATAAAAATAGTCTCTTTGCACTTTTAATTGTTAATTATTGTATTTTATCATTAAATAGAGTTTTAAATAATTTTAGGAGTTAAATAGTTTAATTAGGTCTTTATTTTGTTTTAGCATTTTATAAAATCAGAAAAAATAAAAATACAAGAAAAAATAATAATACAAAATGAAAACAAACAAAATAAATAAACAAAAGAAATAAAGCAACGTGAGTAATGAGAATAGGTTGCCCAGTCTTGGGCCAAGTTCAGACCCAAATCCTTAAACCCATTTTTATTTTTGACCCAGCCCAAATGATGAACTCTATGCGGTCCAGCTTTAATTCCTTCAAACGACGACGTTTCGTCGTCGTCAAATTTTGACCACACATTTTTTTAATCCAACGGTTCATAATTAATTATTTATTTTAAATAAAAGTGTAATAAATCCCCAAACCTTAAAAAATATTTTACCCCATCCTTGTATCTCTTCTGTAAACTCCAGCGTTATACCACCTTCCTCAACCCTATCGCCGCCGGCCATAAATCATCTCCGTCGATGGCCTACGATCAAATAGCCCCCAAAACACACCCCCAAACCTCCTCTTCCCCCTCATCTCGAATCTGGCCATATTTTCCTTTAAATCATTAGCCAGCTCCTCAAAAAGTCTCATATCCTTCGCCGGCGAACAGTACTTATGTCAATACACTCCAAAATAACGCCCCAACTTCCTATCATCTCCCTCATCATAAATCTAACACCCTTTTTCCTTCAAAACCTAGCCTAACTTCTCGAATCTTTGTCAGAAGATTTTTCGGTCATGACGTTGGTTCCTTTCAACCCCAAAATTAACATCCTAATATCCTTTCTGCCTCATCTATACAACCCTTATAACAGCTTGGCTCGAATATAACCATAATTGCTCGAATATTTGTTAAAAAGTTTTCCGACCAAAACACCCTAACTCAAATCTTCGTGATTTCGGAACGTGATACCCCTAATCATATGTTTTCTTTTGAAAACATACGATTAGGGATGTTACGTGTCAGCAATCTTGGAAGATTTATGCTTGGCCGGAATTTGCTCTTCAACGGTAAGTTTTCTTCATTTTTTTTTATTTTAGTTCTTTCAATGCCTTGACTGGATTTCTTATCTTTTTTGCATTATTGATTTTTAATGGTATTAAGGTTGGCATATTTAGTTGGTTTCGATCGTTAATTGTTCATTTAGTTTTGGTTCATGACTTTAGTAATTAAGATATTTTATTTCAGTATATTTGTCAATGATTTTCCTTAGTTTTAGGGGTTAGTTTTAATTTTGTTAAAATTGATCAGTTCTGCTTCGTATTTGAATTGTTAGTTTTGTTTGTGAATTTCAGTATGTTTGATCCATGTTAGCTTTGTTTGGTTTAAGTTTTCTAATGATGTTCTTACTTCGATTTAGTATCTACTTTTAATTAGTTTGTTAAGAATAGTTTAAGTTAGCTTGGTTATAGTTGAAATTAGAGTAATTAGTTTAACTATAGTTAATTTTTAATTTAGGAAAAAAGAATCAGTTTACATAGTAGTAATTTTGGGTTTGGTTGGTAATTTCTGGGGGTTTTAAGGATATTTTGGGAAGGAAAAAAGGGTAGTGTAATCAGATTTGATAATTTTTGAAATAGGGTAAGGGTAGTATAGGAATTGTAATGGGCATAGAATATGACCTTCTAGAATAGACTTTTGTCACGCCCCAAATCGAGGAACATGACCGGCGCCTGACCGGGTTGCCCCAGTCAAGCGTACCTGGGTGCCTTTCATTCCCACGCGTTACCCCTGTGATGACTGTTTCTCATTAACCAAATATATTACTAATCATGAATGATTTCACATTAAACAAATAAAATGATACGAGTGATTCATTAACAAGATTTCAACTTTTACAACGCCCGACATAACACCTTATATATATAAGACTTGGAGTCCCACAGTTTACATGTCTACAGAGCCTCTAGGATACAAAAGGGAAATACAATACTTGCCGGTAACAAGGCTCCGGCTATACCTTTCAAAACCAAAATGAAATCCAAACCGAAGTGGCAAGAACCACACGAGGCCCCGAGGAAGAAAGGGGCTCACCAAGACGGGCAGTGGAAGGAGAAGAATACTACTGCCGACGAGCTGAAGTGCCTGCTACTGATCCACCTACAATCATGACACGAATGTAGCGCCCCGGCAAAAGGGACGTCAGTACACTTAAATTGTACTGGTATGTATGGACAAACTTTGTCCCAAGTAAACTCAAGCCATTAAATTACATCAACAATTAATTAAGCCAACCAACCATGTTTCCACATTTTCCTTATTTCAAATAATTCTCAACACAAAGCACTTTCTACGATCAACCAATTTAACAATAACCAATCAATCACGTAAAGCACAAGTAGTCAAACAAAGGGGCAATCGGTGCCCCACAGGTTGCAAACTCTCCTGCTGTCTCCTTTCACAATTTCACATTATTGATTTATGTATCAATTTTCAATAGCGATTTCGATCGCTTTCCATCTTTATTGCCCCTGACCACCCTTATTACCTCGGCCACCCTTATCACCCCAACCCACACCTTATTTCACCACGTCGCGGCGCGCGACACGACCCCGCCTTACAGTTGAAAACACAACAATTTCAAACAGCAGATAAGGTACTACACACAATTTCAACAAGTTCAAATAAGCAACTTGCACATTGTTTCATGTTCTCAATTACTTCTCAAGCCAATATCACGACCAAGTTACAATGTTTCCAAATTCAAGAATATTCACACATGTATATTCAACAATTTTCCATAATTCAAGTGTTTCATCTCTTTCCACAATAAACCAATTCTCAAGTGTTTCGATTTCTTTTCCACAAGGTGCCATATAGGCCATCATAATCATTATTCACAAATTCTTTACCCAATTCAACTCTCATTTACCTTTCGGTTCATATTTCTTACCACAACACTCATAGTTCAACAACAACTTTGAATATCCAACAACAACATCAATTAATCACATACAATTTCTCAAATCAACACATGCCAAACAATTTTACACATAAGAGCGATTTCACAAGAATCAAAATTAGCCATACATACCTGGTGATGATTTTTCCTCCTACTTTATGCTTACACAAGATATCCTACTCTTGCCAACCTTGTTCTTGAAGACTCTTACTTCTACTCACTTCTTTTTACTAGAAATCAAGTTCAATAATCATGCATGAGTGTAAAAATTCTATTTTTAAAAGCTATTATATGCAAACCTCTCTTTACCCAATTAAAACTGAAAATCAAAGAAAATAGTTAGGGTTTTTACCTTGAAAATATTGGGGAAGTTGAATCCTTGCCCTAGGATCCCTTGGAATTAAAATGATTGGAACAATCCTTGAAGATGCAAGATTTCTCTCTCTAAAAACCCTCTCTTCTCTCTCTAATTTTTGGTGAGATGATATGATAAAAATGAAGAAGAAAGGTGTTATATTAAAGAAGAGATCGGGTCAAAATGTTACAAAAATTGGGCCGGGGTCAATTATGCGGTCACTATGCGACCGCAGAACATACATGCGGTCCGCAAAGTGACCGCAAAATGGCCTCAAAAATTACAAGTTTCTGTTAAGGAATGCGGCCGGAATGCGGTCCGCATGTTTGATCTGCGGTCGCAAAATGCACCGCAGATTTGACATGCGATCGCATATCGACCGCACATTTGACGGATTTTTGAGAAACTCTCTGGAACGATTTGCGGTCACTATGCGGACCGCATGTTGATTCTGCGGTCGCAAAAGTGCACCGCAGATTGACATTTTTCTGGAAAAAATTTTATTCTACATTTTGAAACTTAAATCACTACCAGGGTCCGAACCGCGGCGAGCTTAGAATTCTACGCATTCCTAACACATCATTCGGACCATGACACCACATCTACTAGGTTTTATGCACAAAAATTTCACGGGGCCTTACATCCTCCCCCCCTTAAGATCATTCGTCCTCGAATGAGGATTTTGAAATAAATGAGTTGGTTTTGAAAGACATGATATGCAACCATCAAAATTTTGACTAACTCTTATATTTTAGAAAAATTTCACCAGAGTTTCCTTTGTATTATGGACATATCCACCTGTCAGAGGGCCCCCGAAACACATCACCAACAACAATATACAACAACACTATTCACAACTGGTATACACCTTCTTACCTCAACGAATGCACATATTCTATCACATTGTTACAATTGCACATAAACTAGTCACTTCAATGAATTCTTACCTTATTTAACCATTTTAACACACCATGTACGCTTAACAAATCATTACCAATCTACACTTACTATTAGTTGTTTATTAAACACGTAAATCTTTATAAGGCTTTCATTTATCAAGAACGGTTCAAGTGACCCAAGGTAACAACACATCTAACTCATTACAAATAAAGGAGACTTACTAATACTAAGAGGGAAACAACTTAGGCAAGATGACAACTACTAGGAGTAGGAGGGTCACCTAATTTCTTCTAGGCTTGATCAAACAAATGGGGGTACTTTTCTTTCATCTCTTTTTCTGCTTCCCATGTGGCCTCCTCAACTTGTTGACTTCGCCACAATACTTTAACAGAGAGGCAACTTCCTTATTTCTCAACTTACGGACTTGCCTATCAAGAATGGCGACTGGAACTTCTTCATATGACAAATCTTCATTAACCTCTATAGTTTCAACTGGCATGATGGTGGATGGATCTCCAATCACTTTCTTCAACATGGACACATGGAATACCGGGTGCACTGATGACATCTCAGGAAGCAACTCTAGCCTATAAGCAACTTGACCAATCCTTTGAACGATCCGATATGGCCCGACATACCTAGGACTCAATTTTCCTTTCTTCCCGAATCGCATGACTCCCTTCATAGGAGATACCCTCAAGAACACCCAATCATCGACTTGAAACTCCAAATCCCTTCGACGAACGTCTGCATAGGACTTTTGACGACTCTGTGCTGTTTTCATTCTCTCCCGAATAACTTTGACCTTTTCCATAGCTTCGTACACCATATCTGGCCCTAGCAATTCCGCTTCACCTACCTCAAACCACCCGATTGGCGATCTACATCTTCTCCCGTACAATGCCTCAAACGGGGCCATTTGAATGCTAGCATGATAGTTGTTATTGTAAGCAAATTCTATCAGTGGCAAGTGTTCATCCCAATTACCTTTAAAATCTAAGACACAAGCCCGCAACATATCTTCGAGCGTCTGAATGGTCCGCTCGGCCTGTCCATCGGTCTGTGGATGGAAAGCTGTGCTGAGATTCACCTGAGTTCCCAAACCTTGCTGAAACTTCTTCCAAAAGTTAGCGGTGAGCTGAGCCCCGCGATCTGAGATGATAGAAAGTGGAGTGCCATGAAGCCTTACTATCTCTTTGATGTACAATCTTGCATATTGCTCCGCAGTATCAGTGGACTTGACAGGCGGGAAGTGAGCTGATTTGGTGAGTCGATCCACTATCACCCATATTGAGTCAAACTTACGCTGAGTGCGAGGTAACCCTACCACGAAATCCATATTGATCATCTCCCATTTCCACCTTGGTATTTCTATAAGCTGAGTTAATCCACCGGGTCGTTGATGCTCGGCCTTCACTTGTTGACAATTCGGACATTTAGCTACAAAGCCTGCTACATCCCTTTTCATACCGTTCCACCAATAATTCTCCTTGAGATCGTGATACATTTTCGTTGAACCAGGGTGCACAGAATACCTGGAAGTATGAGCCTCTGCCATCACTCTTTCCGAAGCTCGTCCACATCCGGAACACATAGCCTATCTTGACACCGCAATACACCATCTTCGCTGCTGAGTACAAATGCTGAGGTCTTGTCATTCATAACTGCTTCCTTCACCCGAACCAATGCTGGATCCATGAACTGTTTTTCCTTGATTTCCGCAACCAATGATGATTCTGCTCCATTATGCACCAAGACATCCCCCTCGTCTGACGCCGAGATACGAACCCCCAAACTGGCTAATTGGTAAACCTCTCGAGCCAGGTGTCTCTGATCCACACCCAAATGAGCCAAACTACCCATGGATTTCCGACTAAGAGCGTCGACTACCACATTTGCCTTCCCTGGATGGTACAATATGTCCATATCATAGTCCTTGAGTAATTCTAACCACCGCCGCTGTCTCGGATTCAGCTCTTTCTGCTTGAACAAATACTGGAGGCTCTTGTGGTCTGAAAACACATCTACATGAACCCCATAAAGATAGTGTCGCCATATTTTCAAGGCAAACACAACAGCTGCAAGTTCCAAATCATGCGTCGGATAATTCTTCTCGTGGTTCTTGAGTTGTCTGGAAGCATAAGCTATAACCTTTCCGTGCTGCATCAATACACATCCCAAACCGACTCTGGAGGCATCACAATAGACTACAAATCCCTCTGTGCCTTCTGGCAAGGCCAATACCGGTGCCGAGGTCAATCTTGACTTCAATTCTTGGAAACTTTTCTCACATGCTTCGGACCACTGGAACTTAACTGCTTTCTGCGTCAATTTAGTCAATGGGGAGGCGAGGGTTGAGAATCCCTCTACAAACCTCCGATAGTACCCTGCCAGACCCAAAAAGCTGCGAATCTCTGTCGGGATCGTGGGTCTAGGCCAATCTTTCACTGCCGCAATCTTCTGAGGATCCACCATAATTCCCTCACTGGAAATAACATGCCCTAGAAAAGCTACGGACTCCGACCAAAACTCACATTTTGAGAACTTGGCATACAATTGATGCTGAAGAAGGGTCTGCAATGCTGCTCTGAGGTGAACGGCATGATCTTCCCTGCTCAGAGAGTAGATGAGAATATCGTCAATGAATACAATCACAAAGGAATCTAGGAATGGCTTGAAAACCCGATTCATAAGGTCCATGAAAGCTTGCTGGGGCATTGGTTAGCCCAAAAGACATAACCAAAAACTCAAAGTGACCATAACGAGTTCTGAAGGCGGTTTTAGGAATATCCTGCTCCCTGATTTTCAACTGGTGGTACCCGGACCGTAAATCAATCTTTGAGAAGAACCTCGCTCCCTGCAATTGGTCAAACGGATCATCCACTCGAGGCAATGGATATTTATTCTTAATGGTGACTTTGTTAAGCTGCCGATAATCAATACATATTCGAAGTGACCCATCCTTCTTTCTGACAAAGAGAACCGGAGCACCCCATGGCGACACACTCGGTCGGATGAACCCTTTCTCTAAAAAATCCCTCAACTGCTCCTTTAACTCCCTTAACTCTGCTGGCGCCATTCTGTAAGGTGGAATGGATATTGGCTGAGTATCTGGCATTACATCGATCCCGAAATCAATCTCCCTGTCCGGCGGGATGCCTGGAAGCTCATCTGGAAACACTTCAGGAAATTCATTCACAACTGGCACGGACTCGAGGGTAGGCACCTCTGAGGTGGTGTCCGTTACCCGAACCAGGTGATAGATACACCCCTTCTTAATCATCTTCGAAGCCTTAAGGTAGGAAATAAACCTACCCCTTGGCACCACACCATTTCCTCTCCATTCAATAACTGGCTCGTTAGGGAACTCGAGCCTCATAACTCTCGTTCGACAGTCAAGTTTGGCAAAGCACGAATAGAGCCAATCCATCCCCATAATTACATCAAAATCTACCATCCCAAGATCAATAAGATCGGCTGTGGTATCACGACCACCCACCGTAACAACACAATTCCTATAGACTCGTGAGGCTGTAATAGAATCACCAATAGGTGTCGACACAGAGAACGGCTCATGAAGCCGTTCGGGTTCTATCCCAAAACTTGAAGCAATGAATGGAGTAACATAAGACAAGGAGGACCCCGGATCAATAAGGGCATAGCAATCGATAGTCTGAACAGACAGGATACCTGTAACAACATCTGGAGAAGCCTCGGCATTTTGGCGGCCACTCAATGCATAGAATCGGCTAGGTCCACCCCTACCCTGAGCTCCACCCCTAGCTGCACCACGCCCCGCTGCTGCTGGAGTACGCGCTGATGATGTAGCAGCTGAAGAACCGGATGACTGAGCAGATCCCCTACCTATACCCTGACGGGGTGCACGGCAATCCCGCTGAATATGACCTCTCACCCCGCACCCGAAGCACACTGGAAGGTCAAGGTAGCAAGTTTTCGTATGAAATCTCCCACACTTGGGGCATGTAGGTCTCCCCTGCTGCCGGGATCTCACCCCAGGATGACCAGACTGACGAGACCTCCTACTCGTCCGAACCGAGTCTCGGAATAGCGCCTGGCCGATGATTGTGCACGGATGGCGGTGCACTCGCGGAGGACCGAGCATATGGTCGGGATGGCCACGAGGACCCCTCGCTGAAGTGATCTCCTCGAACGACCCGTTGACCAGGACCTGTTGCTACTTTCTCTTCTGCGCACGATCTTCGATTTCCTGGCCTTTGTGGCCCGAGCAAACCCCACAATCCTCCCATAGTTCATGTCCGAGTGCAAAGCTGCTGTGGCGGCCTCGTTCACCACCAAAGGGCTAAGGCCCTGAACAAGCCGTCGAACCCGGGCATCCATGGTCGACACTAAATGAGGAGCGTACTTGGACAACCTTACGAACTCGATGTGATACTCCCAAACACTCATACTGCCCCGTTTGAGAACCTCGAACTCGGTGGCACGGGCTGCCATTGCCTCGGCAGGGAAGAAGTGGTCCGTAAATGCATCCACGAACTCGTCCCGTCTGGCCGGAGGGCTCGCTTCCTCGCGGGAATCCTCCCGCGTTTCAAACCAGCGAACGTGCCGCTCCGCCTCGATCCGCAGAGGCCAACTCTACCCCTCCATATCCGTAGCCTTCATTACTCTAAGGGTCTTGTAGATCTCATCGAGGAATTCCTGTGGGTCAGCCTCTGGATCGGTGCCTGAAAATTCTGGAGGGGCCAATCGCAAGAGCTGGTGGACTCTGGAGCCAAGGAATCTCCCTGTCCGCTGGAGGATGCAAGGGGCATCATGGGATCTCCGGGCCTGGGCAGCCACTAGCCGTGTTAACATATGGATGGCTCCCTAAGTTCTTCGTTAGAAATACCAGAGCCCGACGCGGGAGCCGTGTCCGAGTCGAGAACACTGGCGGGAGGAATGGTGGCATCCTCGCCGCTGCTGAAATAGGGACACTTGGGTTTTGAACGGATGGGCCGAGGCAAATTCGGGGCTGGTGGGTCATTCTCTCCCACGGCATCGGGTACATGATTAACAGTTGCACTTGGGCCGGCATTGGCCCTAAGGCCGAGTCTAGCCTTCTTCTTAGGTGCCATATTCTGAAAATTTGGGAACAAGGCACGAATTAGACACAGGTATCTCCACATTGCATTTTACCGCACGACATAGATTAACAAAGAAGTAGGTAAATTCCTAAATGCCCGTGTAGCCCCCTACTTATATGATGTGGTCGACAACACACCTATAAGAAGGGCACTACTAGACACGGCTCCGAGACATCCTAGGACACTTTAAAACCTTAAGCTTTGATACCAAGTTTGTCACGCCCCAAATCGAGGAACATGACCGGCGCCTGACCGGGTTGCCCCAGTCAAGCGGACCTGGGTGCCTTTCATTCCCACGCGTTACCCCTGTGATGACTGTTTCTCATTAACCAAATATATTACTAATCATGAATGATTTCACATTAAACAAATAAAATGATACGAGTGATTCATTAACAAGATTTCAACTTTTACAACGCCCGACATAACACCTTATATATATAAGCCTGGAGTCCCACAGTTTACATGTCTACAGAGCCTCTAGGATACAAAAGGGAAATACAATACTTGCCGGTAACAAGGCTCCGGCTATACCTTTCAAAACCAAAATGAAATCCAAACCGAAGTGGCAAGAACCACACAAGGCCCCGAGGAAGAAAGGGGCTCACCAAGACGGGCAGTGGAAGGAGAAGAATACTACTGCGACGAGCTGAAGTGCCTGCTACTGATCCACCTACAATCATGACACGAATGTAGCGCCCCCGGCAAAAGGGACGTCAGTACACTTAAATTGTACTGGTATGTATGGACAAACTTTGTCCCAAGTAAACTCAAGCCATTAAATTACATCAACAATTAATTAAGCCAGCCAACCATGTTTCCACATTTTCCTTATTTCAAATAATTCTCAACACAAAGCACTTTCTACGATCAACCAATTTAACAATAACCAATCAATCACGTAAAGCACAAGTAGTCAAACAAAGGGGCAATCAGTGCCCCACAGGTTGCAAACTCTCCTGCTGTCTCCTTTCACAATTTCACATTATTGATTTATGTATCAATTTTCAATAGCGATTTCGATCGCTTTCCATCCTTATTGCCTCTGACCACCCTTATTACCTCGGCCACCCTTATCACCCCAACCCACACCTTATTTCACCACGTTGCGGCGCGCGACACGACCCCGCCTTACAGGTGAAAACACAACAATTTCAAACAGCAGATAAGGTACTACACACAATTTCAACAAGTTCAAATAAGCAACTTGCACATTGTTTCATGTTCTCAATTACTTCTCAAGCCAATATCACAACCAAGTTACAATGTTTCCACAATTCAATAATATTCACACATGTATATTCAACAATTTTCCATAATTCAAGTGTTTCATCTCTTTCCACAATAAACCAATTCTCAAGTGTTTCGATTTCTTTTCCACAAGGTGCCATATAGGCCATCATAATCATTATTCACAAATTCTTTACCCAATTCAACTCTCATTTACCTTTCGGTTCATATTTCTTACCACAACACTCATAGTTCAACAACAACTTTGAATATCCAACAACAACATCAATTAATCACATACAATTTCTCAAATCAACACGTGGCCAAACAATTTTACACATAAGGGCGATTTCACAAGAATCAAAATTAGCCATACATACCTGGTGATGATGTTTTTCCTCCTACTTTATGCTTACCCAAGATATCCTACTCTTGCCAACCTTGTTCTTGAAGACTCTTACTTCTACTCACTTCTTTTTACTAGAAATCAAGTTCAATAATCATGCATGAGTGTAAAAATTCTATTTTTAAAAGCTATTATATGCAAACCTCTCTTTACCCAATTAAAACTGAAAATCAAAGAAAATAGTTAGGGTTTTACCTTGAAAATATTGGGGAAGTTGAATCCTTGCCCTAGGATCCCTTGGAATTAAAATGATTGGAACAATCCTTGAAGATGCAAGATTTCTCTCTCTAAAAACCCTCTCTTCTCTCTCTAATTTTTGGTGAGATGATATGATAAAAATGAAGAAGAGGTGTGTTATATTAAAGAAGAGATCGGGTCAAAATGTTACAAAAATCTGGGCCGGGGTCAATTATGCGGTCACTATGCGACCGCAGAACACACATGCGGTCCGCAAAGTGACCGCAAAATGGCCTCAAAAATTACAAGTTTCTGTTAAGGAATGCGGCCGGAATGCGGTCCGCATGTTTGATTCTGCGGTCGCAAAAGTGCACCGCAGATTGACATGCGATCGCATATCGACCGCACATTGGACACAATTTTGGGCAACTCTCTGGAACGATTTGCGGTCACTATGCGGACCGCATGTTGATTCTGCGGTCGCAAAAGTGCACCGCAGATTGACATTTTTCTGGAAAAATTTTTATTCTACATTTTGAAACTTAAATCACTACCAAGGGTCCGAACCGCGGCGAGCTTGCGAGAATTCTACGCATTCCTAACACATCATTCGGACCATGACACCACATCTACTAGGTTTTATGCACAAAAATTTCACGGGGCCTTACAACTTTGGTATAGATTTCAGCAAATAATAGGTACTAACTTGTATTACAAGTTAGAAAATAAGGGGTAAAAAAATAAAATAAGTACTAAAGAGTAAAATGAAAAATCTGAAGTTATACCCTAAGTTTGCCTATAAATAGGCATTCATTTGCCTTGTATAACAAGTTTTGGAACCTCCACATTTCCCTCCCCAACTTCCTCTTCAAATCTCAGATTTGATTTTCGAAATTCAAAACATAAAACTCCAAAAACAATATAAACATTAGTAAACATCCAAAATATCACTGTTTCATTGATAAAAAATAGCTCAATTACTCTGTTATGTTCTGCATTTAGCTGTTCAAGGCCTTTGAAAGTCACTTAGTCAATTTTGTGGATCAATATTTGCTTCCTGTTGATTTTTTGAATCCTCCTGGATTGTTGATTCAATTTCCCGAAGTTGCTCGCTGCTATTGACTATTTTCTGTTTCTAACTTTCCTCTATTTCTTATAATTCAAGGTATACGTTTAAATCTCTAATGGTAGAGTCTGGGAAATTTGTAATTGAAGCTCTTGTTGGAATAAAATCCGAGTTGTTCATAATTTTTTTAAACACTGATTGGTATATCCTTCATGTGATAGTTATTGTTGTTGGTGATTGTGAGCACGTGATTTTTACCCTACACACGAGTTATTCCTATAAAATTCAAAAATAAATGATTTTTCATTATTTTTATAAATTTTGTGTGAATTTTGTGTTAGTTGTTTGCATGTTATTTGCGTGTGATAAATGAAAATACAAAAATTTGCATCTTTAGGAAATTAATTCATTTTTAACAAATTAAAGAAAAAATCAAAAAAATTAGTTAGCTTTTTAAAATTGAAAATTGCCAAAAATTAGTTAGTTTTAATTAGTTCTAAATAATTATTAAAATATAATAAAATAAAAAAAAATACAAGTTAGAGTGTCACGACCCCAAATCCGGTCGTGATGGCGCCCAGCACATTGCTAAGCCAGCCTGACCAATCCATATCAACCACGGAGCTAGAAGCTCTCTTTAACCCATTTAAGCAAATTAATTCAAGAAATAATAGCGATATATGTAACGAAAACGGGGAACCAAGTCCCATAATACATCAACTCCCATAGACCAAGGGTCAAGAGTTATGAGCCTCTACTGAACATGAGTGTATAAAGATTTACAAGATACCAAGTGCGGAAAGAAAAGTCAATACAAAATCAAGACAGTAAGAAGGAATATCGGGTCCTGCGGACTCTGCAGCTACCTCGTATATCCCACAGATGTCGCCTCGCACAGCTACTGGATCACTGCTGAGAGGTACTTGGATCTGCACACAAGGTGCAGGGAGTAAAATGAGTACTGCCAGACTCAGTGGTAATAAACAAGGGTAAGACAGCGCAGATAAGAAATCCGCAATAAAGCACTATGTAAAGCTATAATCAGCTACCCTGTCATAGAATCAATCTTCACTGTACATGTACCAACAAATACCAATAAATAGCATAACAGCTAGCAGATGTAGCTAAATGCAATGCAATGCATGATATGACTGCTACGGCGTGTAGCCCGATCCTTTTGGGTACCCGTGCTCACTGGGGGTGTCGAGACTCCGGAGGGGCTCCTACAGCCCAAGCACAATATCAATATCACACCTGCTGCGGCGCGCAGCCCGATCCATATATCACTGCGGCGTGCAGTCCGATCCATTCATGTGTATGCATATGCAGCCTCGCAGGCTCAAAAATAGTTTTTGAAATCTCTTTTATCATTTTTCAGTTGGAAAACAGTAATGTCAAGTTCCAGAGATTGGAATTGGCATAATAACAAAATAGCTGCGGACTAGTAGTAAACTAGCATGTCTATATGATAAGACAATGATAACGATCCTCGCGGGATCCAATAACTGGCTCACGGCCCACATGTATACTCAACCGCCCGAGAAGGGGGTTCCTCGGCTCAAGAGTGGCCATTATCACAATATATATATATACAACCATCCGAGAAGGAGGTTCGACGGCTCGAGAATAGCCAATAATACAGTATCAACAGGTCGGACTAATATATAGTCTCCGGTTCATGATCGACCCCGCACTCTCAAGAGTGTGCGTGTCTCGCCGCTATACAGCGTCACAAAGTGGTATACCGGGGTTTCGAACCCGCTGGTCATCACCCACATCTATTACTCACCTCAATACAGCGCGACGACTATTCCGCAATGCCCTTGCCACGAGAATCAAGCTCCGCACGCGTAGAATCTGATCCAATACAGTAGAAATACAACAAATTAGGCCAATGGGACTACATCCAATCAATACAACTCAATTTACATCAAAATTCCCAAAGTTGTCAAAACCCGACTTTCGGTACGCTTATCGAAAAATCACGAAAGTTACATATTCGGAACCCTCATCTCAATACGAGTCTAAGCATATCAATTTTACCAAATTCGGACTCCATTTGCCCATTCAAAACCTTGATTTTCTAAAGTTCAAGCCTAGGGCTAAATCCTCCATAAATCACCCCAAATTCCTCCATTTTCATGATATAATTGCATAATATTATCAATACTAATCATAGTTTAAGTCCATAGTTGATTACCTGATGATTTCCCTTGAATTTCTCTTCAAAATCGCCCAAATCGCCTCTAAAGCCGAGACCCAAATGTGTGAAATGTTCTGAAATTTTTCTAACTTCGGATACACTTAACTTATAGCGATTTTCGCTTCTGCGGAAGAATTTCCGCTCCTACGAGTCCGTATCCGCGACCAAAGGGTCGCTTCAGCGATTCCAGGCCTAGCCGGCCAATTCCGCTTCTGCGAGAAAAGGACCGCTTAAGCGCGTCCGCTTCTGCGATGAAACGTCCGCTTCTGCGAAAACATCCGCTTCTGCGCTCCAGAGTCCGCTCCTGCGGACTCGCCCAGGCGGTCAAGTGTCCGCTTCTGCGGACCTTCCCATTTTCTTCTCGTCCGCTTCTGCGATCACTGGCTCGCACCAGCGATGCCGCTTCAGCGGAAAGGAGTCCGCTTCTGCGGAGCCAAGCGCCCCTGCGCCCCTCGTCCGCTTCTGCGGACTCGCTCCTGCGCCCATAATTCCGCAGGAGCGGAAACAACAGAAACAGAATCCCAACCTGCAATTTCCATGATTTTCTTCCGTTTAACCATCCGAAAACACCCCGAGGCCCCCGGGACCCCAACGAAAACCACCAACATACTCCAAAACATGATACGAACTTGTTCCAATCATAAAAACACCATCCTAAACATTAAAATCACCAATTACACACGGATTCAAGCCTAAATTCTTTAAAACATTCCGAATTACACAATCAATCAAAAACTCGACTAAACGACGTCCGAATGACTTGAAATTTTGCAGGCACATCCAAAATCACCTAACGGAGCTACTGCAACTGTCGGAATTCCATTCCGACCCCCGGATCAAAATCTCACCTACCGTTCGGATTTCGCTAAAATTCAACCTTAGCCAATTCAAGCCTATTTCTACACCGGACCTCCAAATTCAATTCCGATCGCTCCCCTAAGTCACAAATCACCTCCCGGAACTAACCGAATCATCAGAATCCGATTCCGAGCACTCTAACCAAATAGTCAACTCCGGGTTGACTTTTCCTTATTCAAGTCTCCTTCAAAAAGGCTATATGCCTCATTTTCAATCCAATTCACTCCTAACTCACCCGATAGACTTTAACAACGATATAAAAGCATAAAACATACAATTTCAACATAACGGGGTGGTAATTCACGTGACGACGGGCCGGGTCGTCACATTCTCCCCATCTTAAGCAAACGCTCGTCCTCGAGCGGGTCAAGAATCATACCTGAAGTCTCAAAAGTGAGGATAACTGCTCCGCGTCTCCCGCTCGATCTCCCAAGTGGCCTCCTCCACGGGTCGACCTCTCCACTGAACCTTAACTGATGCAATCTCCTTGGACCTCAATTTTCTCACCCGACGACCCAAAATAGCAATAGGCTCCACATCATAGGATAGATCACCATCAAGCTGAATGGTACTGAAGTCTAATACATGAGACGGATCTCCAATGTACTTCCGGAGCATAGACACATGGAATACTGGATGAACGCTGGATAAGCTGGGCGGCAAGGCCAACTCATATGCCACCTCTCCGACTCTCCTAAGTATCTCAAAAGGACCAATGTACCTGGGACTCAACTTTCCTTTCTTCCCGAACCTCATGACACCCTTCATAGGTGAAATCTTCAACAATACTCTGTCACCAACCATGAAAGACAACTCTGGAACTCTACGGTCCGCATAACTCTTCTGACGAGACTGTGCTGTACGAAGCCTCTCCTGGATCAACTTTGCTCTATCCAGAGCATCCTGGACTAACTCAGTCCCTATCAATCTAACCTCACCAGGCTCAAACCATCCCACAGGGGATCTACACCGCCTGCCATACAATGCCTCGTACGGGGCCATCTGAATACTCGACTGGTAGCTGTTGTTGTAGGCAAACTCAGCAAGTGGTAGGAACTCATCCCACGAACCACCAAAATCAATCACACAAACTCGCAACATATCCTCCAAGATCTGAATAGTGCGCTCAGACTGTCCGTCTGTCTGGGGGTGAAATGCTGTACTCAACTCAACCCGCGTACCCATCTCTCGCTGAAATGCTCTCCAAAACTGAGAAGTGAACTGAGTACCCCTGTCGGATATGATAGACACTGGAACTCCATGCAGCCGAACAATCTCTCGAATAAAGATCGCTGCCAACCGCTCCGATGAGTAGGTAGTACTAACTGGAATGAAGTGAGCTGACTTGGTCAGTCTATCCACAATCACCCATACAGAATCAAACTTCCTCGCCGTCCGAGGGAGTCCAGTAACAAAATCCATAGTGACTCTCTCCCATTTCCACTCGGGAATAACAATGCGCTGAAATACACCACCAGGCCTCTGGTGCTCGTACTTAACCTGCTGACAGTTGAGGCACCGTGCTACATGTCCGACAATGTCCATTTTCATCTTTCTCCACCAATAGTGTTGTTTCAAATCTTGATACATCTTCGCGGCTCCTGGATGGATAGAATACCGCGAGCTATGGGCCTCCTCCAGAATCAACTCACGAAGGCCATCAACATTGGGCACACATATCCGACCCTGCATCCTCAATACGCCGTCACTATCAATGGTGACATCTCTAGCGTCATCATGCTGAACTCTGTCCCTAAGGAAAGCCAAATGTGGATCATCATACTGGCGCTCACGAATACGATCATATAGAGATGACCGAGATACAACACAAGCCAATACCCTGCTGGGCTCCGAAATATCTAACCTCACTAGCCGATTGGCTAGCACCTGAACATCATAAGCAAATGGCCTCTCCTCGGTTGGAATATATGCCAAGCTCCCCATACTGACCGCCTTCCAGCTCAAAGCATCGGCCACCACATTGGCCTTCCCCGGATGATATAATATAGTGATATCATAATCCTTAAGCAACTCAAGTCATCTCTGCTGTCTCAAATTAAGGTCTTTCTGTTTGAACAAGTGCTGGAGGCTACGATGGTCGGTATACACCTCACATGACACACCGTACAAATAGTGCCTCCAAATCTTCAAGGCATGAACAATGGCGGCTAGCTCCAAGTCATGAACAGGATAGTTCTTCTCATGTGGCTTCAACTGCCGAGAAGCATAAGTTATCACCTTACCTTCCTGCATCAATACACAACCTATCCCCACTCTCGAGGCATCGCAATAAATAGTATATGAACCTGAAGCTGATGGCAACACTAATACTGGAGCTGTGGTCAAAGCTGTCTTGAGCTTCTGAAAGCTCTCCTCACACTCATCCGACCACACGAATGGTGCACCCTTCTGCGTCAACCTGGTCAAGGAAGAAGTAATGGATGAAAATCTCTGAAGAAACCGGCGATTATACCCTGCTAAACCAAGGAAAATCCTGATCTCTGTAGCTGAGGATAGTCTAGGCCAACTCCGCACCGCCTCTATCTTTTCGGGTCAACCAGAATACCATCACGAGACACCACATGACCCCAGAAATGCTACGGACTCGAGCCAAAACTCGCACTTGGAGAATTTAGCATATAGCTTCTCCTCTCTCAATCTCTGCAACACAATACTCAAATGCGGAGCATGCTCCTCCTGACTACGGGAGTAGACTAGAATGTCATCAATGAACACAATCACAAATGAATCCAAATAAGGCATGAACACACTGTTCATCAGATGCATAAATGCTGCTGGGGCGTTGGTCAGCCTAAAAGACATCACAAGAAACTCATAATGACCATATCGGGTCCTGAATGCAGTCTTCATAATATCCGAGTCCCTGATCTTCAGCTGATGATAGCTTGAACGAAGATCGATCTTAGAAAACACCCTTGCACCCTGTAACTGATCAAACAAATCATCTATGCGCGGTAGAGGGTACTTGTTCTTCACCGTCACTTTGTTCAATTGCCTATAATCAATACACATTCGCATGGAACCATCTTTCTTTTTAACAAATAATACCGGCGCACCCACGGAGACACACTAGGACGGATGAAACCCTTATCCATAAGTTCTTGAAGTTTCTCTTTCAGTTCTTTCAACTCAGCTGGTGCCATCCGATAAGGAGGAATGGATATAGGCTGAGTGCCCGGCACCAAGTCAATGCCAAAATCAATATCCCTGTCCGGCGGCATGCCCGGCAGGTCCGAAGGGAATACATCTGGGAAGTCCCTCACAACAGGTACAGAATCAATGCTAGGAGATTCAGCTCCCACATCTCTCACAAAAGCTAAGTACGATAAACACCCTTTTTCAACCATCCTATGAGCTTTTAAGAACGAAATAACACGGCTAGGGATGAAATCAGTCGAACCCCGCCACTCAATCTAAGAAATACCAGGAATGGCCAACGTAACTGTCTTAGCATGACAGTCCAATATAGCATGGTACGGAGACAACCAGTCCATACCCAATATAACATCAAAGTCCACCATCTCCAACAATAACAAATCTGCCTGGGTCTCCAGACCCCCAATAGATATAACACAGGATCTATAGACATGATCCATAACAATCGTATCACCCACGGGGGTGGATACATGAACAGGTAAATCAAGACTACCACGAGTCGCACCCAAATGATGTGCAAAATAAGAGGACACGTAAGAATATGTGGATCCTGGATCAAATAGAATAGAGGCATCTCTGTGACAGACAGAAATGATACCTGTAATCACTGCATCAGAGGCAAGTGCATCACGCCTGTCAGGAAGTGCATAGAATCGTGCCTGGCCTCCACCAGATCTCTCCTCGCCCCTGGGGAGACCACGAGAAGACTGACCTCCACCTCTACTAGACTGAGATGGTGCTGAAGAGGAGGGCTGATCCCTCTGCTGAGTCCTGCCCCTACGTAGTTGAGGGCAATGTCTCCTCATGTGGCCAAACTCACCACACTCATAACATGCACCTGGTGCTGGAGAAGTAGGTGCTGCACTCTGGGCTGGGAGGGCACTAAGTGATGACTGACCCTGCTGAAACCCCTGTCGACCACGACCATAAGAACCTCCGCTCTGCTCTGGGCGGCCTGAATGAGAAGGTCTAGATGAGCGACCTCGGCTCTGCTGGGAATGCCCTCTAGATGGAGCACCACCGAAACTACCAGAACTACGAGGCCTCTTGGCCTCCCGCTCCTCTCTCTCTCGGCGACGATCCGCCTCGATGGAGCGTGCCATATCAGCTACCTGCTCAAACGATGATGACAGAACTCGCTCGCCGGTCATAAGAATACGGATAGAGTAGTTGAGGCCATCAATGAACCTCCTGATCCTCTCCCTATCAGTGGGGATCATCCATGTGGCATGCCTAGCCAACCGAGTGAATCTAAGCTCATACTGGGTCCCAGACATGTCGCCCTGAATCAACCACTCGAGCTGGCGACGTAGCTCCTCGCGACGAGGCTGAGGTACATATTTCTCTAGAAAGAGAGTAGAGAACTGCCGCCATGTGAGAGGTGCTGCTCCTGGAGGCCTACGCCTCTCAAACTCCTCCCACCAATCAAATGCGGAACCGTAAACCGAAATGTAGTAAATGAAACTCCGCCTGGACTCGAGAATACCAGCCGTACGCGGCATCTTCGACACTTATCCAAGAAACCCGGGCATCCTCGCCCTCGACGCCTACCGAAATGGGGTGGCTGAAGTCTACCAAATCTCTCAAGACGACGCTGCTCGTCCTCGGGCATAACTTGAACCATATGCTCTGGAGCTGGAGCTGGTGCAGGTGGAGGAATAACCGGTGCAACCACCTGAGCGGGGACCGCCTCTGGCGTCTGAAGTCCCTGAACAACCGGGTCAGGTGTGCGAGCTGCAGGGGTCTGTTGACCACCCCCTGTCTGAGATGTCGCTACGGTGGCGGTAGCTGAAACTACCCGAGCCAAGCCGGAACACACCGATAATATCCGAGCAGAGTCTCCCGAAGACCGGGAATAACGATAGATATAGTCCGGCCTCGAACCGGAGCTGCTGGAGCATCGACCACCGGGGGCCGCTCCTGAACCGGTACAACGGGCGGGTCGGCTGGGCACCGCCTCGGCCGCCCTACCTCTACCTCTAGCACGACCTCGCCCACGGCCTCTAACAGGTGGCAATGGAGGTCGTCCACCTCGTCCCGATGCTCGCGTTCTCGCCATCTGCGAGAGAATAGAATATAGAAGTTCAGTTCTCAGGACAACAAGATCGCACGACCGAGTTCAAGAAAAGTGAAGTTTTCCTAAAGGTTCGCAGCCTCCCGAGGATAAGTACAGGCGTCCCCGTACCGATCCACAAGACTCTACTAACCGGCTCAAGACTCATGAGGCCTAGTAAACCTAGGCTCTGATACCAACTTGTCACGACCCCAAATCCGGTCGTGATGGCGCCAAGCACATTGCTAAGCCAGCCTGACCAATCCATATCAACCACGGAGCTAGAAGCTCTCTTTAACCCATTTAAGCAAATTAATTCAAGAAATAACAGCGATATATGTAACGAAAACGGGAACCAAGTCCCATAATACATTAACTCCCATAGACCAAAGGTCAAGAGTCATGAGCCTCTACTGAACATGAGTGTATAAAGATTTACAAGATACCAAGTGCGAAAAGAAAAGTCAATACAAAATCAAGACAGTAAGAAGGAATATCGGGTCCTGCGGACTCTGCAGCTACCTCGTATATCCCACAGATGTCGCCTCGCACAGCTACTGGATCACTGCTGAGAGGTACCTGGATCTGCACACAAGGTGTAGGGAGTTAAAATGAGTACTGCCAGACTCAGTGGTAATAAACAAGGGTAAGACAGCGCAGATAAGAAATCCGCAATAAAGCACTATGTAAAGCTATAATCAGCTACCCTGTCATAGAATCAATCTTCACTGTACCTGTACCAACAAATACCAATAAATAGCATAACGGCTAGCAGATGTAGCTAAATGCAATGCAATGCATGATATGACCGCTACGGCGCGTAGCCCGACTCCAATTTTGGGTACCCGTGCTCACTGTGGGGGTTCAGACTCGGAGGGGCTCCTACAGCCCAAGCACATCTCATAGAGATTTCCTGCGGCGTGCAGTCCGATCCAACATATATCTCGCTGCGGCGTGCAGCCCGATCCACTACTAGTCAGCTAATATGCAGATACAGCCTCGCAGGCTCAAAAGTAGTTTTTGAAAACTCTTTTATCATTTTTCGGTTGGAAAACAGTAATATCAAGTTCCAGAGATTGGAATTGGCATGATAACAAAAATAGCTGCGGACTAGTAGTAAACTAGCATGTCTATATGAAAAGACAATGATAACGATCCTCGCGGGATCCAATAACTGGCTCACGGCCCACATGTATACTCAACCGCCCAAGAAGGGGGTTCCTTGGCTCAAGAGTGGCCATTATCACAATATATATATATACAACCATCCGAGAAGGAGGTTCGACGGCTCGAGAATAGCCAATAATACAGTATCAACAGGTCGGACTAATATATAGTCTCCAGTTCATGATCGACCCCGCACTCTCAAGAGTGTGCGTGTCTCGCCGCTATACAGCGTCACAAAGTGGTATATCGGGGTTTCGAACCCGCTGGTCATCACCCACATCTATTACTCACCTCAATACGGCGCGACGACTATTCCGCAATGCCCTTGCCACGAGAATCAAGCTCCGCACGCGTAGAATCTGATCCAATACAGTAGAAATACAACAAATTAGGCCAATGGGACTACACCCAATCAATACAACTCAATTTACATCAAAATTCCCAAAGTTGTCAAAACTCGACTTTCGGTACGCTTATCGAAAAATCACGAAAGTCACATATTTGGAACCCTCATCTCAATACGAGTCTAAGCATATCAATTTTACCAAATTCGGACTCCATTTGCCCATTCAAAACCTTGATTTTCTAAAGTTCAAGCCTAGGGCTAAATCCTCCATAAATCACCCCAAATTCCTCCATTTTCATGATATAATTGCATAATATTATCAATACTAATCATAGTTTAAGTCCATAGTTGATTACCTGATGATTTCCTTGAATTTCTCTTCAAAATCGCCCAAATCGCCTCTAAAGCCGAGACCCAAATGTGTGAAATGTTCTGAAATTTTTCTAACTTCTGATACACTTAACTTACAGCGATTTTCGCTTCCGCGGAAGAATTTCCGCTCCTACGAGTCCGTATCCGCGACCAAAGGGTCGCTTCAGCGGTTCCAGGCCTAGCCGGCCACTTCCGGTTCTGCGAGCAAAGGGCCGCTTAAGCGCCTCCGCTTCTGTGATGGAACTTCCGCTTCTGCGGAAACATCCGCTTCTGCGCTCCAGAGTCCGCTCCTGCGGACTCGCCCAGGCGGTCAAATGTCCGCTTCTACGGACCATTCCCATTTTCTTCTCGTCCGCTTCTACGATCACTGGCTCGCACCAGCGATGCCGCTTCAGGCGGAAAGGAGTCCGCTTCTGCGGAGCCAAGCGCCCCTGCGCCCCTCGTCCGCTTCTGCGGACTCGCTCCTGCGCCCATAATTCCGCAGGAGCGGAAACAACAGAAACAGGATCCCAACCTGCAATTTCCATGATTTTCTTCCGTTTAACCATCCGAAAACACCCCGAGGCCCCCGGGACCCCAACGAAAACCACCAACATACTCCAAAACACGATACGAACTTGTTCCAATCATAAAAACACCATCCTAAACATTAAAATCACCAATTACACACGGATTCAAGCCTAAATTCTTTAAAACAATCCGAATTACACAATCAATCAAAAACCCGACTAAACGACGTCCGAATGACCTGAAATTTTGCAGGCACATCCAAAATCACCTAACGGAGCTACTGCAACTGTCGGAATTCCATTCCGACCCCCGGATCAAAATCTCACCTACCGATCGGATTTTGCCAAAATTCAACCTTAGCCAATTCAAGCCTATTTCTACACCGGGCCTCCAAATTCAATTCCGATTGCTCCCCTAGCTCACAAATCACCTCCCGAAACTAACCGAATCATCAGAACGTGATTCCGAGCACTCTAACCAAATAGTCAACTCCGGGTTGACTTTTCCTTATTCAAGTCTCTTTCAAAAAGGCTATATGCCTCATTTTCAATCCAATTCACTCCTAACTCACCCGATAGACTTTAACACTGATATAAAAGCATAAAACATACAATTTCAACATAACGGGGTGGTAATTCCCGTGACGACGGGCCGGGTCGTCACATAGAGTAAAGAAAACAAGGGAAAAAACAAAGAATAGAAGTAATGGGCCAATAACCCAAAAATCCCGGCCCAAACCGGGCAAAATCGCCCCAGCCCACACGCCCAACTTACCCGGCCCAACCCCATCTCCCATCTTTCAATCTGGACCGCTGATGATACTTTATCCAACGGTCCAAAGCATTACCCTAATTCTAATTAACCAAACCCCCCCCCCAAACCCTAAATTACATTCATTTGTTATACCTCTTCAAAGACCAGCCGCCTCCCGCCTGTCGCCACCGTCCGCCGCCGCCGGAAATCGCCCCACGGCGGTTCCGGCGGTCCAAACCACCCAAATTTAACACCATAGAACCACCTTAACCCCCTCTCTTCGAATCCATGCACGGTTTGGTTTGAATCAACCTAGAACCTCTCGAATCTTCGATTGAAGATTCGAACCAAACTAAAACCGACGCCAAACCACCCCAAATTTATACCACACCTTCGCCGGACCTTCCCCATGTCAATGCCAAACTTGGTTTGGCTCAAATATAACCGGAAACCGTCGAACCCCAAAACACATGTCCAAGAACCCTAAAAACCGAAAAGAGATGTAATTTGCCGGATTTCATTAAATTGGGGTCTAATAGACCTTAATTGGATTGTTTTTACTTAAAAAACATTTCAATTAAAGTCTTTTCGACCCCGAATGCAAAGACCCAAGTCGGCCGAGCCCTTTCTTCTTCGAAGGTATTTGTTTTCTTCTTTGTTTTGTTTAATTATACTCGTCGCTTTAGTAGTTCTCGATTGTTGTTGATTTCGTTGAGATTCGGATGCCATTTTCTTTTCTCTTCTCATCTCTTTGGGACCTTTTATTTGGTCGATCTATTAGTTGTTATTCTTCGCTATTAACGGGTAATTGTGAGTCGAATTAGATTCGTTGTTAATATCGTTAAGTTGTTTGATGTTGAATTTACAAAGTGCTATCCAAAATTTGTGTGATCACTGCTTGTCGGCTTTGGTTATTGATTACATATATCGTAATCGGCTAATCGAATGTTGTCAAATACGTGTTCACGTCAATTAGCGTCGTCGATTAGTTAGCTTCGTATTCTTTTTTTTCTTTCTCTCTTCTTTGGCCGAGAATACTGTTTTGGTGGTTATCAATTCTAAGATTCTGTTTTGTCTATTTGATTACCAATGTTGTCGAATACGTGTTCGCGTCGATTAGCGTCGTCGAACAATTAGCTTCGTATTCCCCGGCACTTGGCCGAGAATTCTTGGTTCACTGCTTTTGCAATTGTTTGGATATCAAATGTACATGCCGTAATCGTTTAATCGAATGTTTGACGATTAGTTTTTTGAGTATGTTTGTTAGCACATTAAGACAGTAATCGAATCAAGAAATTTGGAGTTTGTTGTGACTTTGGATTAGAGGTGTTTGAAAGCTTTGTGTTTGTTGTTTGTTTGTTGTTGTGACTGTTTGATGATTTTAAGATCAGACTTCACAGTGTGTTAAATAACACAGGGATTCCAGGGGTAATTTAGAGTTCAAATTTTTCTAAAATGATTAGTTTAATTGTTCTGTCCAGTAGGTACTGAGGAACACCTAAATTAATACATTGTGAGTGCCCTAAGAGTTGTAAAGAAAAGATAACATGGAATGATGATAAAAGTGGGCTGCCAGCATCAGTTTTAAAATACTTTGAATATTTTTAAAAAGAAAAACAGCAGGGAGGAATGATGAAAAGGGTTAAGGGGGTTCACATGGGCTAAGGGAATAACATGGGGAAAGCTGGAACACTTTAGAAAAAAAGGGGGGTCTGTTTTGATCTATAAAAGGAGAGACATTTTTGAGATATAAGAAGAGATACACAGACTCACACTCACAGAAGACTCTCTGGAAAATACATTCTCACATTTTGAGACAGATACATAACACTCAGATAGAAAACACTGAGTATACACACATTCACAGCATAGACACTCACGTACACTCATACAAATACACATAAGTATTCACTGCTTGCTGTGGTTCTCCTGCTGTTGCTATCATTCTTCTGCTGCTGTTGTTTTTTTGCTGCATGCTATCATTTTGCTGCCTGCTGGTTGTGGTTGAACTGCCTGCTGTGTGTGTTGTCCTTCTGTTACTTCAGTTGTTGTTGTGGCTGTTTGTTGTTGTGTTGTTGCTATCATTCTGTTGCTGCGGTTGTTGTTGTGGCTGTGGTTGTTGTTAGTTGCTATCTGCTGCTGCTGACTCGCCTCTCTTTCCTCTTGTTGTAATTCAATCTCCAGGTACATATCTTTGGACTTGGCACTCTTGTACCAGAAAATTTGAAATGAAAAGCTATCTTTGAATCCTTTTAGTTGAAGCTATTACATAGATAGTCCTGTTTAGCTATTTATCAAACTAAAGACTGTTAGCAAAAATAGATATTGTGTAGTTATTTGTTTAAAGGATTAGAAATGCATATAGTCTTGTATGTTTACTTAGCTCTTACTTCGGCATGTATGAATTGAAATAAAATCCGCCGGGCTTGTATTATTTATCATTGTAAACTTGATTTATTTTGAGATTGTTGACTCAAATAGACATTTTTTATCTATACTTAATTAGTTTCTGTTCTTGTTAGTACATGTTCGGGACTCGTGTAAGTTAAAACTAGCCAATTCGGCTTGGGATTGCTTTTGATATTTTATAGGTAATTGTTTAAAGTCAAAGTGATTTGAACATATTTAAAGTGTTGGTTTGATTAATGTTAGCTATTAATATAAGATGTTTGGGATCATTTTCGAGGTCTTCCTTGAAATCTATTTGTAATTAAGCAAACAAGATGAGTTAGCCTATGCTTTAAATGCCAATGTTAGGTCAATTTCAATCGTATAGTTTGAATTTCGCCAATTAACATCGGATTAAGGATAGTAAAAATCCAAAGTAAACATTTTGCTTTAAATAATGGACTAAGGTGAATTATTTCTATTTCGCGTATTTTGATTAATTTTTCGTTAGTTTATTTTTTTTTATTTTTAATCTCCGGCCTTAAGTCAAAAAGCTATGAAATAATACATCATTTGGTATGGGTCTTTAATTGGAAATAATCTTAAGGGATATACTGTTAAATAAATTGATTTTTGGCTTAGTCTTACAATGGCTTTAATCGGCATAGCTGCAAAATAAGTAATTCGAATACCTTTTTATTTGTCAAAAGTTCGAGTCTATGTTGTAATTAGTTTTTTTTTTGTTTTTCTTTGGGTCCGTTTTTCAAATTAATAGAGCGGTTTGAAGTTTAATTAGAGCATAAAATTTATAAACATGTATAAAATCAGGAATCTTTAGCCATTTATAATAATTGAAGCGACCGTGCTAGAACCACGGGATCTGAGGGTGCCTAACACCTTCCCTCGGGTCAACAGAATTCCTTACTTAGAATTTCTGGTTCGCGGACTTCATTTGGAAAGTCGAAATTTCCTCGATTCGGGATTTAAATAAATCGGTGACTTGGGACACCTTAATTTATTCCAAGTGGCGACTCTTAAAAAATAAATAAAATAATCCCGTTTCGAACATTGTCACTTAAAGTGGAAAAACTCCCTTGCGCTTCTACCCTCGGGTAGGTGGCGCGCCAAAAGGAGGTGTGACAGCTCTAGCGACTCTGCTGGGGATACCAAACCCAAAACCACTGGTTCAGGGTTTAAGAATTCGAGCTTTGAATAATTATTTTATTTGGCTTATTTATTATCTGATTTTATTACATGTTTATATTTGATATGCTAAATGTTGCTTTACCGCTTTGATATTTTGTGAACTGTATATAAATTGTGCCGATACCCATTTTTTTTTCTCTTCTGAGTCTTTTGAAATATAATACCGGGCATTTGCCGGACATAGCCCGTTTTTCTCAAGAAAACCGTGGTGCTTGGCACCCGGTGAAGGATTTTGTAGTCACACATGTTTAGGCGGAGAGTTTTGTCAATTAAGCCGGAAAGCCATGCTACCGGTGCACCGACACTCTTCGGCTCGAGTTGTCCGCTCGAGTTAAAGCCAGTCTAGACACTTTTTCCAACAGGACGATGACTTAGAATAACAAAACCTTATGCCGGATCCCCGATAGGAACGTTTATTTGCATCATGTGCATATTTGACTTAGGAGGCTCAACACAGGGGTTGGGCCTGTCTAGGACAGTTGTACCTGAAACAAAAAGACCAACTTGTTGCATCTTTCTGTGTGCATTTATTTCGATCTTACATGTCGACCGGTTTGTTAAAAGAGAGGAAGAAGTGGAAAACGTCAAGGTATATAGTCAAAATAGTTTTATGGAAAATAGTTAGTTCTTTAAAAATAAATTCTAAAAAAAAAACGCAAAAAATAATTTCCAAATAAATTTTTTTTTAATTTTACGAAAATAATTAGTTCTTTAAAAAATAAAATTTGGAAAAATGCAAAAACTTCCAAATAAATTTTCCTAATTTTAATAGTTTAGTTTCTTTGAAAATAATTTTGAAAAAATGCAAGAAAAAATTTCCAAATAAATTTTCTTAATTTTAATAGTTTAGTTTCTTTGAAAATAATTTTGAAAAAAAATTCAAGAAAAAATTTCCAAATAAATTTTCTTAGTTCCTTTAAAAATAATTTGTTTTATAAATGCTGTTTAAAAATAGTTTGTTTCCTTTTCTTAAATTAATTTAGTTCTTTTATTTTTGAACTACGCAAGTTTGATTCTCACCAAACATGAGATACGTAGGCAACCCATATCGGGCTCAACTAATACTGATTTTTTTTAGGAAAACAATAATTAAAAATGTTAGAATTGGGATTTTTGTTCTTAGTCGAGAGTTAGGAAATTTTGCAAAAATAGCCAAACGCCTCAAAAGGGCGCCGGAGGACTAATTTCGCAAAACGGAATATAGACATCACACTGGTATCCTGTTATACAGCCTTCAAATCTTCTTCAAGTGCTGAAAGGCCGTATTAACAAGATTCGTTTTTTATAATAAAAAAAAATTGAAAAAAATCTTAAGTTCATTTTTTTATCTTTTCTAGGATCAGCATGACTTCCTCGCAACGAATCGGCCAGAAAAGGGCGAGAGACGAAATGCCACCCATGTTCATGGTCCAGGACAAGACCCCAGATCGGCTCTGTAAATGGTGGACTAGCTTTTCGGCTTGGGAAAGAAATCAAGTTCACAAGCACCTCAAGTTTCTTCCGGACATCATGATGATAAAACCGGACAAAAATGTGATCAGGAGCTTTAGTGAGTTTTTGGGACTCAACAAGCAATGTGTTCGGATTCCGGGATTGCGAAATGACACCCACTTTGGAAGAATTGGGCGGACTCACAGGGCTCGGAAGAGATTTGCACAAGATGAGACCTGCAGCTCCTAGGAAGATGGGTGTGAATAACTTCTTGAAAAAGCTATGTCTCCGGCGGGTTCCCCTCGGTTGTCTGGAGAACGGTTGGGTGCCACTGGATTATCTCTACGACAAATTTGGTGATAAGAAAGGGTTTGAGAAATTCTCAAACGCTGAATTTGTTAACCAATTGAATTATGACGCCCGGGGAGATTTAAGAATCTATGCTTTTATGATCGCTTTTTTGGGAACCATGGTTTTTCCCGAACGTGGCGGACGCATCAGAATCCGTTTAGCTGCGGTGGTCTCATATCTACAGAGTAACGAGGAACACACTGTTCTTCCGATGATACTAGGAGACATCTTCCGGGCCTTAACTCGGTGTCAAGAAGGACACGACTATTTTGAAGGCTGCAATATCTTATTACAAATGTGGTTTATAGAACATCTCTATCATCACCCAATTGTGATAAACTTCAAAGCAGATTGGCTGAATTATATTCGATGTCATACAAACAGAACCGCCCGTTGTAACCTTCCGGAAGACTTGAGGACTTGGCAAGAACTTCTCAACTCTTTGAGAGCAGATCAACTTACCTGGAATTATTATTGGTTCCCTTCCGCCAAAATCATGCATATGTCGACATACCGCCTATTCTACATACTAATGGGTTTCAGGGGTTTCCAACCATATGCCCCGCTACGTGTCATGCGGCAGTTGGGAAGAGAAGAGAAAAGGGCCCCAATTGAGGATATGCGATCATTTGTATGGGAATTTGTGACAGAAGAGACCCCGAGGGAGACTTATGCACAGAAGGTATGGTTCGGTAGTCGACTCTCCGACATCAACGAGATGGTTGCCGATCGAGAACGGGGAGAAGTGAGTCTCGCTTATCTTGAATGGTTCCACAACCAATCAATACCGGAGCAAAGGTCAGAAAGGTCAGTGAAGTATGCCGTAGATTGGGAGAAAGAGGTAGAAACCCGAGTAAGGGAGGCTAAACATGAGACAGCACAAGATTTTCAATCTTGCATTAACACCTTAAAAGAAGACAAGGGAATTTTGGAAGCTGCCATGGATATACAACAGGCTGATTTTGATCGGGAAAGGGCCGGTTGGGAGCAGGAAAGAGAAGCACTCCAAACTCAAATTCGAGAGATGCAATTGGCCGCAGAGAGGTCAAGGAGGAGTCGGAGTGATCAGATGCTAATAAACGATTTGGAAAGGAAAGCCTTTGAACACCAAGAAGACTTGGAGAAGGCAAAAGCGGCTTTGGTTGCAGTCCGAACAAAATGGAAGAGAGCGGCCCACCAAAAAGCACTCCGTCTACAACAAGTAGAGAAAGACTATGATGCGATCATCGTTGATTTGAGAAAAGCAAATGCCACTCTTAAAGAGCGAACTCTCAGGCAAGTCCGGGATGCTAAAGCAGATAGAGACCGTTGTCACAACTTGATGGCACGGATGGAAAGACAAATAGATAGGCTCTTGGACCATATCTCCGGCAACTCTCAAGTATTAAGGGCAAAGAACAGACACATAGGGCATCTGCTCAGAGAAAAAGACATGATCAGAACCAGGATCAATGAGATCGGGCACTACATTACTATGTGGTGTTTGAACTGCGAACGAGTACCTCGGCCTGCCCTCTTTTATTCAATCATGGAATGTGTCCACCAAGTCATGGAAGAATTGGGGAGTATACAGAAAGATCTTACACCAAGAACTGCAGCAAGGCCAAACAACGCCCCCCGGGCGCAAAGATTCGAGGCGTTGGAACATGCTTAGAAGAGTCTGTTATTTTAGAGTCTGTTGTCCTTTTAAAAGTTTTTCTCCATTGTTGTCTTTTGCAAGTGTTTCAAGTTTGAAGTTTGTTGAAATAAAATTCATGAACATTTCATTCATATCTTATGTCTATAGTATTAGAACTACGCTCGGTCTGATTCATGCGAGGACGTGATACGTAGGCAATCCACATAAGATTCGACCACCGCTAAAAAAAAAAGAAAAAAAAAAGAAAAATGGGGAGATTAATAACAAAAAAGTTTTCAAGAATAAGAGAAGAAGAAAAAGAAAAGCTGGAATGACGCATGCGAGGAATACATGTAGAAATGGTTAATTGATTAGGTGCATAACATCCAACGTGCGATAACATGCCTATTAAATTCAGTGAGCTAACAAGTTTGTTACAATTTCCAGAAAGTTTAGCAGTTGACTTGACAGAGTATACTGGCCGATCACCCTTACCATACCGGATCAAAAGGTCCAATTCCAGCAAGTATGTCTAGTTCTGACAAAAGTATCGATGGGGAGAAAACAGAGATACAAATCATGAAAGAGGAGATGGACCGGTTAAGACAGCAAATGACAGAGATGCACCTAGCCTGGGCTAGGGGACAATCATCACCAAACCTTCCTACTCTTACACCAGCACCGGAGCGTCCGCCCATTGATCCCTCGATAAGTGCACCGATCTATCCTTATTATCAAGGGGAAAACCCATATACCTCCCCGGTTTCACCAGCCAGGCAAAATCCTCCTCCCCCGGTTACCCCTGTTTTTGTGGCACCTCCACCTGCTCCTTTACAAAAATCGTCCAGTGAGCCGCTTTTTCAAATCCACGACAATCATTGTTATTCTCATGAGCCTACCTTTAAGGCTCCTGAACCGCATTCACACACCCCTCACTGGGATAACCCAGCAGAACCGGACAAGCACCTCCCAAGTTTGGAGCATGAGGAAGTTATTCGAAAAGTTAAAAGCCTGGAGCAGTCCTTCAGGAATATGCATGGTTTGGGCAACCAGGTCAGTGTCGCTTACAAAGATCTATGTCCATTCCCGGATGTACAGTTGCCGGCCGGGTTTAAAATGCCCAAGTTTGACCTATACGAGGGACACGGTGATCCAGTAGCCCATCTTCGAGGGTTTTGTAGTAAAATGCGAGGAGCCGGAGGACGAGATGAGATTCTGATAGCTTACTTCGGTCAGAGTTTGGGGGGATCCGCACTAGAGTGGTACACTAGGCAGGATCCCAGCAGATGGTTTACGTGGGATGATTTGGCTCAAGCATTCATTGGCTAGTTCCAGTACAATCTTGAAATAGTCCCAGACCGCTTATCATTGCTAAAGTTAGAAAAGAAACCCGCCGAAAGTTTCAGAGAATTTGGGTTCCGCTGGAGGGAACAGGGAGCAAGGGTAGATCCGCCTATGAGAGAGAATGAGATGGTGGATTACTTCTTACAGACACTAGAGCCAACCTATTTCGGACATATGGTGACGTCCGTCGGTAAGTCATTCACCAAGGTGATAAAGATGGGGGCTATGATCGAGGAAGGCTTGAAAGCCAACAAGATCATGAGCTACTCAGCATTGAAAGCCACCACTCAAGCTATTCAAAGTGGCACCGGAGGGGTGCTTGGGAAAAAAAGGAAAGAAGAGGTCGCGACAGTTGATTCCGGAGCATGGTTCAGGAACAGAGGCCCCGCACCCCAGTATAATTCGCCACAGCCCCACCAACAAAATTACTCTCACAATCCATATAGCCATCCACAACACTATTACCCAACACCGGATGCTCACTTTACCGTCCATCATGCCCAATCATATGCTCCACCTCCCGTCCAGGCACCATGGCGTGCACCAAATCCATAGAACAATTACCCACCCCCAAGAGCCTATAGAAATCCCACGGGTGCGGGCTTTCGCCCAAACCAAGCATTCAAGGGCGACAGGGCGCCAAGGACAAAGACTTTCACTCCCTTGGGGGAGTCCTACACCAGTCTGTTCCACCGTTTGAAGCAAGTATGGTTTCTAAATCCGGTTGAAGCTAAGCTACCAAACCCTTTTCCAAAGAATCTGGACCATTCAGTAAATTGTGCATACTGCTCAAGATGTCCGGGACACGATACGGAAAAGTGTTGGAGGTTGAAAACAGCCATCCAGGAGCTCATCGACACTCGCAGGATTGAGGTCCAGACTCCAACGGAGCCCAACATCAACCAAAATCCACTTCCAACTCATCGTGAGACCAACATGATCGAGTTGGTACGGGTAGAAGAAGGAAAGGAGAAAGCCTTTCAGACTGTAATGATGATCAAGTCTAGCGGGGTAGGAATGAGAAAAGGGCCAAACCTTGATGGGTCACTCATGTGCAAGAAGGACATATAAGAGGGGTCGGAAGCAGAAAAGGGAAGCGTGAACAAAGTGCCGGTAAAGTCGGGGGAAGTAAAAATAACTGTACCAGGGGTAGCAACCAAACCCGTCTTGACGGTAGCAGGTGTTCGAATGGATCCTTTCATCATCAAGCCAGCAATTCAGTTGCCAATAGTTGATATCAAAGCCATCCCAAGGAATTATGATCGGGTCACGATGACCTACAAAGGAAAAGAAGTTAAAGAGGAAGTCTGCGAAGCGCAAGGGTTGACCCGCTCAGGGAGATGTTTTGCCCCTGCGAAGTTGAGGAAGACTGCTCCGGCAACACTGAAAAAGCCGGTGACTAACGAAGAGGCAGAAGAATTCCTGAAAAAGATGAAGTTGCATGATTATTCTGTCCTAGAACAGCTAAAGAAGACTCCCGCGCAAATCTCATTGCTATCCTTGCTGATACATTCTGAAGAACATCGGCAAGCTTTGATGAAAGTTTTGAATGAGGCCCACGTACCTGATAAAATCTCGGTGAGTCATTTGGAGAAGATCACCAACAGGATCTTCGAAGCGAATCGGATCACCTTCACCGATGATGAATTGCCTGAGGAAGGCACCGAGCACAATAAGGCTTTATATCTTACGGTAAAGTGTGAGGAGTCGGTGGTTACCAAAGTCCTAGTCGATAATGGATCCAGTGCTAACATTTGTCCTCTCTCTACACTAAACAAGTTGAAAGTGGACATCGGCGGGATACGCAAGAACAACATATGTGTTCGAGGGTTTGATGGAGGAGGCAAGGCGTCGGTCGGGGACATAGTGTTAATCTTGACAATTGGGCCGGTGGAGTTCACCATGGAATTCCAGGTGCTGGACATGGTAGTGTCATATAACCTTCTGATAGGGCGACCGTGGATCCATGCCGCAAGAGCGGTTCCATCCAGCCTACACCAACTCGTCAAGTTTGAGTGGGACCAATACAGGAGATCGTCGTCCATGGAGAGAATGATCTACAACCAGGTACCATCGTCCCCTTTGTTGAGACAGAAGAAGATGTTGGGCCATGGGTATACCAGATCTGCGATGTGGTATCCGCCAACCGAGTTCCAGAAGGGGAATGCATTCCAAATGACAGAATAATTACTGCAGACGTCATGGTGGCTCATGAAATGTTGAGACACGGTTTCATACCCGGCAAAGGTCTAGGTGCATCTCTGCAAGGAATCATACAACCGGTATCCGTGGTCGAAAACGTGGGAACCTTCGGCTTGGGATTCAAGCCAACATCAGAGGACATCCAGCGAGCTAAGAGGAATAAGCAGAAGACATGGGTGCTCCCGAAGCCTGTTCCACGCCTTTCCCAATCTTTTGTCAGGTCTGGAGTAAAAGGACATCCGACGACAAAGGTTCCCAGTCCTATGGTTAGGCCAAACAAAGAGTTCTTAAGAAAGTTCGAGGACCTATTCGCAAATGTATGCATGCTCGAGGATGGCGAAGGATCCAGCCATGCCGAGATACAGTTTGTGGGATCGAAAGCAAAGTTGAATAATTGGAAGTCTACTCCTCTCCCTGTCCGGAAGGAGTCTTGGTAGTTTGTTTTGGATTGTTTTCTTTTGAAATTTTGTGTTGGGATTGTCCCCGAAGTAAAATCCGTTTGTTTCAGTTCATTTTGATTTGAGTTCGCAAGTTTGTTTTTCCTTGTACTGTTCCCATTAATGAAATTTTGTTCCTTTCGTTTCTAATTTTGTTTATTTTTCCTTCTTTTTACTTTTCTGAGCAGCTTTCTTTCAACTGATCTTAATGATATGGCGTGCTTAAAGATTAATCAACCCAGTCTAGAAAGTCAATCAGGTTTGGAAATAATAACGCATGAAATAAGAGGTGACTAGAGTGAACCGGAATACGGCGATGATGAAGCCGTAGAAGAAATCGGTGAAGAATTAAGTCACTTCGAGGAAAAACCTAAACCAGATTTAAATGATATTGAGGCTGTTAATCTGGGGGACACAGATGACGTCAAAGAAACCAGAATAAGTGTCCATATTGAACCCAACCTGAAAGAAGAATTGATCAAAACACTCATGGAGTTTAGAGACATTTTCGCATGGTCGTACGATGACATGCCAGGACTCAGCACTGACCTAGTAGTCCATAAATTGCCTACTGACCCGGCATGCCCGCCCGTCAAACAAAAATTGCGAAAATTTAAGACGGAGATGAGTGTAAAGATCAAGGAGGAAGTAACCAAGCAGTTGTAGGCAAAAGTCATTCGTGTCACTCGATACCCTGAATGGTTGGCTAACGTAGTACCGGTGCCAAAGAAAGACGGAAAGATCAGAGTATGCGTAGACTACCGCAATCTCAACAAGGCAAGTCCCAAGGATAATTTCCCGCTTCCCAATATCCATATCCTGATTGATAATTGCGCCGGACGTGAAATCGGATCCTTTGTGGATTGCTACGCGGGATACCATCAGATCTTGATGGATGAAGAGGACGCAGAAAAGATGGCTTTTATCACACCGTGGGGGACTTATTGCTATCGGGTGATGCCATTCGGTTTGAAGAATGCAGGGGCAACATACATGAGAGCGATGACTACGGTATTCCATGATATGATACACAAGGAGATTGAAGTATACGTGGATGATGTGATCATAAAATCTAGACGTCAAGAAGACCACGTTGCTGACCTCAGGAAGTTCTTTCAAAGACTTCGAAGATATGATATCAAGCTCAATCCGGCCAAATGCGCATTCGGAGTCCCATCAGGAAAGTTGCTAGGATTCATCGTCAGCCGACGGGGAGTTACCCCCGCCAAGGAATAAAACAGAGATAATGAGTTTGTTGGGAAGGTTAAATTACATCAGTTGGTTTATTGCTCAGCTCACAGCAACCTGTGAGCCCATATTCCGTGTGCTGAAGAAAGACGCTGCGATAGAATGGACGACAGAATGTCAGGAAGCGTTTGACCAAATCAAAGGGTATTTGTCAAACCCACCCGTACTGGTTCCGCCCGAACCGGGTAGACCCTTGATTCTTTATCTAACGGTGTTGGAGAATTCGTTCGGCTGCGTACTGGGGCAGCATGATCTTACTGGCAGGAAGGAACGGGCCATTTACTATCTCAGTAAGAAATTCACAGTCCACGAGGTCAAATACACTCATTTGGAAAAGACCTGCTGTGCTTTGACATGGGTAGCCCAAAAGCTGAAACATTATTTGTCTTCTTACACCACTTACCTCATTTCGCGTTTGGATCCGTTGAAGTATATTTTCCAGAAACCTATGCCTACGGGGAGGTTAGCAAAATGGCAAATATTACTCACAGAGTTCGACATCATATATGTGACAAGGACGGCTATGAAAGCTCAAGCCCTAGCCGATCACTTAGCTGAGAATCCTGTTGATGACGGATACGAACCTTTGAGGACATATTTTCCGGACGAAGAAGTACTGCAGATTGATGGGTTGGAGTTAACCGAGGATCCAGGGTGGAAGCTTTTCTTCGACGGAGCGGCGAACGCAAAAGGAGTCGGAGTAGGGGTTGTGCTTATCTCTGAAACAGGACATCACTATCCTGTTACTGCTCAACTGCGTTTTCATTGTACCAATAATATGGCTGAGTACGAGGCATGTATCTTGGGGTTACGATTAGCGGTGGACATGGATGTACAGGACGTCTTGGTCTTGGGGGACTCGGACCTTCTAGTACATCAGATTCAGGGAGAATGGGAAACCAGAGATTTAAAGCTTATCCTATATCGTCAGTGTTTGCATGATTTGACCAAACGCTTTCGATCGGTAGAATTCAGGCACATCCCAAGGATGCATAATGAGGTTGCAGACGCTCTAGATACTTTAGCGTCAATGCTACATCACCCGGACAAGGTTCGGGTCGATCCGTTACATATTCAGATCCGGAATCAACATGCTTATTGCAATATGATAGAGGAAGAGATAGATGGTGAGCCATAGTTTCATGATGTCAAGGAATAACTCAGGTTAGGAATATACCCAGAGCAAGCAACTGGAGATCAAAAGAGAGCTATTCGGCGATTGGCGAACGGATTTTTCCTTAGTGGAGGGGTGCTGTACAAAAGAACCCCAGATTTGGGATTGTTGAGATGTATAGATGCAAGTCAAGCCACAACAGTGATGACAGATATACACTCCAGAGTTTGTGGACCACACATGAGCGGATACGTATTGACAAATAAGATTCTTCGAGCAGGATGTTACTGGCTCACGATGGAGCGTGATTGTATAAGTTTCGTGCGAAGATGCCATCAGTGTCAGATACACGGAGATTTGATTCATTCTCCACCAACTGAATTGCATACAATGTCAGTACCATGGCCGTTTGTTGCATGGGGTATGGATGTTATTGGACCTATAGAGCCTGCGGCTTCCAATGGTCATAGGTTCATTATGGTAACGATCGATTATTTTACCAAGTGGGTGGAGGCCAAAACATTCAAATCAGGTGACCAAGAAGGCGGTGGTGGACTTCGTACATTCCCACATCATCTGCAGGTTTGGAATTCCAAGGATGATCATCACGGATAACGGTGCCAATCTTAACAGCGGACTGATGAAGGAGGTCTGCCAACAGTTCAAGATTACACACCGAAATTCCACACCATATCGTCCCAAAGCAAATGGTGCGGTTGAGGCAGCAAACAAGAACATAAAGAAGATATTGAGGAAGATGGTAGAAGGGTCCAGGCAATGGCATGAAAAGTTACCATTCGCACTATTGGGTTATCGCACTACCGTCCGGACTTCGGTAGGTGCAACTCCTTACTTGTTAGTGTACGGGACTGAAGCAGTAATACCAGCAGAAGTTGAAATCCCATCCCTCCGAATTGTCGCTGAAGCCGAGATTGACGACGATGAGTGGGTCAAAACCCGATTGGAGCAATTGAGCTTGATTGATGAGAAGAGATTGACAGCAGTATGTCACGGCCAATTGTATCAAAAGAGAATGGCGAGAGCATATAACAAGAAGGTACGTCCCGGGAAATTTGAAGTGGGACAGCATGTGCTGAAGAGAGTTCTACCACATCAGGCCGAAGCGAAAGGCAAGTTCGCTCCAAATTGGCAGGGACCATTTGTGGTGACTAGAGTATTATCCAACGGCGCTCTATGTCTAACTGATGTTGAGGGAAGATGCACCGATATGGCTATCAATTCTGATGCAATCAAGAGATATTATGTGTAATTCTTTAATGCATTTGTCAACGTTTGGTTTCGTTTGTGTGTATTTGGCATTTTTCGGAGAATGAAATGACAGAGGCAATTTTTCTACTACCCAAACACTTTAACCCTTGTTTTCCCCTTTGAGCCTTAATTATTCTTTCATATACCCTCTTTCGGAATCATCAAGGAAGATGTGTAACAAAATAGAAAAAGAAACAAAGAAAAGGCACAAGAAAAAGTGAACTACGTTCGACCTGATTCCTTAAGAAGGATACGTAGGCGCCACACGGCTGGGTCATAATAAAATAAAAATCTGAGATTCCCCAAGCAACAAAACTGGGGCAGAAGTCATTGTTTCATTTGAAAAGATAGTGTGGATTCTGAAAGTTGTAATGAGCTAACCGTTGAGATTAAACCCCTTTTCTTTAGCCCCACGTACAGAAACCACATTAAGGACCAAAAAGACCTCTCGATCAGTATTTGGGAAATGGCAAGTCATGCGAATGAAACTACGAATGACACTTCAATCCTCGACTGAATCTAGGACTCACAAGCTGAAAAAGGATAGCCCCTTTTGAGGAAATCCCATGGATAATACCCCAGCCCACCGCATGAAAAGAAAGCGAAATGAGAGAGTCTTAACGGTGAAAACCCTCGCGGGCACCTTAAGGCGAAGAAAGTTGAGAGAAATAAAATGTGAGAGTCTTACGGTGAAAACCTTTACAGGCACCCTAAGGCGACGGGAGGTCGAAAGAAATGAGAGAATCTCATTAGTGAAAACCCTTTGAAGGGCACTATGAGGTGACAAGGCGAGATGGTTACAAGGCATCCGCATGAGACAAGGTTGGGACATTCGTTTGCTTCTAGCAAAACGCGGCCATCAGAAAGTGATTGACATAAATGGACTGGGTAGATTAATCTCAAAGGCACGGCATAACCATTAAATCAGTTATACATTCAGATAGGTTTTTCCCAGTTTTGAGTTCGGAAAAGTTTTCGTTTTCTTTTATCATTCGTGGTCAGCATTCTTTTTCTATCATTTTTCCTTTTCTTTTGTTTTCAAAAAATTGACTTTTCAAAGCTTACTACCAAGTCTCCCAAAGCGGTACAATGAAAATGAATAGGCGTGGAACGAGGCAATAAGGCAAAAGTCGTTCCGATATTAAGATTGGAATGACAGATTGATTGGAAGGTTCACAGGAATTATGGAGTACGATGGACAAATATTACACATCCGGAAGATGATTTCTCACAACAGATCATCGACTAAGAAGGGTCGGATCAAACTGGAGGTAGGAATAAAAGGGAGATATGAGAGACCATCTGTGGAAAGAGCACCCTCCCCAGCAAATGTCAATGTCATCCCCAAAAGTTCGAGGGAGGCCAAGCAGCTGAAAGAGAAAAGGAAAATTGCCCCGGCGAGAGCGACATGACCACTCACGATGTTTTGAAACTAACAATTTTTCTTTGATTTAAAGCAGAAAAGAGGGTTCGTCGGCGTAAAAGCATGCCACGTGGAAGGTCATCAAACTGGGGCAGAAAATTTTCTCCGATTGCGAAAATTTTCTTGAAAGCAAAATACCCGGTGGATAAGGATAGAAAAATAACACGAGATTTCGGGAAAGGCCAGTTCCGAGCAGAATAGTGTTGAGAGAGGCCAGGCAACACGAGGGGTGATCTTTGAGCCTGGTATCATCCCCAGCAGTTGTTGGAATATGAAACACCAACTCCAAGATTCCCCAGCAGCATTATATCCCATAAGCTCTTCAAGAAAGCAAAAGCGTGAGTCCCGGGGGAGGTCCGGGAAGAAGGAAATAGAAAAAGAGGAAGCAAAGAATACTTCCCCAGCAGCATCATCCCCAGCAGGTGAGTAAATAGTTCCGAAGATATCTCCAGCAACCAAAGGAAAGGTAACACGACCCAGTGAGTTATGAGTTGAAGTCAGGGAGCCCGCCTGAAGAATAGAGTGGCGATTTAGTTTGGAAGTTGTAAGTTGAAATCAGGGAGCCCGCCTGAAGAATGGAGTGGCGATTTAGTTTGGAAGTTGTAAGTTGAAATCAGGGAGCCCGCCATGAAGAATGGAGTGGCGATTTAGTTTGGAAGTTGTAAGTTGAAATCAGGGAAAGCCCGCCCGAAGAATGGAGTGGCGATTTAGTTTTGAAGTTGTAGTTGAAGTCGGGGAGCCCGCCATGAAGAATGGAGTGGCGATTTAGTTTGGAAGTTGTAAGTTGAAATCAGGGAAAGCCCGCCCGAAGAATGGAGTGGCGATTTAGTTTTGAAGTTGTAGTTGAAGTCGGGAGCCCGCCTGAAGAATAGAGTGGCAATTTTATTTTGAAGTAGTAGTTGAAGTCGGGAGCCCGCCTGAAGAATGGAGTGGCGATTTATTTTGAAGTAGTAGTTGAAGTCAGGGAGCCCGCCTGAAGAATGGAGTGGCGATTTATTTTGAAGTTGTAATTGAAGTCAGGGAGCCCGCCTAAAGAATAGAGTGGTGATTCAATTTTGAAATTGTAATTGAAGTCAGGGGGCCTGCCTGAAGAATGGAGTGGCGATTTAGTTTTGAAGTCATATTTAAAGTCAGGAGGCTCGCTTGAAAAATGGAGTGGCGATTTATGATTAGAATGTGCCGATAAAGTCAAAAACCCAGCAGAAAAGCAGAACGACGTCTCATTTTCTAAGATTGATAAGGGAAGTAAACCATCGGAAAGTGACAGAATGTAACGAAAATCCCCAGCATGAATCCAAGTTCATAATCGGAAGGAAAGCGACAAGGATCAGAAAGATAGATTCAGACTTCAAAACAGAATAGTTCGAGGATCACAAGGAAGGGACCAATGGTCGGAGTTCGGCAATCAAGATAGACCGAAATAACAATTGCCAGAAGAGAAGAAGCATGTGAAGAAACATCAGAACCAGCTAGATGGCAAGGAACATGACAAGATCAAGTTGCAAAAGATAGATAAGAATTTGCAGTACTATAACTTAGTCTAGCTTCTTATTTTGTTTAGCACGGTGTAATAAGGAGATCAGTTAAGCAGTGGCAATAGTAGCAACATCAGTAACAGCAAGATCACAACGGTCATGGTAGTCCCAACTACCAAAACTTCCCGAGCTACACTGACCTGATTCCTGTTTAGCCCAGGATATGTAGGCAACCTCTTAAGCAGGGCGCGGTCAAAGTTTTTTTCAAAATGCTTAACAATGGAATACTCGAACGGATAAAAATCGTTCATAGTTGCTCACTTATCTTTGCACGGAAACTCTTCGTGTCCCCGAGCAAAGAGGGGCAGCTGTGAGCACGTGATTTTTACCCTACACATGAGTTATTCCTATAAAATTCAAACTAAATGATTTTTCATTATTTTTATAAATTTTGTGTGAATTTTGTGTTAGTTGTTTGCATGTTATTTGCGTGTGATAAATGAAAATACAAAAATTTGCATCTTTAGGAAATTAATTCATTTTTAACAAATTAAAGAAAAAATCAAAAAAATTAGTTAGCTTTTTAAAATTGAAAATTACCAAAAATTAGTTAGTTTTAATTAGTTCTAAATAATTATTAAAATACAATAAAATAAAATAAAAATACAAGTTAGAGTAAAGAAAACAAGGGAAAAAACAAAGAATAGAAGAAATGGGCCAATAACCCAAAAATCCCGGCCCAAACCGGGCAAAATCGCCCCAGCCCACACGCCCAACTTACCCGGCCCAACCCCATCTCCCATCTTTCAATCTGGACCGTTGATGATACTTCATCCAACGGTCCAGAGCATTACCCTAATTCTAATTACCCAAACCCCCCCCCCAAAACCCTAATTCACATTCATTTGTTGTATCTCTTCAAAGACCAGCGGCCTCCCGCCCGTCGCCGCCGTCCGCCGCCGCCGGAAATCGCCCCACGGCGGTTCCGGCGGTCCAAACCACCCAAATTTAACACCGTAGAACCACCTTAACCCCCTCTCTTCGAATCCATGCACGGTTTAATTCGAATCAACCTAGAACCTCTCGAATCTTCGATTGAAGATTCGAACCAAACTAAAACCGATGCCAAACCACCCCAAATTTATACCACACCTTCGCCGGACCTTCCCCATGTCAATGCCAAACTTGGTTTGGCTCAAATATAACCGAAAACCGTCGAACCCCAAAACACATGTCCAAGAACCCTAAAAACCGAAAAGAGATGTAATTTGCCGGATTTCATTAAATTGGGGTCTAATAGACCTTAATTGGATTGTTTTTACTTAAAAAACATTTCAATTAAAGTCTTTTCGACCCCGAATGCAAAGACCCAAGTCGGCCGAGCCCTTTCTTCTTCGAAGGTATTTGTTTTCTTCTCTGTTTTGTTTAATTATACTCGTCGCTTTAGTAGTTCTCGATTGTTGTTGATTTTGTTGAGATTCGGATGCCAATTTCTTTTCTCTCCTCATCTCTTTGGGACCTTTTATTTGGTCGATCTGTTAGTTGTTATTCTTCGCTGCTAACGGGTAATTGTGAGTCGAATTCGATTCGTTGTTAATATCGTTAAGTTGTTTGATGTTGAATTTACAAAGTGCTATCCAAAATTTGTGTGATCACTGCTTGTCGGCTTTGGTTATCGATTACATATATCGTAATCGGCTAATCGAATGTTGTCAAATACGTGTTCACGTCAATTAGCGTCGTCGATTAGTTAGCTTCGTATTCTTTTTTTTCTTTCTCTCTTCTTTGGCCGAGAATACTGTTTTGGTGGTTATCAATTCTAAGATTCTGTTTTGTCTATTTGATTACCAATGTTGTCGAATACGTGTTCGCGTCGATTAGCGTCGTCGAACAATTAGCTTCGTATTCCCCGGCACTTGGCCGAGAATTCTTGGTTCACTGCTTTTGCAATTGTTTGGATATCAAATGTACATGCCGTAATCGTTTAATCGAATGTTTGACGATTAGTTTTCTGAGTATGTTTGTTAGCACATTAAGACAGTAATCGAATCAAGAAATTTGGAGTTTGTTGTGACTTTGGATTAGAGGTGTTTGAAAGCTTTGTGTTTGTTGTTTGTTTGTTGTTGTGACTGTTTGATGATGTTAAGATCAGACTTCACAGTGTGTTAAATAACACAGGGATTCCAGGGATAATTTAGAGTTCAAATTTTTCTAAAATGATTAGTTTAATTGTTCTGTCCAGTAGGTACTGAGGAACACCTAAATTAATACATTGTGAGTGCCCCTAAGAGTTGTAAAGAAAACATAACATGGAATGATGATAAAAGTGGGCTACCAGCATCAGTTTTAAAAGACTTTGAATATTTTTAAAAAGAAAAACAGTAGGGAGGAATGATGAAAAGGGTTAAGGGGGTTCACATGGGCTAAGGGAATAACATGGGGAAAGCTGGAACACTTTAGAAAAAAAGGGGGGTCTGTTTTGATCTATAAAAGGAGAGACATTTTTGAGATATAAGAAGAGATACACAGACTCACACTCACAGAAGACTCTCTGGAAAATACATTCTCACATTTTGAGACAGATACAGAACACTCAGATAGAAAACACTGAGTATACACACATTCACAGCATAGACACTCACGTACACTCATACAAATACACATAAGTATTCACTGCTTGCTGTGGTTCTCCTGCTGTTGCTATCATTCTTCTGCTGCTGTTGTTTTTTTGCTGCCTGCTATCATTTTGCTGCCTGCTGGTTGTGGTTGAACTGCCTGCTGTGTGTGTTGTCCTTCTGTTGCTTCAGTTGTTGTTGTGGTTGTTTGTTGTTGTGCTGTTGCTATCATTCTGTTGCTGCGGTTGTTGTTGTGGCTGTGGTTGTTGTTAGTTGCTATCTGCTGCTCCTGACTCGCCTCTCTTTCCTCTTGTTGTAATTCAATCTCCAGGTACATATCTTTGGACTTGGCACTCTTGTACCAGAAAATTTGAAGTGAAAAGCTATCTTTGAATCCTTTTAGTTGAAGCTATTACATAGATAGTCCTGTTTAGCTATTTATCAAACTAAAGACTGTTAGCAAAAATAGATATTGTGTAGTGATTTGTTTAAAGGATTAGAAATACATATAGTCTTGTATGTTTACTTAGCTCTTACTTCGGCATGTATGAATTGAAATAAAATCCGCCGGGCTTGTATTATTTATCATTGTAAACTTGGTTTATTTTGAGATTGTTGACTCAAATAGACATTTTTTATCTATACTTAATTAGTTTCTGTTCTTGTTAGTACATGTTCGGGACTCGTGTAAGTTAAAACTAGCCAATTCGGCTTGGGATTGCTTTTGATATTTTATAGGTAATTGTTTAAAGTCAAAGTGATTTAAACATATTTAAAGTGTTGGTTTGATTAATGTTAGCTATTAATATAAGATGTTTGGGATCATTTTCGAGGTCTTCCTTGAAATCTATTTGTAATTAAGCAAACAAGATGAGTTAGCCTATGCTTTAAATGCCAATGTTAGGTCAATTTCAATCGTATAGTTTGAATTTCGCCAATTAAGATCGGATTAAGGACAGTAAAAATCCAAAGTAAACATTTTGCTTTAAATAATGGACTAAGGTAAATTATTTCTATTTCGCGTATTTTGATTAATTTTTCGTTAGTTTATTTTTTTTTATTTTTAATCTCCGGCCTTAAGTCAAAAAGCTATGAAATAATACATCATTTGGTATGGGTCTTTAATTGGAAATAATCTATGGGATATACTGTTAAATAAATTGATTTTTGGCTTAGTCTTACAATGGCTTTAATCGGCATAGCTGCAAAGTAAGTAATTCGGATACCTTTTTATTTGTCAAAAGTTCGAGTCTATGTTGTAATTAATTTTTTTTTTGTTTTTCTTTGGGTCCGTTTTTCAAATTAATAGAGCGGTTTGAAGTTTAATTAGAGCATAAAATTTATAAACATGTATAAAATCAGGAATCTTTAGCCATTTATAATAATTGAAGCGACCGTGCTAGAACCACGGGATCTGAGGGTGCCTAACACCTTCCTTCGGGTCAACAGAATTCCTTACTTAGAATTTCTGGTTCGCAAACTTCATTTGGAAAGTCGAAATTTCCTCGATTCGGGATTTAAATAAATCGGTGACTTGGGACACCTTAATTTATTCCAAGTGGCGACTCTTAAAAAATAAATAAAATAATCCCGTTTCGAACATTGTCACTTAAAGTGGAAAAACTCCCTTGCGCTTCTACCCTCGGGTAGGTGGCGCGCCAAAAGGAGGTGTGACAGTGATTATATATAAACTAGGCTATGATAGTTTTAGCCATTAACATTCAATGATTTAGAAATTTTTTTTAGGAATTATACAATTGGGTTGTTTTCCTCTTATTTTAGACAATTCAGTCTTTTGAAATCTGAATTGTATAATTGGACTAGAACTATGAGAGTGTTATAAGTTAGATCTCTTTGTGTGTTTTGAATACTAGTTAATTCGTTTATATATCGATTTTACGATATGACTTTTGGATTGTTTCAACTTTTTGATAGTGGTAAAAGCACGACTTCCTTAATGGTCCAAATTCATCGAATAATGTTAGTTTAGCTTAGTTGGAGGCTAGTCAGTTTGTATTAATAGAATTGATGTTCAAACTCACGCTTCTGTTCCAATTTTCAACATTAATAATTTCAGAAATTCATCAACAAATAGGGAATTAGTTTAATATGAGCATGAATTGGAATTAAAATGATTAGCATTGTTTGGATGTGAATAGAATATATTAAATGAATTTCGTTGGATGTTTGTTTAAATTGAATTGACTTTGTACTGTTTTAAGGATATGGATCAACAGCCTACTGATAATCTATAAGTTTCAACCATCCTAATGAACGGTCCAGACATATTCGTGTACCTCGTACATGTTTGGGCCTGGACCAAGGCTTGTGATTAGCTATTTTGTGATGTAGGTCTGTACGAATTTGTTCTCATGAGTTGCCTTCATACAACAATAAATTCTTAGGAATATAGGAAATTAATTCACAAATATAAATTGAATTTCGAATTAGGTAGCGGATTCAAGCTAAAAGGGTCTTCCCTTTTGTTTGAATTCGAACTTGAATTTGGACCTCAAATTTATATTGTGGATTAATTGACCTTTCGAGAGACAAAATGATAAAAAGAAAAATTTTAGTTTGCTTTAGGATTGACCTTATAATAATAATATGAGATGAGCATCGCCAAACCAAATATGTAACTGTGGGGCCCTCATTAATTACTTAATTAAAATACTTAGAGATTCGGGATGGGCCACTTAGCGAATTTCACGGCCTTCCCAAAAGATAACAATGTGTTAGTCTCTTTAGACGCGATTTTAATAAAATTAAATTCCTAAACTCGGGTGTGCATTTCATGCGACCCAAAGTTGTTATATGTAACACTAATATTGTTGATGATGCAAGTAATGACAAGCTGGCACCCGTTTTAAGGAAAATGGAAGAGATGTAAAATGAGAACATGGCACTCCAAGACCAATGAAGTAGAACCAAGAGAGGGTTGACAAAATACTGGTCGCCCCAAAGTTGTTGCCAAAACGGGATGTTGGTCGATTCATCGAGCAACCATACAATGAAGAAGCGGCCTCGTACGCCATTCCAAAAACCTTTAAAATGCCAACTTACCTAAAGATACACGACGATACCAATCAAGAGGATCATATATCCACTACGTTACAGCCATAAAGGGTAACAATCTTTCAAACGAACAGGTATCGTCGGTGCTACTAAAAAGTTTTGACTAAACCCTAACAGGGGAAGATCAGATCTGGTATTCCTAACTACGAGCATGATCAATAGTGACGTTTGAAAAAATGCCAGACAAGTTTGTCACCGCCTATGCAAGAGCCAATATGGTATAAGCTAGATTAAATGACATATTTTCCATTAGGTAGATACACGGCGAGGGACTCAGGGATTTCTTAGCTCGATTCAACAGGTTAATAATAAGCTTGCCACTTATGTCAGAAGGAATGGCGGTAGCAGCCTTCCAGAATGGACTAAATATGAATGGGTCAAGAGTGACCGGAAAATTATTAAGGAGGATCATGAAATACCCTCCAACCACTTGGGAAGTAAACCACAAAGCATACTGCGCTGAATTAAGAGTCGGCGAGGAAGACCTCAATGGCCTGATCCAACAGTTGACGTCAGTTCAAATCGAAGCAAGGAAAGATCGTTTCAACAACGGTTGAAGAGATCAGTCGGGAACCTGTCCCGGACGAGAATGGCATTATCCCTACATCAGGACAGTTATCCCGCCTCCTCCGTGGAACAGAGATGCTCCCTCTTGACATGCAGTGCCATATCAAAACGAACAAAATATGCCTCCGCTCCTATCTGCTCACATTTTTTGTGTCTCTCCTTTATAAATAGTGTATGCACTGGAGAAACTCAGTACCAAGGTACAAAGGATGCAAAAGATGAAGTCCGACCCAAGCACTCAAAAATCGAAAGCTCTCAATGAATTCCACTAAGAAAGGGGTCATAAAATCAAAGATTTTATAGGACTGCGGCAGGAGGTACTGAGAATGATAAATTAGAGACACCTGAAGGAATTGCTAAGCAATCGAAGACGGGATAATTTCGCTCGCGGACGTGAACAACCCCAGGGACCTCCATAACCTCCTCCTCTCGCTCAGACTATACAGATGATCATCGGCGCATGTAAAGTTCACCACCACACATAAACTCAAATGGTCGATCACTCATGAACAGTATGACCTCAAAAATAGTATCATCTTCGATAATTCGGATACCAATTGTTTGTCTTTCCATCACTATGATGATCTTGTTATCAATTTACATATTGCAGATATTAATGTAAAAAGAATAATGGTTGATGACGGGAGCAGCGCGTGTATTATCCATCCTTGAGTCCTCGTAAAAATGAGACTCGAAGATAAATAAAATAATGTGTTGTATAACACTAATAGATTTTAATAATACAGTCGAGCGGACTTCTAGAGAGATAATGTTACCCATCTTAGTGGGAGAAGACTCCTTGGAAATGACGTTTCACGTCATGTACCATGATACAGTCTACAACGCTATCATAGGGCGCCCGTGGATATATGCTATGCAAGCAGTCACATCCAGTCTCTATCAAGTAGTCAGGTTCCCTACTCTATGTGGAGTATTTAGCATCTGAGGAAAACAATACACCACACGGGAATGCTATTGCATCGCCCAAGACTGCACCCATACCCAACAGCTAAAAAGGGCAAGTGCGGGAGCCTAGTAATTAGCAATGTCGGGAATCAAGCTTAACATATGAACAGACGTTATCAAGGATCCTGACATTGTGGAAGAACCCGAGTTGACAATAGGGGATCTCGATCCCATCCTACTGGATGACAATGACAACATAAAAAAGGCTTATATCGGGCACAACCTCTCGGAACCAGGTAAGTTTCATAAATTCTGAACTGACAATGTCGATCTGTTTTGCCTTCTCCCATGCAGATATGCCAGGTATCCTGAAAGACATCGTCATGCACAAACTGAATGTTGACCCCCTCTACCCGCTAGTAAGGCAAATAAGCATCGACCGGCTCATCGACGCAACAGCAAGACATGCGTTGCTAAGCTTCTTAGACGCCTACTCGGGTTACAAACAGATCCTCATGGAGGAAAAAGACCGTGAGAAAACTAATTTCATCACTCACCAAGGAACGTACTGCTACAAGGTCATGCCATTCGGACTAAAGAATGCATGAGCGATGTATCAGAGATTGGTAACCAAGATGCTCAAAGACCAACTCGGCAAAATAATAGAAGTCTACATCGACGACATGCTGGTTAAGTCTAAAATAAAAGAAGTTCATATCGATCATCTGAAAGAAGACTTCGACATATTAAGCTAGTACGACATGAAACTAAACCCCCAAAAATGCGCCTTCGGCGTAACTTCAGGCAAGTTCCTCGGTTTCCTTGTATCGTAAAGAGGCATCGAGGTCAACTCAGATCAGATTAAGGCCATCAAAGGAATACCAAAAATGTTGACCAGCAAAAAATAGGTACAAAAACTGACCGGTCGGATTGCTGCCCTGTCAATGTTCATCTCACAATTATTGGATGGGTGTCATAAGTTTTTCAGTGTGCTAAAGAAAGACAACGGGCTCCGGTGAAATTCGGAGTATGTCGATGCCCTGAGAAAACTTAAAACCTACTTGTCCTCACCACCGTTACTCGCCAAGGTGGAACCGAGCAAATACCTCCTTTTCTACCTAGCCATCTCCGAAGTCGCGGTAAGCATAATTTTGGTCCGTCAGATCAAAGGTACGCAATCTCTAATTTACTATATCAGCAAAACTTTAGTTGATGCTGAGACGAGGTATCCCCACCTCGAAAAATTGGCTCTAACGTTGCTCGTAGCTTCACGAAAGCTTAGACCATATTTTCAGAGTCATCCCATAAAGGCGGTGACGACTTTCCCCCTCAGGAGCATCCTTCATAAACCCGAGTTGTAGGGTAGGTTGGTCAAATGGGCCATAGAATTAAGTAAAAATGATATAACATATCAATCGCAAACTACAATAAAATCACAAGTACTCGTCGACTTCGTCACTGACTTTAGTACGAAAATACTATCAGAAGTCAAACAAGAAGCGCTTCGCACCTCTTCGAGGTGACCCGGCCTTTGGGTCCTCTACACTGACCGCGCATCCAATACGTTGGGAGCTATATTGGGACTCGTACTCGAAGTCCCAATGGGAAAAGTGATTCGCCAATCCATACGATGCGTTGAAATGACTAACAATGAGGCTGAGTATGAGTCCATAATTGTAGGGCGTAAATTGGCCCTCAAATATGGTGCACGATGAGGCATCCTTCACTATGACTCTCAACTCGTCGTAAATCAAGTTACTGCAACTTTCCAGATCAAGGAGAAGAGGCTACAGAAATACAAGACCAAAATCCACAAGCTACTACCAGAATTTGATGAATGCCGACTCGACCAAATACCGCGAGAGCAAAATACGAAAGCAGACGGTCTCGCCAAGTTGGCAGCAGCAACTAAGAATACCACCAGGAGAACATGGTCAACCCCCTCCACTCATCAATAGACTAAGTCGAGGTACATTGTATAAATTTAACTTGGGACCGGCACAACCGTATTGTATCATATTTACAGGAGGGAACACTCTCAAGAGATAAAAAAGAAGCTAAGAAGCTTCGAATACAAGCAGCCAGGTATAGCCTAAAAAACCACAACCTTTACAAAAGGATGTTCGGTGGTCCCTTGGCCAAACTCCTTGGACCAAATCAAACAAGGCGTGTGCTCGAAGAGGTATACGAGGGCCACTACGATGCCCATACAGGTAATCGACCCCTCGTCAGATATCTTATTCATTCAGGATACTACTGGCCCGCTATGAAAAAAGAGGCTACAGACTATATCAAAAAATGTGAGCAATGCCAAAAACATGCCCCTATGATACACCAGGCATGTGAACTCTTACATTTTGTCAATTCTCCATGGCCATTCATAAAATAGGGGATGGATATTGTCGAACCACTCCTAGCCTTCCTTTTGGTTTTAACTGATTACTTTTTCAAATAGGTGAAAGTAGGTGCATTCGCTAAACTACGTGAACAGGAAGTCATCGCGTTCATCTGGAAAAACATCATATGCCAATTCAGCATCCCCAAAGAAATCAGTTGCGATAACGGACCTCAGTTCACCGGGAAAAGGACGACTGAATTCTTCAAAAAAAATGGCATATCAAGCAGATACTCTCCACACCATATCGGCAATGGCTAAGTAGAGTCCTCCAACAAGAACATATTAAATATATTAAAGAAAATGCTCAAGGACGCTAAAGTGCTATCACTGGAACTGCTACCAGAGGTATTGGGGGCCTACCACACAACGCCAAAGACCAGTACGGGTGAGACATCGTATTCATTAGTTTACGGTACCGATGCAGTTATACTCGTCGAGGTTGGTGAAACCAGCGTGAGGTACTCCAATGAGAGAGGACCAAGAAATGACGAAAACAGAATAGAAGACTTGGACAAGTTTGAAGAACGATGGGATATGGCTCATATAAGAATGATAGCCCAAAAATAACAAGCAAAAATGTATTATAACAAGAAGGCCAATGCACGACCACTCAGAGTCCAGGACTATGTCCTCAAAGCCAAAACACAGGCAACAAAAGACCCGGATGAAGGAAAATTGGGAACAAATTGAGACGCGCCATATAAAATCACAGCAGCAGCAAGCAAATGAGCATTCCAGTTGGAAACAATAGAAGGAAAACTACTACAAAACAACTGAAATGTCGCCTACCTCGAATATTTCCACTTCTAAGAAATGACGCCACCTAGGTTGTACTTTTTCCCCCACCCGGGTTTACTCATGGAGGTTTTTACGAGGCGATAAGGGAGACGTCTTGATGTTCAAAGTATAAATCATCGCCTAGCCTACCGATAGCATCTCTGGGACGGGCAATGAAGGGACTAGATACAAGGATATTACTCCATTGAATGTACGAAATCGATATTTATCTCTAACACGTGAATGAAATTACTCCAATGAATGTACGAAATCAACAAGTATCTCTAATGTATTAACAAAACAGGCACACAAAACACCCAATGGCTAATGCCATAGCCATGAAAGAGTTCAACTTCACTCGAACCACGACGGGTTAATATTTCGACACTAAGTCAAAATAATACCCTATGGCTAAGTCCATCGCCATGAAAGAGTTCGACTTCACTCGAACCACGACGGGTTAACATTTCGACACTAAGCCGAAATAACACAGCATGGCTAAGGCCGTCACCATGAAAGAGTTTGACACTACTCGAATCACAACGGGTTAACATTTCGACACTAAGTCAAAACTACACCCTATGGCTATGGCCAACACCATGAAAGAGTTCAACTTCACTCAAACCAAAACGGGTTAACATTTTGACACTAAGTCGAAACAACACTCTATGGATAAGTCCTTCGCTATGAAAGAGTTCAACTTCACTCGGACCATGATGGGTTAACACATTGACACTAAGTCAAAACAACACCCTATGACTAAGGCCATCGCCATGAAAGAGTTCGATAGCGTAAACTATGATGGGATACTACTTCAGGACTTGTTCGAAAGTAACATCCCAATGGCTAAGGCCATCATTAAAGGAAAGAGTTCGACATTGGTAAAAATACGATACTACTTCGGTATAAGCTTGAAAGTAACATCCCTACGATCAAGGTCATTGCTAACAAAAAAAGTTCAAATTAAACTCACAACACAATGGGGTTAACATTTCAATAAAGATATGGAATAACATGATCGCGGCAAATATTATCGTTGAATAAACTGAAAAAAGGAAACAATCTAGAGGTAGACGACCAAAATAATTTTCATTACAACAAATATATTAGTGCTTGTTTTTACAACGAGCTCAAAGATGCCCTCACAAAAATGGTGAAGCAAAAGTAAATACAACCAAAAACTATACCACATCATTCCTTATGGCATACACCTCATCGTAACAAGAATCAGAGGTAAGTTTGTTCGCTCAATTGGTGACTCCCACAGTTGTAATAAATAAGGGTAAGACAACGCAGATAAGAAATTCGCAATAAAGCACTATGTAAAGCTGTAATCAAATACCCTGTCACGGAATCAATATCGACTATACCTGTATCAACAAGTACCAGCAAAACAGTATAACAGCTAGCAGATGTAGCTAAAATGCAATGCAATGCATGATATGACCGCTACAGCGCGTAGCCCGATCCAATTTGGGTACCCGTGCTCACTGTGGGGGTTCAGACTCCAGAGGGGCTCCTACAGCCCAAGCACAATATCATGAATATACGCTGCGGCATGCAGCCCGATCCACTACCAGTCAGCTAATATGCAAATGTAGCCTCGCAGGCTCAAAAGTTGTTTTGAAAACTCTTTTATCATTTTTCGATTGAAAACAGTATGTCAAAGTTCCAGAGATTGGAAATATCATGATAACAAAATAGCTACGGACTGGTAGTAACTAACATGTCAATATGATAAAACAATGATAACGATCCTCGCGGGATCCAATAACTGGCTCACGGCCCACAAGTATACTCAACCGCCCAAGAAGGGGGTTCCTCGGCTCAAGAGTGGCCAATGTCACAATATATAGTATGCAACCATCCGAGAAGGAGGTTCGACGGCTCAAGAATAGCCAATGTCATAACACAGTATCAACAAGTCGGACTAAGCCATAGTCCCCAATCACAATCGACCCGCACTCACAAGAGAGTACGTGTCTCGCCGCTATACAACGTCACAAAGTGGTATACCGGGGTTTCGAACCCGCTGGTCATCACCCACATCTATTACTCACCTCGATACAGCGCGACGATTACTCCGCAATGCCCTTGCCACGAGAATCAAGCTTCGCACGTGTAGAATCTGATCAAATACAGTAGAAATACAACAAATTAGGCCAATGGTTCGACGCCCAATCAATGCAACTCAATTTACATCAAAATTCCCAAAGTTGTCAAAACCCGACTTTCGGTACGCTTCTCGAAAAATTAAAAAAGTCACATATTCCGAATCCTCATCTCGATACGAGTCTAGGCATATAAAATTTACCAAAATCGGACTCCATTTGCCCACTCAAATCGGTGTTTTTCTTCAATTTAGGCCTAGGGCTCAAACCCACCTTAAATCTTCTATTTACAGGGATTTAACCAAGGATTTCATGTTAAAATGATGTAATTAAGCCACAAAACTTACCTCCGACGAAACCCCGATGATTTCCCAGCAATCTCCCATCAATTTCTTCTCTTGGAGCTCAAAATGGACGTTTTGGGTATTAAACCCGCGACTGGTTCTGTTCTGTAATTAAACTCACTGCCAGTCAAATCTCTTCATCATGTTCGCGACGCCTCTCACGCGAACGCGATGCCTTATTCCGGTCCTTCATCGCGTACGCGACACACCGTCACGCGTCCGCGAAGACCATTCTCCCCTAGCCCTGATTTTTCCTCTACGCGAACGCGACATACATCATGCGTTCGCGATGCCTTGTGAATTCCTTATATGCAAACGCGGCACCAACCCTCGCGAACGCGATAGTCACCTGATCCCAGGCTAGGCGAACACGGCATAGCCCTCGCGAACGCGAAGGCTAAAAGTTTGCCCAGTGATCTGCAATTCACAGTAGATCATTTCTTGCTTCCAAGTGCCGGATGATGGTCCGGATTCACCCCGAGGCCCCCGGGACCCCAACGAAAACCACCAACATACCCTAAAATACGATACAAACTTGTTCCAATCATAAAAACACCATCCTAAACATCAAAATCACCAATTACACACGGATTCAAGCCTAAGTTTCTTCAAAACTTCCGAATTACACATTCCATCAAAAACCCGACCAAATGACATCCGAATGACCTGAAATTTTGCAGGCACATCCAAAATCACCTAACGGAGCTACTGCAACTGTCGGAATTCCATTCCGACCCACGGATCAAAATCTCACCTACCGTTCGGATTTCGCCAAAATTCAACCTTAGCCAATTCAAGCCTATTTCTACACCGGGCCTCCAAATTCAATTCCGATTGCTCCCCTAAGTCACAAATCAACTCCCGGAACTAACTGAATCATCAGAATCCGATTCCGAGCCTTCTAACCAAATAGTCAACTCCGGGTTGGCTTTCCTTATTCAACTTTCCTTCAAAAAGGCTATATGCCTTATTTTCAATCCAAATCACTCCTAACTCAGCTGATAGACTCTAACACTGATATAAAAGCATAAAACATGAAATTACAACATAACGGGGTGGTAATTCCCATGACGACGGGCCGGGTCGTCACATTCTCCCCCTCTTAAGCAAACGCTCGTCCTCGAGCGGGTCAAGAAACATACCTAAAGTCTCAAACAAGTGAGGATATCCGCTCCGCATCTCCCACTCGATCTCCCAAGTGGCCTCCTCCACGGGTCGACCTCTCCACTGAACCTTAACTGATGCAATCTCCTTGGACCTCAATTTTCTCACTTGACGACCCAAAATGGCAATAGGCTCCACATCATAGGATAGATCACCATCAAGCTGAATGGTACTGAAGTCTAATACATGAGACGGATCTTCAATGTACTTCCGGAGCATAGACACATGGAATACTGGATGAACGCTGGATAACCTGGGCGGCAAGGCCAACTCATATGCCACCTCTCCAACTCTCCTGAGTATCTCAAAAGGACCAATGTACCTAGGACTCAACTTCCCTTTCTTCCTGAACCTCATGACACCCTTCATAGGTGAAACCTTCAACAATACTATGTCACCAACCATGAAAGACAATTCTCGAACTCTACGGTCCGCAAAACTCTTCTGACGAGACTGTGTTATGCGAAGCCTCTCCCGAATCAACTTCACTCTATCCATAGCATCCTGAACTAACTCGGTCCCTATCAATCTATCCACTCCAGGCTCAAACCATCCCACGGGAGATCTACACCGTCTGCCATACAATGCCTCGTACGAGGCCATCTGAATACTCGACTGATAAATGTTGCTGTAGGCAAACTCAACAAGTGGCAAGAACTCATCCCACGAACCACCAAACTCAATCACACATGCTCGCAACATATCTTCCGGGATCTGAATAGTGCGCTCAGACTGCCCATCTATCTGAGGATGAAATGCGGTGCTCAACTGAACCCGCGTGCCCAGCTCCCGCTGAAATGCTCTCTAGAACTAAGAAGTGAAGTGAGTGCCTCTATCAGATAAAATAGACACTGGGACCCCATACAACCTGACAATCTCCCGAATAAAGATCACCGCTAACTGCTTCGATGAGTAAGTAGTACAAACTGGACTGAAGTGAGCTGACTTGGTCAGTCTATCCACAATCACCCATACAGAATCAAACTTCCTCGCTGTCCGAGGGAGTCCAGTAACGAAGTCCATAGTGTTCCTTTCCCATTTCCACTCAGGAATAACAATGCGCTGAAATACACCACCGGGCCTCTGATGCTCGTACTTAACCTGCTGACAGTTGAGGCACCGTGACACATGTCTTACAATGTCAATTTTCATCTTTCTCCATCAATAGTGCTGTTTCAAATCTTGATACATCTTCGCGGCTCCTAGATGGATAGAATACCGTGAGCTATGGGCCTCCTCCAGAATCAACTCACGAAGGCCATCAACATTGGGCACACATATCCGGCCCTACATCCTCAATATGTCGTCACTATCAATGGTGACATCTCTAACATCATCATGCTGAACTCTGTCCCTAAGGATAGCCAAATGTGGATCATCATACCGGCGCTCACGAATACGATCATATAGAGATGACCGAGATACAACACAAGCCAATACCCGTGCCGGGCTCCGAAATATCTAACCTCACTAGCCGATTGGCTAGCACCTGAACATCATAAGCAAATGGCCTCTCCTCAGCTGGAATATATGCCAAGCTCCCCATACTGACCGCCTTTCGGCTCAAAGCATCGGCCACCACATTGGCCTTTCCCGGATGATATAAAATAGTAATGTCATAATCCTTAAGCAACTCAAGCCATCTCCGCTATCTCAAATTAAGATCTTTCTGTTTGAACAAGTGCTGGAGACTACGATGGTCGGTATACACCTCACAAGACGCACCGTACAAATAGTGCCTCCAAATTTTCAAGGCATGAACAATGGCGGCTAGCTCCAAATCATGAATAGGATAGTTCTTCTCATGTGGCTTCAACTGCCGAGAAGCATAAGCAATTATCTTACCTTCCTGCATCAACACACAACCTATCCCCACTATCGAGGCATCACAGTAAACGGTATATGAACCTGAAGCTGATGGCAATACTAACACTGGAGCTGTGGTCAAAGTTGTCTTGAGCTTCTGAAAGCTCTCCTCGCACTCATCCGACTACACGAATGGTGCACCCTTCTGTGTCAATTTAGTCAATGAAGAAGCAATGGATGAAAATCCCTGAACAAACCGACGATAATATCCCGCCAAACCAAGAAAACTCCTGATCTCTGTAGCTGAGGTCGGTCTAGGCCAACTCTGCACCGCCTCTATCTTCTTTGGATCAACCTGAATACCATCACGAGACACCACATGTCCCAGAAATGCTACGGACTCGAGCCAAAACTCGCACTTGGAGATTTTAGCATATAGCTTCTCCTCCCTTAATCCCTGCAACACAATACTCAAATGCTGAGCATGCTCCTCCTGACTACGGGAGTAGACTAGAATGTCATCAATGAACACAATCACAAATGAATCCAAATAGGGTCTGAACACACTGTTCATCAGATGCATAAATGTTGCTGGGGCGTTGGTCAGCCCAAAAGACATCACAAGAAACTCATAATGACCATATCGGGTCCTGAATGCAGTCTTCATAATATCTGAGTCCCTGATCTTCAGCTGATGATAGCCTGAACAAAGATCGATCTTAGAAAACACCCTCGCACCCTGTAACTGATCAAACAAATCATCTATGCACGGCAGAGGGTACTTGTTCTTCACTGTCACTTTGTTCAATTACCTATAATCAATACACATTCGCATGGAACCATCTTTCTTTTTAACAAATAATACTGGCGCACCCCACGGGGACACGCTAGGCCGGATGAAACCCTTATCTAGAAGCTCTTGAAGCTTCTCTTTCAGTTCTTTCAACTCAGCTCGTGCCATCCAATAAGGAGGAACGGATATGTGCTGAGTGTCCGGCACCAAGTCAATGCCAAAATCAATATCCCTGTCCGGCAGCATGCCCGGCAGGTCTGAGGGGAATACATCTAGAAAGTCCCTCACAACAGGTACAGAATCAATGCTAGGAGACTCAGCTCCCACATCTCTCACAAAAGCCAAGTATGATAAACACCCTTTTTCGACCATCTTCTGAGCTTTTAAGAACGAAATGACACGGCTAGGGACGAAATCGGTCGAACCCCGCCACTCAATCTGAGAAATACCAGGAATGGCCAACGTAACTGTCTTAGCATGACAGTCCAATATTGTTATAACCCATATCCACACACGTTAGTTCATTCCATAAGTTAGATAACACAAATCCAAGAAGGAATTATCCTTGAGATGATAAGAAGTTAATCCGATTAATCTCAAGTGATACAAGGGTGCATAAGGGTGATTAACAAGTATTAGAAGTTAAACGAATCAAGGATGTTGTAACTCGTACTTTTGGGTAAACCTATAAATGCTTAGTATACTTAGGAGGTCATGATTTAAGGTATTTGAATCATATAATATCCGTATCATAATTCTTGAAGTCAAACGAGTTATGAAACAAAAGTCGACAAAAGTTGTTGCAACTTAGGTTCATAGTTTTACCTAAACTTTAGGTCAAATGTTATTAAGTATTTCTCCCAATATACTTGGAATTACGGGGTTATCTACCCACCAAATTAAATATCTATGAGTCTAGTTTCCAACGCATTAAACGGTTTAGCAATACGACATTGGAATAGAGAGATATAGACATTTTAGTGAGACTGCACAAGCTGCTAGGTGCAAGTAGGTGAGTCACCTACTTGGTTAACTGTCGGCCCAAAAGAGGGAATTTCGGGTCAGATAAGCAGCCCATTAAAAGGCTTATCTTCTGCAATATATACCTCTTTATATTTCACAAATAACCAGACCTAAGACCCTGCAAAATTCCTCCCAAAAATTATCTACAAACCCTAATTGATTTTCCCTCTCTTTCAAGTTCAAATTGGGGGTAAACACTAGAGTTTGAAGAACCAAGTTAAAGGCTGAGTTATCCAACAACAAAGGTGAGTTTACTGCTATATTTCATACATTTATTATGCTGTAAATTCATGGCAATTCGTTATATACATGTAAGAACTCACGGGACGGTGATCGGAAGCCGTGAGTTCAAGTTATTCACTTGTAGCGGACTGTTTTGTGGACTATTTTGTGGACTGTTTTGTGTTGCTGTTGGACTGCGTTTTTATTACTGTTTTGTGGAGTTTTGGAGGAGGCAGGGTGTGGAGAAACACCATATATATGTTGGGTTGTGGTCTGCTAGTTCTTCATAATATTTTTGGGTCATTTGGTACGACTATAGTGGCCGTCATATGTATGATGTGATTAGGTTGTGTGTGGACTGTTTTGGGAGGCTCAATATGTTTATTATTGATGTTGTTTAGGCTGTTTGGTGATTGTTTTGAATGGTGTGAAGTCATACATATAGGGGAGGTGCTGTCCGTTTCATCACAAAATAGGTTGTGATTGGTACATAATAGTTGCGACGCTTAAACGTTAATGATAGTGTCATTTCTCCTATTATAGACTAAGGAGTCGTGACGTTTGCATAGCTTGAGGTTGTGGCAGTATATACAAGGTATGTGTGGCTGTCCCTTTCCTTCTTTTGCACGACTCCGATTAATATAATGTAATGAACGAGCTTCCAAAGATACTCTATTCTTAGAAGCTAAGCAGTAGTTACATTGTTTCCCCTCTTATGGAACGATTGATGTTGATGTTGCTTCTCTTATTCTTATGTTATCAATCTTGTTGGTACTTCCTGATTCCTATAAGGTTCATAGTGAAGAGTTAGTCCTAATAAGGTGTACATAAGATACCGACCTTACGTCACTCCGAAAGGTCTACAAGGTGTTTCCATGAGTCGAGCATGCATTATATATATGTATCTATTTTACTCTACCGAGCCGCGCTATAGTCGGCCGGGTACGGCACCTATTGTGCAACCACTGATCAGTTGGGTTTTACCGAGCTCCACGTGGCCGGGTACGATTCTACCGAGCCTTATAATGGCCGGGTATGTTTTACCGAGCCTATTACGGTCGGGTACGATATGATGATGATGATGCCCACAGAGGCGTATCTTCTAAAAGATTATGTATTCATATATATGTATCATGCATTTCATGTCAGTAGCCCTCAGAGGTACTCAGATGTTAGAGGTTGTATATTCTCTATCCCTGCTCACATTGTTGTTCATATTTATGGTTCTCTGCCTTACATACTTAGTACTTTATTCGTACTGACGTCCTTTTATTTGTGGACGCTGCATGTCGTGCTGCAGGGTCCTGATAGACAGGCAGGTGTAGCTCCCCCATCACAGTAGGTTGTCCAGTTCAGCGGTGATTGACGAGATCCCTTCTCCGGACTTGCCTTGGTCTTGGTATGCATTTTTGTTATAGACATTATGGGTATGTCGGGGCCCTGTTCCGGCTATGTTGCAGCACTTATGTTCCTTTAGAGGCTCATAGATAAGTGTCGACTCATGTATAGTTTGGTATGCCTTGTCGGCTGGTTTTTGTTGATTAGTCTTTCATTTTAGCGTGGTAGCTTGTACCATATGTATATAGTTTCTTGATTGTCCGGTCATCCCATGTTATGTAGGTTCATGCAATCATATTTTATTGTTGGTTGTTCATGATCCATGTCTACCTTTTATATTGGTCTCGTCAGCCTAAAAGATAATAAAGAAGGTTAGATAAAATGTACGTTGGTGCTCGGCAAGTATGGTCGGGTGCTAGTCATGGTCCTCCAGATTGGGTCGTGACAGATCCATCAACATCTATGTGGTAAATATCTCTTTTAAAGAGAAAGTTATACCATTATGTATATGATCAAAAATCTGCCTGGGTCTCCAGACCCCCAATAAATATAACAAAGGATCTATAGACATGATCCACAATAATTGTATCACCCACGGGGGTGGATACATGAACAGGTAAGTCAAGACTACCACGAGTCGCACCCAAATAATGTGCAAAATAAGAGGACACGTATGAATATGTGGACCCGGGATCAAATAGAACAGAGGCATCTCTATGACAGACGGAAATGATACCTGTAATCACTCCATCGGAGGCAACCTGCATCACGCCTGTCGGGAAGTGCATAGAACCGCGCTCGGCCTCCACCGGATCTCTCCTCGCCCCGGGGCGACCACGAGAAGGCCGACCTCCACCTCTACTAGGACCGAGATGGTGCTAAAGATGACGGCCGATCCCTCTGCCGAGTCCTCGTCCCTACGGAGTCGAGGGCACTGTCTCCTCGTGTGGCCAAACTCACCACACTCATAACATGCACACGGTGCCTGGAGAAGGGGACCGAAGGGAACCCCTCGCTGCAGAAGAACCATGGGCTAAAGAAGTAGGTGTTGCACTCTGGGACTGGAAGGGCACTAAGTGATGACCGACCCTGCTGAAACCCCCGTCAACCACGACCATAAGAACCTCCGCTCTGCGCAGGAGCGGCCGGAATGAGAAGGTCTAGATGAGCGAACTACTGCTCTGCTCGGGAATGCCCTGCTGGATGGAGCACCAGCCGAAGCGCCGAACCACGAGGTCTCTCGGCCTCCCGCTCCTCTCTCTCTGGCGACGATCCGCCTCGGTGGAGCGTGCCATATCAACAACTTCGCTCAAAAGATGATGACAAAACTCGCTCTCCGGTCATAAGAATGCGGATAGAATAGTTGAGGCCATCAATGAACCTCCTGATCCTCTCCCTATCAGTAGGGGATCATCCACATGGCATGCCTAGCCAACTGTGTGAATCTAAGCTCATACTGGGTCACAGACATGTCGCCCCGAACCAACCACTCGAATTGGCGACGTAGCTCCTCGCGACGAGACTAAGGTACATACTTCTCTAGAAAGAGAGTAGAGAACTACTGCCATGTGAGAGGTGCTGCCCCTGCAGGCCTACGCCTCTCAAACTCTTTCCACCAATCAAATGCGGGACCAGTGAACTGAAAGGTAGTAAATGAAACTCCGCCGGACTCAAGAATACCGGCTGTACGCAGCATCCTCGACAACTTGTCCAAGAAACCCTAGGCATCCTCGCCCTCGACGCCACGGAAATGGGGGGGCCGAAGTCTACCAAATCTCTCGAAGACGACGCCGCTCGTCGTCGGGCATAACTTCGAACCATATGCTCTGCGGAGGCCGGAGCCGGTGCGGTCGGAGGAATAACGGTGCAACCACCCGAGCGGGGACCGCCTCCTGGCGTCCGAAGTCCCCGAACAACCGGCTCGGGTGTGCGAGCTGCGAGGGTCCAATGACCACCCCCTGTCCGAGATGTCGCTGCAGCAGTGGCGCGAGACTACCCGAGCCAAGCCGGAACACACCGATAATATCGGGAGCAAGAGTCTCACGAAGACCAGGAATAGCAATAGATACTGATCGGCCACCGAGCCGGGGCTGCTGGAGCATCGACCACCGGGGGTCGCTCCTGAACCGGTACAACAGGCGGGTCGGTCGGCAGCTGCCTCACCTGCCCTACCTCTACCTCTAGCACTACGCGCCCACGGCCTCTAACAGGTGGCAATGGAGGTCGTCCACCTCGTCCCGATGCTCGCGTTCTCGCCATACGCGAGAGAATAGAATATAGAAGTTCAGTTCTCAGAACAACAAGATCGCACGACGGAGTTCAAGAAAAGTGAAGTTTTCCTAAAGGTTTGCAGCCTCCCGAGGATAAGTACAGGCGGCCCAAACACCTAAGCCCAAAAGTCTGGTCCAGTTCATTAAGTGACGAGTGATCTCAGCCGTTCTGTCATGACCCCAAATCCGGTCGTTATGGCGCCCAACACATTGCTAAGCCAGCCTGACCAATCAATATCAACAACGGAGCTAGAAGCTCTCTTTAACCCATTTAAGCATATCAAATCACGAAGCAACAACGATACATATAATGAAAACGGGGAAACCAAGTCCCATAATACACCAACTCCCATAGACCGAAGGGTCAAGAGTCATGAGCCTCTACTGAACATAAGTGTATAAAGGTTTACAAAATACCAAGTGCGGAAAGAAAAGTCGATATAGAATCAAAAGACGGTAAGAAGGAATATCGGGTCTCGCGGACTCTGCGCCTACCTCATATATCCCGCGGATGTCGCCTCGCACGGCCTGCGAATCAGCTGCGAGAGGTACCCGGATGCGCACACAAGGTGCGGGGAGTAAAATGAGTACTTGCCGGACTCGGTGGTAATAAACAAGGGTAAGACAACGCGAGATAAGAAATCCGCAATAAAGCACTATGTAAAGGCGTAATCAAATACCACCGTCACAGAATCAATATCGGTCGTACACGTACCAACAAGTACCGAGCAAAATAGTATAACGACTAGCGGATGTAGCTAAATGCAATGCAATGCATGATATGACCGCTACGACGCGTAGCCGATCCAATTTGGGTAGCGTGCTCGCTTGTAGGGGTTCGGACTCGGAGGGGCTCCTACGGCCCAAGCAC